>CM029665.1:60787069-61149569 GCA_017311315.1 Dendrocalamus latiflorus | reverse complement strand
TTGTTTGCGTTAGTGTCGGAGATTCCGGAGATTCAAGAGCAGGCTCAGGATCCAGGTGCTTCGATGTTCGAGCTCGCAGAGATCATCCGGATAGACGGCAAGTCCCAAATCCATTGATCATTTTGTGTCCTATGATGTTTAAATATGTTAATATGTTATTTGCATTGAGCTAGTTCTGAAATGTTAGTTCAAAAATAAAAATAAAATGTTTAGAATGTCATGTGATATAGTTAGTCCTACCACCGTTAAATGCCATGATTAAATTGTAGCCATGCCTTTGAAACCCTAGAAATAATTATCTGATATTCTAGAGAATTGTAGGTTATTATTATCATGCAAAAATATTACACTAATAAGGTTGTGGCTGTGGGCCAATAGAATCTGGAAAATCCGACTCTAAGGTAGGGTGGTATGGGACACCGTATCTTAGAGCGGAGAGTGCCGGCGTGCACAAGGTAGGGTAAGAGTTGGGGGAGAGCCGCGAGACGGTCTTTGCCCACCTCTTATCCTAGGGCTGGAGTAGGGTAAGGGTGAGTGGGAAACCGCGGGACGGTCTACGCCCACCGCTTACCTTAGTTTGGGTCGCGGACCTGGCGAGGTTGCGGGCCATGTGAAAATATAAGGACTGAAACCCTTACGCTGAGCAAATGTCACAGTGATCGCTCAACCATAGGAGTTGACTTGTCAACACTTGTCGATTAGCTGCTCAACTCGATTGAAACTCTACAGGAGGGTAGTAGTAAGGTTAGGCTGGCCGTGCTGCGGAAGCCTAACAACGGTGGAATTCACTCGAAGCGGACGTTGTCCTCCCTTGTGTGTGTGTGTGTGTGTGTGTGGGTGTGAGCCAGACCCGAGTGAATTCTACTGGGTAGAGCCTATATAAAGAGTTGAGCAGAGAAAAGACCTGGCTTTCTTAACTCTTTAGCGGGAGTTGAGTAATCGTGTGGGTAAAGCTGAGCAAACTCTGCAGAGTCAAATAGATGGTATTCGAATACGCCGTGCTCCCGGTTATTGGAGCTGTGTCACTTGGGTGATTCCAGCAGCAAAGCTTAAGTAGATTTGTAAATACTTTAACTTGGTTAGTTGGTTAATGAACTCTTGATGAAAACCCCTGAGATCCTAAGGAGTAAGTTTTGTGTCCGTCTTATGAAAATGTTTGCAAATAAAATTGCATCCACCAAATGTAATAAACCAAGTATACACCCTTCCTTGGAATTTCCGTGCATATAGTAAATTAAGATCCCTTTTGGGATTTGCTGAGCCGGTTGTTTGGCTCACGGCTTGCTTAATCCAACCTTTAGAGGATCAAGACGAAGGAGAAGGGCTCCCCGTTGAAGAAGTCCCAGAGGATCTTTTCTTCGACGAGGATCCTTGGCTGTAGGTCTCCGCCGCGCTCGAAGCAGTTTCTGGAGCCTTTTGTAATGTAATATACTTTGGGCTTGCACGCCCCGCTGTAAAAACTGGATGTTAATCCGTATGTCAAATATATGCTGGTCTTTTGTTGTAAGCATGCAATGGTATACTCTTGCGCGACACTCCATAACTGTTCATGCTTGAATAGTTACGGAATGTCATGTCCGTACGCGCCCCTGGAAACGGGGGCGTTACATCGTTCTTGAACTGCCTTACGAACATCCTGGAATTAGCAAAGCTGGTTGTTACATGAATCAAACTGCCAAAATTTACCTAGATTTCACTGGCCCGCTTCAACTGCGGCGATCAACCATCTGCTTCTGTTCTGAAAAGTATTATTGCCATGACTAACCTTGAGCTGTGTACTCATATACCTGGTTAATGAAGATGCATATACACTTTATCTACGTACTGGAGCACAGAGACACTGTTATTTTGTGACAAATGACGGTGCTACATTGAATGCACTACTCAAATTAGCTAGTTAGATGGTTCATGCTATTCGGTGATATGATTCATTAATGCTGCACATTTGATCCAATCCTTGTAATGCCCTGTATATCATGCAAAAGCAATACTTAAGCAAATTAAGCCACCGATCACACGAATCAGCAATGTTTTTTCCAAGTCAACAGTACACGTTTATGCTATACTTCCACCCTAGCTACTACTTTGCCATTGCAACACTTGGTTGGAACGAGTACAACCAAGTTGCATAGATGAGTGTTAAAATGGTTCGATCTAAAATAAAATCACGTGACAGCTTAGAGGAGAAACTGAGACTGCCCGTTGTTGCACAACATTTTACTATCTTAATCCGTCATTAGAGTCGACTTAGCAGCGTCGTCGAAGGTTCGTTGGGGATAAATTAACCGGGTCGATTAATTAGCGCCAACACGAAATTAAATAGGGGGATTTGTCAAGTGAGTTGGTTGGGGGCAGAACAGGCATTGCATAGTGTTTTCTTCAAGAGTCCTTGCTGTGTCTCGTCCATGTCCTGAACTCCTGATGCCCCTCTCATGGGGCAATCTATGGCCAAATAGGAAAATGCACGTACATGTTCACAGTATACATAGGTACGAGTTCCTTGTATTATACATGTTCACAGTATCAAGGCACAAGACGCTGTAGACATGATTTTTTTGGTGTGTGTGTGTGTGTGTTTGAGAAAGCATGCAAATGACACCATCATGAAAAGCAGTGGGAAAAGTTGTACGCAAGAACAAAGCTCCAGATTGTGAAGGATACAATTGAGTGGATCATCAAGTTCCATCTCCAGTAAGTCACAGACCGAACACCGTGAAATTTGTGCAGAATTGCACATGAGAGGAATGGGGAGAAAAAGAGATGGAAGCTAGAATCTGCGTTTTTCATTGAACACCGTAGTTCAGTGATCAAATTATGTGCAAACTGAGTGAGAAAAGCGTAAAATTGGCATGTGGAATTAACTGAAGAGTTAAATCAGGTCCAAGTGAAGTAACTAAGCACACCGAGCCCACACATGCAAACTGTATGGAATCATGCATATCCAAAATATCTAGTCCAAATCAACCACAAACTTATACCCCCAAAATATCAAATCATGTCCCAAATCTCTCAGTCACTCCCTCTCTCTGTGTGATTCAGCACAGCTTAACCATTACTGTCTTGTTCTTGGTAGCACCAATGACATGGTAACAAACACTTATCCTTGTCAACTCATAAATCAGGGACTAGAACACATGCGTGGCATTAATCTAAGAAAAAAAATAAATTGTGCGAGAAAGATCAAAGAGCTAGTCATAGGCTTTGGAGAACCTCATTTAGTTTAGGAAGAAGTTCACTTTACCCCTAAACTTATGTCTCAAGCCTGAATTGCACCCTCAGTTATGAAACAGTTCACTTTTCGCCCCCCCCCCCCCTAATTATCAAAACCGGAGGAAATCGCCCCTTAGAGCTAGTTCCATTGGTGCTTTTTGCCACGTAGTATAGTTTTGTGTTGACTTGGCACCCACTTTACTATCCTCAACCGTGGCGGTGACTCCGGGCGGTGACAACGACGGTGAATGGTGATGCGGCAGGCTCAGTTGAGGACCAAAATAGGTCAGCCATACCTCAGGCAAGGGATAGGTAATGGCATCACGGGCAGGGAAGCATGGCAGAGACATTGGCGGAGTCAGCGGTGGTCAAGGCGGAGACAGACGTTGGTGGCAGTGCTCCGACGAAGTTCCGGCGAGGCAAACATGAGCATGACATATAACGCAGCGAGAGGAAAATGATAGTGTGGTTGATGACGGCATGGGCTCATCGAGAGAATGAATTTGGTGTCAGTGGCGCTCGAACAGAGGTGACAAAGATGGGATTGATTTCAGCAAAAGGTTGCATGAAAATAAAATTAACTTAAGGGAATGAGAGAGGAGGTTTGGGGACACAAAGTGATACGAACGGTTTTAGAATGAGCTCACCGTACAAGGAGTTCAGAGCGAGGGTGCAGTGGCCAGACTTGGGGAAGAAGGCGATGGCGCCATGCATTTCGGTCGAACGACAACCCAATGACTAGGGCGCTTGGATCCACGTGATCTGCCTCCTTAACTGGACTGACTCCGTTAGAGCATCGTCAGCACTGGACCGTGTCGTCGGCTTTGTCACCACTCTCAACAACCACCACTCTAGGGTTCTCTGAGACCCTCTGCCTGTGTCACCAGATCCACCTACCCCCTTGAGTCCAGCGCTGGAGGAGAAGAGACCAAGCCATCCTTTGGTGATGACGAATGTGATAGCAATCGGTGATGGCCACAGTGGACCAGGAGCTTGGGATGGCACCTCCATGTCAAGGTTGGCTCGTTCATAGGAGGGGACGTCTACACCACAATTAGCCACGAGGGCAGCGTTCTAATTGAGCTTTGTTGACCAAGCAAAAAACTAAACATGGATGTCACGTCAGCGAAACTTGTACAAGTGGACGCCATGTCATCTACAACCGGGGTGGTATAGGGCGAGAGGATGATTTGCTCCTATTTTGATAATTAGAGGGATAAAAGGTAAACTATTTTGTAGTTGAGAGTGTAATTCGAATGTAGGACATAAGTGCAGTGGTAGAGGAGATTTCTCCCTTTAATTTAATTCGCTGTTACTCTTAAACCAACTAAATCGGAATGTGTCTGGTTTCACCACTGTGAGGCATTGATTTCCCAACTACACAAGTAGGAGGAAATTAATGTTTTAGAGTAACCCTTAATTGGGTCACTTCAGAGGCAAATACATTTCCGTGTACACGAGGGAAAATAGTACACAATAGCTGTATACATGATGTGTAGGGAAAAACAATTGTTTTCTTCCAAACTTGAAAGGGAAAAGAGCATCATTTTAACCAAGAACAACCGTCTCTCTATGGTGATCAGTTCCAAGGAAATAGCAGTTAGTACACGTTAAACATGATTTGCAAGGAGATCTAACACAACACGCATGCTCATAATATTATTGTTATGTATATATTTTATATAGGAAAATTATTTGAGGCACCTAGGTTCCTAGGCACCTGCATCAAGAACTATTCGATATACATGTATGATCAATAAATTTTTTAGAGTTTTGGGTATGAAAATGTTTTATACCCTTGATATATTTATGGTAAGTGAGTTTTGAACTCAGTTCAAAGTAATTAAACTACTTTTGAATTTGATATGACTATAGTGAGTATATACCATGAAAATAGCTCAACCTAGTTAAATCGAAGTTGAATTTAATTTTTTTTTGCTGTTTGATATCTCAAATATATTTTTTATAGGTATCTGAAGATACATATATCAAACGTCACAAATTTCAAAACACATTATCAGGTATTGATATGGGTGCATAGACATCTAGCTGCATGAAACCTATATATAGAGACTATTACTCGTCTAAGCATAACATTTTTTTTGTGGATAAATTCCTCTTCCATGCAAGCATATTACGAAAGACACGGTACTACACTGTTAAAATTGCAAAGTAGAGTACATTGGGAACAACACCATATATGCACCACGAGGTTAGACCCTCTGTGCAGTGCTAGACCCGGCATGGCCACCGACGGACGCCAATGCGCTTCTCACCGTCATGGCGACGCGGCAGCCCTTGAGCGCCCTGAAGCTCTCGTGCCGCACCTTGAAGCACGCTGTCATCATCTCCTCCTCCTCCTCGTCCCCGACCGAGAACGACGCATGTCTCCTGCTGCCTCGCATCGACGAGCAAGCGGGCGACTGCGTGCTGCGGAACGACGAGGAGGAGGAAGACGAAGACGACGAGCAGGACGTTGGCGAGCTCGACGACCTGGCCCTCCTTATCAGGACGATCCTTGGCAGGATGGAGCCGAGGATGCCGGGCTTGCACTTCTTGCCACCGCCGCCGGCAGCGGTGGGCGCGGCCTTGTGGGACCTGTCCTTGCCGGCGCCGATGTAATAGGACGGCGGCGGCGTGAGAGGCGGCGGCGTGGTCGTGGAGATTGCGTTCTTGGGCGTGCCCGGCTGCGACTCCCACAGGAACGGCACCGAGCCGGCGGAGGCCACGCCGTAGTACACCCTGAAGGAGGGCGCGGCGACGGAGCTCTCCTTGGTGAGCAGCCTGGAGAAGAGCTTGCTCCCTTGCTTCAGGTGGAGAGGCTCCTCCTTGGTGGCTGCCGCCGCCATGGATGAGAGAGAGCGAAAGAGATGGGAGGTTGGGTTGGGTTGGGTTGCAAGGGAGAACGAAACTGAAAGGAATCAAACACAGAGAGAGGAGTGTTGCAGCGGCAGCGAGTAGCTTTTATGCTCGTCGTTACTGTTCACCTACTCAGATCCGAGGAGGCTGAGCTCAGCTGACTTTTGACTTTAGTACAATTAGGATGGGCCAACCGGAATTTACAGGAAATTATATCATTATCAGCAACGGTATTAAACCTGATCTGTCACAAAACTTACCCTTCAAAACAAAGGAAACTCACAATTCAAATTCAGCCTCCTCCTGTGTATTTAAACCTTCTGGACCGCTGTAATTATTTGCTTTCCCTCGCAAATGTAATGAGACGCAAATCTTTCCCTTGTTCTTGAAGAAAAGCTCTCGATCAGAGAGTTCGATTCGAGGAGGTAGAAAATGCTATATAGTAGATGTTAAAAACACTAAGATAGTAAGTATCTAGTGGCGAAGTGCATAGACCTAGGCCCGGTTATGATTCCGGATACCAGGGGTTAAAAACATGGGTTTTGTTAAATATGGGTTATGATTCCAGATATTTTCTTTCTAACTATCATCCAGATTTAGAATGGTTGGATTAGAAATCTAATGGCCATGAATTCTCATCACTCCCCTTGAATTCTACTCCCTTCTCCTTAGAAAAAAAATCTTCCTCTTTAAAAAATAAAGAGCCCTTGATCTCTAATCTAAAAGTTATAAATTTAGATGATAGTTAAGAAGATGCCTAGACACACCCTAAAAACATTATCATTCAATAAAATGGCTTATTACTTGGTACCATGCGCCGATCACTAATCTTCTCATCCGACGCACATCAGTGGTACTCATCTGCATCCGCGTCTACGTGGAGACGAGAAAACCGATCCATGCACCACCCATAACCATAAGCTAGCCATAAATCCCCATATTTTAGCCCTACAAAAACTTGATTTAGACATTTAGTAGTATCGATTGCGCGCTTGAATTAAATTCGTTGGATGGATGTTGGATAGCGCTAGCTAACGTAGCTTCTTCTAGCTACAGGAATGGTACAGACTATTTTCTCTAGCTCATAAAAACGGATCGTATTGGAGCACGTAACGTTAAACTTTAAAAGCTTTAATTATTAATATTTTGTAAATATTTAGATTAGATATATAAAAATTATATATATATATATATATATATATATTTGCGTTGAAAAAGTACTTTTATTATAATTTTATTAGATTTTATAAATATATTATAATAATAATTAGTGATTAAAATTGTATTGTAGAGGCTATCGATGTCCAAAACAAACTGTTTTTTAACGGGAGAGAGTACTATCGTGCTCTTTTGCAACTCCCTATGTAGCACGCATGCGTAGCATCTGTACAAAAACACGTCCAATGGTATAGAGTGGTACCTTGTCGCCGGCCGCCGTTGCCGCGCCTCCCCAGGCAGCTCCGTGCGCCTTCTCCACCGCCCCCACCCCCTCCACCACCATCCGCAGCTGACGACGCCATCGCTACCTCGCTGCGCAGCCCCCGACCCCACTCCGCCGTGCCGCCCTGTCCAACCTAATTGCCATAGCCGCTACTGCCATTGCTCTCCGGCTTCGTCCACCGCTCTTCTACCCCGCATATCGCCCTTGTCGCTACCCACCGCTGGGCCGTCGCCTCCCCCTCCGACCTCCTTCTATGCCTTAGGGGAGTGTGAACCAGTAGCAGGAAGGCAGATTTCCCTCCCCCGACACTAAATCTGGCAGCAACGCCCCTCCAGGCCACTTGATCCAGCGCGCGGCAGGGCCACATGTGGAGAAGAGTTGAGGGATGGTGGTAGTGAGGGAGGGAGAATGAGAAGGAGCGGGGGAGAAAGGAGAGGCTGCGAGAGCAGAGCGGCCGAAATAATAGAGAATCATGCTTTGAAATTCGTGTAGTTTGGATCCAACAGCTATCGCCTATTCCGTCAGAACGGTATAAGGTTGGTTAGTATTTCTCGCCTACATATCACAGGGGTCATGCAAGGTTGCTTTCCTTTTTATCACAAAGAGCAATCATATAATGGGAAAACCAAACAAAAGAGAAGCAAGTTTGTTCTCAAGATCATCTAGTGGCAGGCATGATCAGCTGCCTTGATCATCATTCTGTGTGTTCATTGAAGAGCCTACAGATCTGGTTACTTGTTAATGGAAGTGGGGTTTGGGTGGTCCATGAATCGTGCATCGGTGTATCGATATAGGATGATGAATCTTTTACCCCGCAAGATTGGTCTTAACAAAGCACAACTTTTGTTTGGTTCTGGGTAGCTGGACTTTTTCCAAACGGTCTGCAGACTTGCAATGCCAGGGACATGGCTCGACATCAGAGAATAATTAAGATACTGTAAAATTAAGAGTACAACTAGTAGTTCAACCGGTCAAAAACATTGCAGAGCTGTCCAGTTACTCTAGTTAAATCGGTCAAAACATTGCAGAGCTGTCCAATTACTCTCTCATGTGAGGCTATCCACAAGATTGGACCTAGGACTGGCTAGTAAATGACTCTATTTTTCTTTTGTGTAAAACTAGAAAGTAAATGCTAGTTTCTTAGTACTGACACTTCTTTTCTTAAATCAAAGAGGAACCTTGGTAGTTGATGTTGCTTATTCAGACTCCTTTTTAAGCTTATTTTTTTTTAAAAAAAAAACCTGAAACGGTAAAGTTGAAACTTGAAAAGGCTTCTAGTCCCTTTCGGGATGTACTAGTAATTTTTTTGAATAACTCCTACAAAAAAAATCGAATTGCTTTTCTAACAAAATTCTTGTGTGTAAACATGTTAGTAGCCTAGTAGCATGAAATAGTATGAATTATAAGGCCAGTCCAGCGCAGTTAGGGCATCTGTAGTGTATGAAAATAGAGGTCTTAAGCCACCTTAAGGTCAACCTTATACATTACAGGGGTGATCTTAAGCAGGCTATAAGCAAAAAAAGCTTAAGACTGATCCTCAAGCTAAAGATCTGACCACAAGCATTAAAATACAATTTTTCTTTATTTGCCGAGTGGGACCGTTTTAAAGCCCATTGAGTTATATACACTATGGAGTCGACCTTAAAGTTTAGATGTGACCCACTTAAAGTCCTTTGTGTTATATACACTATGAATGCCCTTACATATTGCGTTGTGGTTAGAGCCATCCCTGGGAACCGTGCAAGGCCATTTGTTTGGCGATTCAGTTGTCGATGCAAGCGCGACATGGGGATGGCCAAATCTAGGTCGTCCAGACATTAATGATCTGCCGCACATCCAAGATCACCATTTCTTTATGCGTGTCTGGAAATGGTGCATTCGGGAGATTCAACTTACGATCCACTGAAACATATGCACTCTTCTATGAATGACAAGACCCTTCTCTGAATCTTTTTATATGAAACAAACGAGCAAGCAAATCATGTATAGAAAGTAGAAACACTTGTTTGAAACGAACAGCACCGGTACAAGATTGGCAAATTAGTAGTTTTTATCATTCTTGTGGCTACGGATCAAACAGTAAACTAGGAGAGTAGTAGAATGATTATGAGAAATGAACTAGCCTTGCCTTCCTCCATGGCCAAGGTACATATATATGTCCATAAGACCTGGCCTAATTACAACAATATCCTCACAGTTGAGTACCCTGTAGAGAGACATACACGTCCTTGTATATATCCCACTGGGCCTTTTAGTCACTAACAGATCGGATGGGCTTAGATGGGGGCCATCCCTACCACAACCACACTTACTACCTGGCTAAATAGCACTACGCGAATCAGGGGTGGATCCACACCCCGGATAGCCTAGGTTTTAACTCAGGGCATATGATATTTATTAGTGCAAAGCTTAGGTAAGTCCAAGTAAGCCAAGCACGCAACTTAACCTTCAACTCAGGTAATAGTAGCATCTGACTCTCTTTAGCCTCGGGCGTGACAAAATTCTAGATCCGCCCTTGACGAGAATCCAAGTTTTGTGGCGTGCATGCTGTGTGAGTTATTTCTCATATTTGTTTGCATTATGCGTGATGGGTTAACATGTTTTTTCTATTTTAAATTTTTACATTTTAATTATACTAAATAAGCTTCCGTCAGAAACAATGTTTTTTCAATCAGCTACAGTGTTTTTCAGCCATAAGCCACTCAAAAAACTCTTTTAAGTAGAGCATAAGAGTACCTAGTCTAGCCCAAAGCTTAGGCTTAGACTAATCCCGGCCCTATTCATTGCCATCCCTACCCGCATGTTGCTGCCTGCCCTGCCATGCATTCTGCAGTACTTGTGCTGCCATTGCCATGAATTCGCAGCTATCGCCTCGGGAACAGGAGCTGGGTAGGCGGTTGGTTATGAATTGAATACAGTGGCAGGAGCAGTAGCAATGTAGCATCCGGTTCCGAATGCGATCGAGCTAGGAAACTAGATGGGATACGACACGACGGCTACTGCACTAGCACTGTCCCCTCCGGTCTCCGATGAAACATATACTAGTGGAGTATGTTGTTACTTGGTCCTCTTGCCGACAACGAGCACGGAAGAGTGGCCGCAGCACAGGAGGAGCAGGGCCCATCCTGTTGGTCAGCCTGCAGCAGCCTCGTGGGCTTTTGGCATCCTACGTACGCCTCACTAGCCCGATCAAACGTCCCGTGTGGTTAGGCGCCTTTCTTTTGGGCCGGCCTGGCCCACACTCGTTTGCATAGAGCTTAAGAATTTGGCCTAGTAAATATTGTTGTGCGAGCAAATGCAAGCGTCGATATGTCCGAGTGGTTAAGGAGACAGACTTGAAATCTGTTAGGCTACGCCCGCGCAGGTTCGAACCCTGCTGTCGACGTAATATTTTTTATTCTCTTATTTATTCCAACGGAAATTCTTTTGTCTTGTTCTTTGTATCCCAAAATAATTAAGATTGAATTCTTCCCCTTCACTATGCTTTTTTTTTTATCTCTTTACTTTTTACCCTAAACTTGTTTGTGAGGCTCCTTGTAAGTTTTCAGGAAAAGAAGAAGCAACTCCGAAGTCCATGAAGACAACAGCGATCAGGTAGGTGGCCTGTTAGCATAGGACCAGCCATTCTGAATTTCTGATTACATCGTTCTAAAAAATAAAAACAAAAACTGCTCTAGGAAATATTCCTTGGTGGCACGTCTAAGACCTGCAGAACAAAAACACTCAAATCAGCATCTTCCGACTGAAATGGAGCATAAAAATCTATCCATGACAATGACATGGATTTTTATCAGGGAGGACCATGTAACATCCCGATCCAATCTCTGAGTTTGGAATGCTATCACTACTTTAACATTTACCATTTACATCTATTGCTGTAAGAATCCGGTAGCAACTCCCCTGTTTCACTCAACGACACAATCAACACACATGTTTACTAGTGAGCGTTGATGCAACTGTTCTCGATTACCAATTATCAAAAGAGAGGCACAATCCAAACCATATGAGCCATTTCCAACAAAACAATAGATTTTAATGTTAACTACCAAAGCACGCTATTAAAGTCTGATTATATCAACTCAAGGTGACATGTGAATTACGTTTTGCACGTGACATAGGGGGCTATTCCTGCCCATGCATGATATCTTTAATGATCACATAAAAATACAACAAAGCAAAGGTAAGTCCGAAGACTCAGCAAGCACATAACAGGATGATAAATGCTACCAAACACATTAGCAATCATTTAGCCATATCATACTCCGCATGTTTCAACATAACCATAGACTTAAACATGTTATTCTCCACATGCGTCGTCATGTTCATATCATTATTCTCATGTCTCATCATTGCCATTCCATTAGTACAATGTAACACTATTCTACATGCTAATTTGCTTATCTCATTGCATATACCGGTATAGCCCGAGTGAACACCCATCGATGTTCACCCTATCATGGGGCTGTCCTCATCGGCACGAGGATCTCTCTACTCCCATGGAGGCCTATCGAGGTATGTCTTACATATCTACCCACGGTGGATATTTTCTCATCATATGAGTACACATGATACAAAATGCATATGTCTATTGTCATTAACATGTTCCATCATAGCGGATCAAGCTCTGGATCAATCTTCCCATTCTTCTCCTTTTCTTTTTTTCCCCTGTTTCTTCCTTTCTTCTCTTCTCCTCTTATTTTCTTCATTTCTTAATCTTCCCATTCTTCTCCTTTTCCTTTTTTCCCCCTGTTTCTTCCTTTCTTCTCTCCTCCTCTTCTTTTCTTCATTTCTTCCTTCGGTCGGTCGGTCATTTCTTTTTCTTCGGCTGGCTCTCCTCTCGGTTGGATTCTTCCTTCTTCTTTTCTCACAACTGGCCTCCTCCCCTCTCTTTTCTTCGGCTGGTCCGCAATCTCCCGGCGGAGCTCGGCTCCTCCTCCCCCATGGCTGTCCCCTCTTCCTCTCTTCCCTTGGTTGGCCAACGGTAGCGACAGTGCACGGCCAGCAGTAGGACAGTGCACAGGCCGAGCAAGGGGCGACGACGCACGGGGTTGGCCGGAGGGTGGTGGCGACGACGCTGGTGGCTAGGGTGCGGGGCAGGTGAGGCGCGACCGGAGGGGCGGCATCATTGGGCTGGCGGCGACAACCAGCGGGGGAGTGGCGTCAACACTAGTAGCGGCGGCGACGCGGAGAAGTGACGACGCCAACCATTGGAGCATAGGAACATAGGCATGGCGCGACCAGAGGCGGTTGGCCGTCGGCTTCCTCTCCACTGGTGGTGGCACAAGTGGAGCAAAGGGCGAGGCGAGGGCGCAAGGGTGGAGCGATGGCATCGGCAACAGCACGAGAGGGGCGCGAAGCAAAATAGGCCCGAGGAGGAGGAGCAAATTGATTTGGCCTTCTCCTCCTTTGGCTGATTTTTATGGGGGGTGGCTAAGGTATTACAGGTCATTACCCTGCAAACATATGTGTGCCATTACATCTGAATTCACCTTTTCCATCTCAAAATCAATTTACATAGGTACCAAAAAATAAGATGATTTTCATCTTAAAATAAACTAGTTTATTCTGGAGGATTTGTACAGCACAAGAAAACTCACTAAAGTAAAAAACAAAAAAAAATCTTTTTCGTTTTTTTTGAGGCGACAAGAAAACTATTTTTCTTTGAGCCATTCGGCTGCTGCAATCTTCAATGACACGTCTGTCTTTGACTCTTTGTTCACCTTACCTTGGAAGAAAAGGTTGCCTTTCATTTCATCCTCTCTTGCTCCTCCAGGCCATTATTCTAATCTGATATGCATCCTCATCTAACCTTGGAAGAGAAAGGAAATCAATAGCTACAGGAACAGGAAGCCTCCCAAGCTGCTCTCCTCCATTCCATCCCCAGAGCAGAGCAGACAGGGGAGTGGAGGAGAGAAGGGTAAAGTCAACCAGGTGAGCCGCTTCTTGATTTTCTGATCCATTTTAGCTTCTTCTTTGCGACCATTTGTTGGTTCTTGATTTGCTCCGTCCAGTTCGACCCCTGTTCTTGTATTTTGGTGGTTCGATTTGTGTAGCACGAACTGTTGATTTCCTCTCTCCCGTACCAAGCTAACATGGAAACTGGGGAGAAAATTAGGGGAATGAAGAAAGTGTTTCGCTTGATGAATTTGCTGGTTTGGTATCTGTAGTAATGGCAAGAGAGTATTTTAGGATCTTTCTAGCTCTGTTTTGTTGTGGGGATGTAGCTCTGTTGGTGGGATTGCGGGGATGAGCTGAATCTGGTGGATTTGGTGCTCAAGATGTGTATGCACTGTAAGGCCTAGTCCAGACTTCTAATCCCAACCTGCCCAAGTTACCGAACTTCTTGTGCAAAAATGGAGCTACGAAATGAGCGGAGTTCAATTATACTGGAACTTCGAAAAGTTCCTCTAAGATCTAACGCTTGATTTACATGGTGTGGTGAGAGGCCTAACGAATCTGTTCGAGGCCTTCTTGCCTTTTCCGGAGAAATTTGAGTTGAGCAAAAGAGGGTAGTGCTGTCTGATTATCCCTTGTTCTGCATTTCCGTTAACAACTTACTGCATGGTTACCTCTTTTGTGTGCAGTCTCGTTGGTTGCATTCTGTCTGTCACACATTTCCAACTGTTCAGGTGCTGAAAACTGGTATCAGCTGCATAGTTTTCAGTTAGTTCTGTTTCTCTAAACTGGCAAACTTATAGGCAGGCATGATGTGTTCAACAAGGAGGCTTGCAATTGTACTCGTGTTAGCCTTTTCAGTCGTGGTCGCAGAGAGCAGAGATGCATATAATATCTTGGGTAAGTTGTGAATTCATCATAAGAATGAATGCTGCTATTGATCTTGTTTGTTCTATTGGCATTTCTATTCTCGTAGCAATGATATTCCTGATGATGATGCTAAGTACATCAAAGCGCAGAAATGGCATGCAATCTTAAATCGCAAAGGATTGATAAAGATGTGTTGATTTCCATTGATGATTCTACATCCAGTTTTCTGCTTTGATCTAAGTTTCACAGGCACATAATAGTATGAATCTGTGTGTGTTGCTGATGCCTGTGTTATGAGAATTGTGTTTCCAACCTTTGTGTTGTTCTGTACTTCTGCTGCCTATCAGATGTCGTGAGCTAGTGGTAGTCACAATTAGTTTATCTAAATTTTGTTTTCATTTGAGGGCTCTGTATTCGCATTTGTAGTAATTTAACAAAGAAAACTGTGATCCAGGTGTCACAAATTCTGCTCACCATATCTTCAGCGTAGCACCTATTTCCTTGTAGAAATTCAAGTTCCACAAGTGTTGACCTTATGATCAATCTGTTCTGTTGTATTCATTTCAGCTCATGAAAGCTTGCCCCTTGCAAGCAAGGGAAGAGGATTAACTGCAGCTAATGGAAAGCTGTGTCAACTATGTGAGCAGTACTCAACTGAAGCACTGTTCTTCCTCCAACAAAACGAAACCCAGACTGAGATTCTTAGTGTCCTCCACCATGCATGTGCAAATCTTGCCCCTCTAAAACAGCAGGTATGGATAAATTGCAATGCCCACATTGGATACCATATGTTCAGTTTCATTAAACTAATTTGTATGTTGATGTTTGCCCTGTTACAGTGCATCACGCTGGTTGACTACTACATTCCCCTTTTCTTCTTGGAGGTTTCAGTGGTTAACCCTGAAGAGTTTTGTGAATCAGTGCATCTCTGCAAAAAGAGGATGATGATTCGCCTACCCATACAAGGGGATACTTGCAGTCTATGCCATCATGTTCTTATAGAAGTTCTTACCATGCTAAAAGATCCTGACATGCAGGTAACTGCCATCTTTTCAATCTTCGTCAGCAATGTTTTGTGTAATAATTGGTTTGCACTTTGTACATGGCTAATGCTTTCCTATTTATGTCATAATTTTTCAGCTGGAGATAGTTGAGCTACTTCTCAAAACATGCAGCAAGGCAGAAAACTATGCACAGCAGGTGAGTTAAGTTCAAAAACAGTTGCATATATCGAAACACTAATGACTCTGCATGTAATTAAATAACAGGAGATCATGGGATCACATGTGGTCGTTTGTACAGCAAAGTTCACTGAGAACACCTGAACTGATTTAACGCTTCAAAATGTAAACACTTAAAATACTCCATTGCTTTTGTCCAGTGTGACTAAGCATATATGAATTCAAGACCTTTAGATGTTGCTGTACTTATGCTTCAACACCTAGAAAATTATTTCTGTAATTAGCTTAGTTGCGTGCAACTTTGTATCAACTGAATGGTAATGCATAACAAGGGTTTTCCTTGCAAAAATTTGACATTTTCAACACTTTGCAAGGTCTATATCTAGTTCTTCTCACGACAGTCTTCTTTTTATTTTTCCAGTGCGAGAGGCTGGTCCTTGAGTATATCCCACTGATACTGGTGAAATCCCAGAAGTTCCTTGAGACAACAGACGTCTGTTCAGCAATACATGCTTGTAAAACAGGCACACAAGCATCAATGGAAACCATGCTTTTATCTGCCACTTCGTGAAGACAATCTAAATCAAGATAACGTTTATCTGTCTAAGAAATCGAACCGGGAAAAGAATTGAAGGTCAGATGCCTGTGGAAACTGTCCTCTATTGCTGAAACACTATATGACTGATGAAAGTTTGGCTGTGTAAAGATTTGTGTTGTACATTTTGAGCCCTACCTGCTGCTATCTAAACTATGCGGCTAGCTTAGCAACTATACTACAGTTCCTTGAGCATAGGCTTGCATTTGGTTTTTGGCTTGTGGTTATTTAATTCTGTCTGTTTACGAGAGATAGTATAAAGAGGGGAAAATCGCATACGATTTTAGCCGGTACAATTGAATTCGATACAATGTATACTATAATCTACCTATAGACTCCGTCTTAAAAAGACGCACAGTCTAAAAGTTAGTTACTGTAGCATGAGAGGTAAAGCCAAAGTGGAAAAGAATCCACCCTAGAATTGTCTCAGAACATTGGATTGAGTAGTTAAACACAGGTAACTATCGTTTTGTGTCATCTATTTTTTGTCCAATCCTGATGATGTTACTATTCAGTGTAGCTGTAGTGGTCAGAATTTGCACAAATTGTATTGTTAACCTTACTCGATACCAGAAGTATGCATTTCAGTTTACGTTAAATTATTGCAAAGTTACCACTGAATTCAACAAACTACAAATGTTATATTTAGTTGTCTATTCAAAACCAGAATAGCAATACCGATTCCAAAAAAAAAAACAAATCTAGAGTGCCAGTGGCAAACCTGCTGACGTCAGTAGTTGCAAGAGTAAAACTCACACTTCAAAATGCGACACAAGAGACACTAAAGCACAGGACAAACTTGATAATCAACTTATCAAACGACATTCAGGGGTCACAGAAAATGTCGCAGATCCACGTCTTGATTTCGACCCTAAAGGTATACACATGACAGCGGGCTAATATCACAAATGGAGTTGCACGTGCTAATGAGATCTCCTTGTCCTTGCAACCTCTCCTTTCTAAGCCTCTCAAGCTCCTTCACATCTGCCAATGCTTCATGGAAAAACTCCTCACCAAAGCTTGAAGCCATTATCTGTGCCATTGTTAACCATCTGCAGATCACCATAAGCAAAGTTAATAAAGGTTCATAAGCTTCCATGTAAAAGTAATTGTGGGATGTTAGATGCCCACGCCTGACGGCATGAACAAATACTTGCTAAGTTCAGAACAGCCCAAACTCCTATCATCGCGCATGGCACTGATCATTTCATCTTGAATCATCTACAATAAGATGCATACATTATGAAACTCATTACCAGATAATTATGTCGTGCAAAACGATATAATCTGAAAGCTCTGAATCTGTCCATGCTGACAAGTCCGCATCATGTTCAAAATAATGAAAAGCTAACTCCTGACCAATAGATGAGTGTATTGCCAGATAAAAAAGGAGGGATAATTACCTGGTAAGTCTCAAGTTCAGTTGACTGAGGAAGAGACCTAACTGTGGTCAAGTACCATCTCCAACTCTCAAGTTCATCTGAACTTGCATTTACTGCAGGAACGGAGGATGGACAGAAAGGCACTATCAAGTCAGAAGGCAGGATGTTTGATTTTCCCTCGGAAAGAATAAATAACTGCACATGAGTCGCCATTTCCAGCTTGTAATACTCAAAATCATACTCAACCAGCAAGTAAATTGAAGAAAATTTACAGATCTGATCTAAATTGCGCAGCGATGATAGTTTGGAGTTTCATGCTTGAATAATACTGTTGTGCCATCGTTGGTGCATTTTTACATCTTTTTTGTGATTTATCCATGTACAATAGATAACTAGCTTATGCATTGTTTATAATTGGTTACACCTTGCACCTAAAGCCAGTAAATGCAAATAGTCACACAATTGGAAATTTGATTTAATATTGTACCGTGTGGTCAATGACCTAAATGGATAATATTGATATAGCTGGCAAAAGATCTAATCACTTCTCACATGAGCATAGGAAGTGCTTCCCAAAATATAATGAACTGCATTCTTGTGACTACAATTTCTAAATAGCAAAACAGTGCTAGAGGATTATTACCATCTGCGACTCCATCAAATTCTTAAGCAGCACAGTATTCGCAAAACCTTTAGATGTCTAAGATCCGGACTGCAAGAGAGTCTCATCAAAGGTCAGGTGGGTGCCCTGAGGTAGATGCAGAACTCCTGTAACCAACCTACGACAAATTTTAGGGGTAGAACATGTTAGATTTAGCCTTGAATGATGAAGATATCAGGTGTTACATATTCTTGATAAGACAAAACGAGATGTACCTTCAATGATATTTTATATATTCATAGACTTTCTCCGATGCTTGGAAGGTATCATAACCATTTGTTGCTTGGAATCGGATGATCCACAATAAAAGGTATTTATGCAAAGGTTTTTAAAATGTGGGCCACATATTAACTTAAAGATTGGACGAAAGGTTAGATAAGTAATCTTGTATCCTTATCAAATTAAAAGGAGAATGGAAAGTTGGTAAAAGCACGTCCCACTAATCGTGCGTGCTTACCATTTGCAGTTTGTAACTTCCCTTAGCATCAGCGGCGGCCGGAACTTGGGGAGGGAAACGCCGCAGGCTATGTAATTAAACATTAGACTACCAAATCTAAGAGCAACTCCAACAGTTTGCTATCCCTCCTCTCCATCCTTGAATTTTTGGCAAATTGACAAAAAACAATCTCCAACAGTTTCCCATCCCTCCTCCCCATCTTTGGCAACTTGGAAAAATTCCCTCCCAGACGCGGATATATGCGCGCTTGCCTAGACTCCGCATCGCGACCACGCGCGCCGCCCGGCCTCTTCCCGCGCGCGGCAAGTCTGAGGCTGAGCACGTGAATTGTAGACGGCGGCGGCGATCCTCTGCTTGCCACGCATCGACATCCAGGGAGACCACGCCGCCGGCGAATTAAATTTAGTTGATGCTATTTGATTTCTTCAATAATCAGTAAACATTTGGTTTTAGTTTGTGTTTGATACACTACAGCACAGACCAATATAAACGGCACATATATTTGCCCTTGTATCTAAGTGCCTTGGAATGCCACATAGATAACCACGACAGTTATATGTGCCTTTATTTCCTAACGAAAGCCGGCACATGCTATGTGCCGCGATGACAATTCAAGGCACATATATGTGCCCCTGTATTCAAGAATTGCCGGCACATTCTATGTGCCGCGATGACAATTCAAGGCAAAAAAAAATTCGTGGGCCCAATTTTGATTTTGCCAAGTGAATTATGGCAAACAATTGGAGATTGACCTTTTTTTTCCTTTGCCATAACGTTTGGAGAGTTGCCAAACTCCAAGATTTGGGAAACAAAAAATCCCAAACTGTTGGAGTTGCTCTAACATGAATTACATAATTTCCTAGAGACTGCATAACTAAATGTTAGATTGAGTAACTCAACATGAATTACATTATTTATCCATGACTGGCTGATTATTACGTTTCTAATCGAACAGAGCAACTCTCTTTTATAGCACGATTCTCTTTAAATTCAATGAGTTGAGTTCCGTTGCAACGCTCGGGTGCATAACTAGTATGAGTGGAAGAGGGGCATGTAGAGGAGGAAAAGGGAAGGAATCTGTGGGAGAGCTGGTGGTGAAGGGGAAGGAAGAACGTGCGACTGTTTTGCAGGATCTGAAGATCAAAGACGACATACAAGCAGAGATGAGAGCTAGGGCGAACACCATGCGAGAAAGATGGTGAAGTATAACAATAAGCACGGACTTAATTATCAGTGTTTATAAAATTTTCTCTTCCTAAGTTGTCCCTATACAGATCAATGGTTGATACTTTTTAGAGCGAAGGTACCTTGCAGGCACCATAGAAAGTCTCATATATTCAAGATGAGAGAGCAATAACTACAGTGCAGTAACACATATATGGACGTGAGTATTGATGTGCACAAAATATATGTGTTAAACCAAGCTGATAGTTTACTTGCGTATCTACCATGTCGCCATTGACGCTTCCATGGTCGCCTTCGCTGCTGGAGCAAGCGCCCGTGGGGAAGAGGTCCTTGCAGAGCTCGCCGTAGAAGCGGCAGACCATATGTCGACGAACACCGGCGAGGTGAGGCTGCCCCACCGCCGCGTCAGCTCCTCCACGTCCGCCAGGTCCCCCACCTTGTCGTCCTCCTCCAGGCACCACTCGAACATCCTGCACGCCTCCTCCTCCTCGTCGCTGCTGCCGCCATCTCCCGCCACTCGGACTCCCCTCCCCCACGGCCGTGTGCCACGCCCAGCTGGATATACCAACGATCTGTCAAATTCCCAATCCTAACTTGGTTCAAAAAACCTATCTCGTGTTTACCACGGATGGGTCTCGCCTGACGTTAACGTCAGTGACATTGGGTCACTGACGCGTAGGCCCCACGGCTCACTGACGTTAACGTCAGAGGATCCGTATCCGTTTACCACAGTGAACACCACATTGTCCAATAATAAATCGATCTTATTTCACATTTGGTACAAAAGAATACGTGTTGATATTGCGTCTTGCTGGCACGTTACAAATGGCGAAACAGATGCTCAGCATATGAAAAATAATACAAGAGCTCTCCCGTCGCGTCTAGCTTCAAGGTTGATCTGCCTTCTGTGAGTAGTAGTAACAGTACCCTCTGAAGTGTGTGATCCGTTTACTAACAGCGCCACAGGTAAAAAAAAGAAAAGCCCAAAAATGAAACAGGAACGTTCATTACACTCAGGGTTGGCTTACAACCCTATCATCTGCCCACTCAGCTGAGTTCTGTATAATGCCATACACCAATATCAGAGCAGTTTTCATGCCCTCGAGTACTTTGAGCTCCACATAGGTACCTTCAGGGGCTCGTCGTCGACTGCGCCGCCCCCATTCTCGGCAGTGCTTAAAGAGTCTGAGATCAAAGGGTCCGATTCACTTTCTTTCACCTGCAATGTAGACGACATCACGACATGCGAGGTAAATTACAGATAGCAACATGACCACAGGATCCCGCTTTCACCAATTAAAATTCTATGGAGCAAGTGGAAGGAATCTAACACAAAATATAAAAAAGGCCAATGAAAATTGATAGAGCTTAAACCAACTGTACAGCGAGTGTGTGACTCATGTTAAGTGGCTTATGCTTAATCCTTAATCATGACACTCAACAGATTTGAGTTTCAACCCGCAGAAAATGTTATCTGCTCAAAACACGATAAGAATATCCATATAATTTAGTTAAGACTAACATTGCAGAACGTACCTGAATCGCTTGTGGAGAGGCTTCACTGGGTTTTTGCTGAGGCTCTAAAGTGCAGAAGTATGAATATAATACCATCCCAATCACTGCAATTAGGATTCCAAGTATATTTCTCCAGCTAAATGGATCGTGAAGCAAAACATAGCCAAAGGTGAGAACCAAGCATGTTTTAAGATGACCAAGGACTTGATAAGTTACAGGAGATGTCTTCCCAATCACAAGGAAAGTGCTGAAGTTTACTGAGACCGATATTAGGCACGACAACACAATGAAAAACTGCAGACATGATAAGAGCAAACTCTGGATCAGGTGAAAGCTATGTCAACAATCAATATAAGTTTCCACAGCCTCGTTCACTGCTTACCAGAACTTGAGATGTGTAATCAAAAGCAAAGACATTTTGGTTGGTCAAAAATCCATCGAGGAATGGACCGATAATGAACAGGGTCAATGCTTGGTATGGGCATGATTGGTACAGCAGCTGGGTTGAAGATACCTTGAACTTCTTCTGAATTGTATTCGTCATCTGATAGCTCGTTAAGGACTCAAATTATACACCATCGAACAATGTAATACTCTAACGAAATGGTGCTTCAGCATTGCAACCAAGAAGTATACACGAGTACGATAAAAAATCTACACCATCAATTTTATGTTCAATAGACAAACTAGAGATATGGTAGCAGTAGGAAGTAGCTTCTATTCGTTAGCATTTTGCCTATTTGTAATATTAACAAACTACAAGACGTGTCGCTAGCTACATGTAAAATTTACTGTATGCAGATGATTTGGCAAACAGACAATGTTTCACAGGAGAAAATAACAACAACTGTTGAAAGGATACAATTTGAGCAATACAGGTTGTGACAATTGCCAGCAAAGACAGTACAGATCCCATAGCATTGAGTTGCAAATCAGTCACAGTTGCAACACCAACACCAAAAAGGAGCACACTAAGGGAGAGCTGGATATTCCGACTGCACAGTAAAGTTAGAAAAATAATCAGATAATAATTATCAAGCTGCATAAAGGACATAATGTATCAAAATACCAACCTAAACTTCTTACTGAAGAAAAGAGTCTCCAATATAACAGTACAGGGAATAATGGCCAGCTTCGTCATCTGGACATACATAGCATTTTAGCATAAGCTTGGTGGAGCGATTAGTGTAAGGTCAAATGACATTAACTGCATCGCACAACATGTAATAACTGAAACCCTTTCCTAAGAAGTTGTTTGCCCATGATAATATAGCAGTGACAATACATCAGTTCAAAACACACGTTATATTCTGTACACCCAACCGATAAGGAATGTATGCCAGACCACTGAATTAACTATTAAATATTTTATTAGTTCAAACACAATGAAAGCAAAAAACAATGCGTACCTGGTAGAAACCAACAGAATTGAAACCTAGACTCAAGTTGAGAAGCCCAATTGAGATGCCATTGAGCACTCCAAATCCCATAACTGTCCTTGCATCAAAAGGTTTGTGCTCAAAAAGCTTCATACATAATGCCACATGAAGAGAACAAAATGTAACCAGGAGATGCCAGCTCGTCAAAGTAGTAGCTGCATAACAAAGAACAGAGTTGAGTAAAATTGGAGTGAAACCTACCTACTTCTGTTTTATTAATATGTTTAGACGAACTAGTACTTTGCCAGACCGCAGTCTGACTTAAGCTCACCCTAGCTCCTTTTCCTCTACATATTCGTTCCAACAAGTCACCCTAGCTGTATTAAGCTCACGGTTCATCCTTTTTTTTTTCACTCGTGAATCGTGATATTTCAACTCACAACTCACAACACCATATGCTCAAGGATATCGACCGGCACCCCAACAGTGGTTCCCCTTAACGCAGAAACTAATCTGCACTTCTCACTCCAAAATTCTCACAACACCAATCTCCCCACATCACTTCAACACTACACATACACCTCCTAGGCCAAGATTAACACTGTCCCCAGAACACGCCTGCATCAAATCTCAACCTCGCATATCCACAAACAATACACGAGTGAAACATGGAGCACAAGCATCCAAGGAAACAAACGCTAGCAACTAGCTAGGAGTAAAGTATATCGAGACAAGATTGGATCTCATACCAAAGATGAAGCCGAGGGAGCTCATGAGGGCCTTGTTGCAGATGACAATGGAGACCGAGGACACCACCGAGAGGCTGAGAGCCCCCACCGTCCCCAGCTGGAACTTCTCCCCTGCCACCCCCATCTCTACCGCGCTCCAAAAGAAGCAAGAAAAAAAAACAGAGCGGATTGAAGAACCAAAACTTCCTGACCAAAACCACAAAATCACGCCACCGACAGGACCTGCGCATCAGGAAGATCACATTTAGATCCAGCAATTGCAGCAACAACACCAACAAGAGGCCAAGAAACGGGCCTTCCCGGTCAGAACTACCAACCTCTTTGTTCCCGAGCACAAAATTCGGATACACGAAGCTGGATCTGGAAGAGGAGTGCGTGAATCACAGTAGGAAATTGGCAATGGTGAGGAGATCTGAGAAGCAAGCAGGAGTAGGAGGGATCGGGTCGGGTCGGCTCGCGGCTTGCTTGTGCTGTGCTGCATTCTTCGTCTCCTCCCCTCTTGCTAACCGGAGGCGGAGACAGGGGCTTTTATAGAAAAGACTTTTGTTTGGCCGTTTCGGGTTGGTGGAGGCCAGGGGCCTCTGTTAATGCAAAGCGAGCTTAATTTTCGTAGCACATATGAAAAAGGTAAATTGGTATCTATTACTATTCGTGTTTAACTCTGACTCTAAAAAAATAATACGAGATAAGATATGAAATGAGTGATATATATTCGTATATATCCGCATATCAAGTGATATGAGAAAGTTTATTGTGTTTCACTTAGAAATAAGATAACAGATAAGTGAATTATCGCATTTAAACAGGCGAAGAATATTAAGTGTTCTTCATTCGACATCTCGACGATTAGTCTTTCCGTGTTTGCTCGAATTGCACCACTACTGTCCAATGTCATGTGTAGGGGGTGCAAAAGAAGCAGATAATTTCCGTCCAACCGACTAGGACTGTGCAATCGGTTTTTTCGGTTTAATCGGTTCGGTATATACGGTATATATGGTAAATACGGTGTTTGTACTTCGGTAATATACGGTATTTTTATAATACGGTTCGGTATCGGTAAATCCCAATTTATTTCGGTACGGTATCGGTAAATACCATATTTACCAAAGTTGACGCGAATTGCAAACGATATAGCGACTAGCGAGACGAAGCACTAAAGCCGAAGCGCAACAGCTAAAGAAAGAAAGCAAAAAAAAAAAGAAAAAGCTGACGAACCCAAGGCTGCCTGCTACTACCAAATAACAACAGAGCCGCAAGGGTTGACCAAGTTCAAGAGGCTTTACTCCTAGAATTTTACACTGCGTACAATACATGTCCAAACTTCCAACTAGGCAAAATGAGGGCAAAGGATCCTTCTGTGTGCAATTCAAGCTTGAACGCTTTCGGATACGTAATCACTGGTTTCCAAACTGTAGCACCTAAAAAAAAGAGCCGAATCCAACCATATCTCTATCTCACCCGTATGGCCGTATCTACCCCTATTATCTCGCATCTCTCTTTCCAACTGTCTCTCTCTCTCTCTCTCGGTCTCTCCGGTGTGTTCTCCCGACAGATCGATCTCGCGCTCTCTTGGCTGTTGCGAGTGCCGGCGGAGCGATGCGGGCGGCGTCGGAGTCGAGCGGCGCGTGGGCGGCGTGGCGCAGGAGGTGGAGCCAAAGGCGAGCAATGGCAGGTGGCGCACGGGCGCAACCGGGAGCAGGCGGCCGACGACCGGCGGCGGCAGGCCGGCGCAGGCGCCTCTGGCCAGCGGCGGCCGAGAAGGAGGCACAGCAACAGCGCTGGTCGGGCGTGGCTAGAAGAGTAGAAGGTGGTCCGCGCAGAGAGGAATCAGGAATCGACGGTCACCTCGGGCCCTCTCTCTTGTGATCTCCCTGCGCCGTTCTACCTCCGTTTCTCTCTTGGTATGAAGCGCGGCGAGGATGAAAAGGCGTCGCTTTTACGGCGGAGGAGACGCCGCCGGAGGAGTTCTCGTGCAGTCGTGCTGCAGGAAGAAGTCCGGCTCGGTCGCTGGGTAGCATTCGGTATGTTCGGTATTTTCGGTTTTTAACCGGTTTTTCCCGAAAAAACCGAATGCTAAAAATACCCAAAATTTGAAAACCGAACCGAATACCAAAAACCGGTCAAACCGAGTTGACCGGTTCGGTTCGGTTTTTTCGGTTCGGTGTAAAAATGCACAGCCCTACAACCGACCGTTCGAAGGCTTGTGGAATAAATACAGCATAAAGAAATGGGTATCCGGCGCTATCCGTGTTCGACTCCGATTACAAGAAAAAATTGGAATAAGATGCAGAATAAGCGATATCCGTCCATATCCGCTTCGATTGCACTTATACTAGCTAGCTAACATACGATGCCTTAGTTTGTATCGAACTCTCCATCCTTAGCCAAACACTCGTGCTTTCACCTATCCTCTTTTCTTTCACCACCAGAGTAACCGGCTCCTTCCCTTCTCTCACATCAAGCGGCTCGTGGGAGGCTGCAACATGCCACCGGAGCCCAGAGCAATGCTCCTCTCCTCTCTTCACCACTCATAAGATGGCCAACGATTCACAATGGAGCGAGCAGTCACACGTACTCCTCCCTTCCCGCTCTTCCTCCGTGGCCAACGATGAGGAGCTGATGCAGCAACCTGCTTCGCCGCACTCCTCCTTGCTCCCTCTCTCCATAGCCAACGACGATGCAATGGCACAGCTTGCCCCGCTAGATTTGCGCCTACCAACGACGAGGTGCTAGATCTAGGCCCTTCGACGATGAGGCATCGGGATGGCTGCCTTCTCCTCCTACGAGCTCAGCTCTTTGTTGCCACCACTTTTTCTTCCTCTCCAGTTCGTGTTGCAAACTTATTTGAGATAGTTTCGATTGTTGCAATTGTTAAGTCGAGTTGTTGCATGAGTTTTTTTTCCTGGATGTTGCATTACCTTTTCTAAAACATTGCAACAGTTTTTAGTTCTCTTGATTTGTTGCAACACCTTTTCTTGATTGTTACAAGAATTGTTTTTGTTTGTTGCTACATCCTTCGTATAAGCTTTTATTTCATATGTTTTTTCGAATTGTTGCAATATCCTTTCTCTATTGTAGTAAGAATTATTTTTATTTATTGCATTATATCCTTCTCAAATATTGTAGCAAGTTGTTTTTATTGTAATGGACTTGTTGATTTGTTGCACTCATGTATTTTTTGTTCCAACAAAGTGGTTGTTTTGCTACGCCGTTTGTTGTGAGAGGAATTATTGCAACATTATAGTCTGTTTCAAGCTTAGGATTTCATTGTTATACATCACAAGTTCTATTGCACTGGATCGGATGGCCAAGAATCTCCCACTTAAGTGAAATGATGTGGCTCCTACGTCCGATACAAAAGACTCATATCAGACGTCTCGCCCAAGCTGAACCACTACCACAAAAATATCATATTTATCCTCTTCCACAGGTAGTTCGCTTCAGCTACCCTTGCCCCCACCATGTCTCACTGGTGCGAAGCTCACGTGGAGGTGCCCTTTCCATGGAGAGGCCAGAGTTCATTGGACCTGTCACCACCACGGTCGAATCTCATAGGATTTTTTGGGGGCTAAAGCCAGAGGAACTAGGGTGAGTAGTGCTAGCCTCATCCTGCTAAATCTGAGCCTGCTAGTGAATGGGGTGGCTGTAGGATCAAGGATAATCGACTAGAGGAGGTGAATAAGAGATTTTAAAAATTCTTGCCTTCTAAAACTAATTACCACAAAATACAGCTGGGCAAAATTTTAAAGCAATTAAAACCTACACAATTCTAGTATACCAAAAGCACCACAAGCGCTAGTCTCTACAAATATATCTCTAGTACTAATAAAAAAGACAATCTTAGCAATCACAAGCTAGATATATAAGTGTGGAACGCAGAACCACAAGATGACTCGAGAAGTTTTTTCCGTGGTATCGAAGACTTACCGGTCATCACTAGTCCATATTGAGGAAAGCCCAAACGACTTGGACCGGCTCCACAAATTAAGTCTCAACTCCTCAATCCACTAGTGGTTGTCCTTCCTCTGCTCCAGAGATGGTGGACACCAAATCACTCACAATTCGGTGCCAGGCTTCTTCACAACCTTCTTGAAAAAGTCATATCGCAAGCTCCCGCCAAATTCGTCTAGGTGCTGGTAAGCACCAAGAGAATAAATCACAACTTCGCTTGACAATGATCAAGTACCAAATGATCAATCTAGATAAATGCACTTGATTTTAGCTCAACTACCTCAAATGAATGGAATGAAAGCAAATGAGGTGTGAAGTGGATACTCTATACTCAAGGGTATTTCAATGTAGTGTGTAACTTTGTCCTTGAGTAGGTGGGGGTATTTATACACCCACCAACCAAATCTAGCCGTTACAAGGCAATCTCTGAGAAAAAATCAAGGCAAGCAGAAGTATTGCCGTTCATCGGCTGGTACTACCGCACCTATTCTGACGCAATAGTAACGGCTATAACAGAATGTCAGACTAGCCATTGAAATTTGGCGCGGTACTACCGCCATTGTAATCGCAATAGTTCTGATCTTCAGTAGTTCTAGAATTTTAGCGCGGTACTTCCGTTTGCTTCGAGGCCAAAAGTTGGTACTCTTTGGAAAAAAATGTACCGCTCGAATTTTTGGAGCTTCCGTGTTCCAGTAGTTCTGCTCAAGAATTGTGGTACTTTCATTCTGTGGTAGTTCTACCGTTAAAACTTCAGTGCTTCTATTTTCTAGAGATACAAATGTGATTCCAAAGATGCTCTCTAGAAAAACGTATCGCTCATTTTGTCAGAACTTCCGGAATGTGAAAGTACCGTCGTTTACACTTCGGTACTTCCGATATTCCTGGCAGTGCACAGTTTGGCTACCAATTTTAGTTTTAATTGCATGCATAATCCTAAATTAATCAAATGGCATAAGAACATGCTATCAAGTTACTAGTCATGTTCTCTCTTAATAGTATAGCATTTACCCTATATCCGATCTTTCACCCTTTCTCCTTAGACCGGTAAAATCAAAAGGGATCTTAGACTATTTATACCTTTCTCTTGAGCCACATTGATCCTCATATTGACCCTTAGCATGCATCTCACAATCATCATCGGGGCTAACCTTTCAAATACTCAGTAAACATGTTAGTCCCATATCGCATAATGTCATTAATTACTAAAACTATTTTTAGGGGCGTAGATGCTTTAAGTGGCTTGTCCCCATCCTCCACTATGCTCATCTCAAATGTTGACACTAGATAAGTCAAGTTGTTGCAGCAGCTGTTTTCAAAATGTTAAAGCACAAGATATCAAATGTTGTAGATGTTTTGATATTTTCTTTGTTACAACAAGGTTTAAATTTTTGTTGTAATAGGTTTTTTATTTGTTGTCTGAATAGTTCAAATTTATTGCACATTTTTGTCATTGGTTTCATGTTTGTTGCAATTAGATCAAAGATTTATTGCAAGCTTAAAAACTAATTGTTGCACTTTCGAGATTTTTGTTGTATTAGATCGAATTAGTTATTTCATCCTCATCCATTCACTCACAAGTCTAAGCTTCTTAATTTCTATTTTCACATCCTAGCACTTCTCTCCCTCCGGTGGCTAGCCAATGTTGCATCCATGCTCCTCCCGCTTCCACCACTCTCTCTTGCTCTCTCCACTACACCACGTTTGTAAATTTATTGCAACCGATCAGGTTCCTCCTCCTTCACCCCTCCTGCTCCTCTAGTAAGCTGTGACAACCCGAAAAAAAGTTCAAAAAATAAATGTGTTACGGTTACAGACCAAACAGTAACAATGAAGTACAATTGAATGAATTATTTGATTAAGCATAATTGAGTGATTACAATTGTATCAAATATTTAAACATCTAATCATCATCACCAGGATTGAACTCTCCATTCGGGTGAATAACCTCCACAGAGTTTTCCTCGAACTTCAGCGAGTTTGTCAAGATCGAATGCACTTTCATCGAATTCCGCACCCTATCGTTAGGAGTGCTAAAGTCATTAGCATATATATATATATATATATATATATATATATATATATATATATATATATATATATATATATATATATATATATATATATATATATATATATATAATCATGAAATAATTATTGGCAGGTTGACAAACCTCTGGATCATTTGTCTTAGTGCCCATCATCTTCGTCGGGGCTAAACTCTCCATTATGTTGAATGACCTCCACCATCAAGAATTCGGAGAGTTTTCCTCGAACTTCAGTGAGGTTGTCAAGATCGTATGCACTTGAGTTGAATTCTATGCCCTGTCGCTAGGAGTGTTAAAGTCATTAGTGTATATATGTATATATATACATATATAGAAATTGATAATAGCAAAATAAATATTGGCTGGTTGACAAACATCTGGATCTTTCGTTTTAGTGCCCATGATAGTTATTAACAAGAACCGTCTGTGATAGTTGCGTATCACAGATAGTAAATGGTCATGATTGTAAAAGTGTCTGTGATAATAACAGTATAGACGGTTCCCCATGAACTGCCTGTGGCGAGGCATCTAGTATGGCTTGTTTTTGTAGAAGTGAAGCCTATGGCCATCCTCTTTTCTTTCTTTATTTCATCCTCCTTTCTTTTCCCTAGGCCGCAGCCAATCTCCTTTTCTCTTTTCTCCTTCTTTCTTTTCCTTCAGCTAGCCCATCTCTTCCTGACCCAATCGCCAACTTGCCCAATCAGTGTCAATGTTGCTTCACCACTCTACCACCTCACCAGCCACTTTGCTAGCCACGCACCATCACTGTCACATCTTCACCCCTACACCAGTGCTACCATAATTCCGCACGATAACTTTCATGCCACTGCATGCTAGCTCGCCCACGAGAGGCGCAAACTTATCCACGTCGACGCCAACACGACACCTCTACTATCGTCGCACCATGTGCACCACTGCCTTCGAGGGCCTCTAAAAAGCAAAGCAGCAGTAGCTAGCTCTCTTCCATCCCCTTCACTCCTTGAAGCAAACTGCATTGCTACTGAGCCATGCCATTGTCTACAAAGTCTGGTGAAGCACCGTCTAATCCCAAAAACCATCATGGGTAAATTGCCCAAATTCATCCCCACCTTTGAACTTTCCTTAGAATTGATCTTCTCATTGTCCTTCCCACTTCATCGCGGCCCTACTTGTGCATTTGTGCAACCGCATCATCGTCAGAGCCGATGTCGACGTTTATCATGCCATCAGCCACATCACTATCACCATTGATCCACCGCCTCCATTAGTCCCTTCCCTTTCCATCTGCGTCACGCGGTGCACCTTAACACACCATTGTTGAATTCTACCTCCATTGACCACCACGTCCACCGTACACAGCCACCACTGACCTTCGCCTCACCGCCATGACCGCCACTGCCACCAACCTTCCCCCATTGCACCCCAAACCAATCCATCACCACCAAAGGACTCCCCATACCCATGCCATGCTCATGCACCACTAGACATCGCCAGAGCTCACCGCTAGTGAGTTTTCCCCTTTTCACAACTGCTGCACTTGGTCTACCTTTTTCGACCACCGCAGTCCTCCTCATCTTCCCACACAGCCTAAAATGAGTCATGGTGCCTAGGAACATGCTGCGATCGTGTCTCCATCACCGTTCTAGCACTGCGTCACTGTCACCATCTCTTTCACTCTATCTCTCTGTGTGTTTCCCTCTCTGCTCGGTTGAGAAGGAGAACGGTGCAACCAGCACTGTGTTCTTGTGTTTTAATCAAGCCAATTAGCACACCTGACCTGAGCCACTCGCACCAGACCAAGCCCATGTGCAACACTACGTGCACATGGTCGAGCCAAACCACCTCGCGTAGAGCCAAACTGGACCCGAATCGGTTTCAGACCGAGTCAAACCCATTTAGCCCAAGTCAAATCCGATTTCCACTTATTCAACCCAGTTTAGAACCAATTTATGGCTTATTCATGTTATTTCAGATTGTTTACACCGAGTTAGCACCGGTTCTACACAATAGATTAATCCTAAGACCCCAGTAGGCCCTCCAGACATCATTGCTTACCATCAACTACCAATTCAAAGCTTTTCTAAGCCGATTATTCATCAGTTTTCCCTTTTGATAACTTGTCATTTTTGTTTTTTCTTTTCTTTTAGTAATATTTTATTTGCAAGTGTTGTAGCTCCGCAATAAGCTTATTTGGTTTTGTTCGTATGTGTATGCTAGATTATAGAGAAGTTCCATGACAATTGGAACTAGATATAGCAACCCCGTGGCATATAAAAGAGTGAGCACTGACTATAAGTCGCAAGGCAAGCCACGACCCTTGATCATGTTGAAATCCTATTAGTTGGGTTATATTACGTATGGGTTAATTTATGTATTATTTATTTGTCAATACTATTTGTTATCAGTTACTTTTGAATGGTTCTGCTTAAGTAGTTAATACCTTTAATTATGTTGTCTACATGCCATCCTTGATAATAATCTGATATGGTTTTCCTCAATAAACTTAAAGAGTTAGTATATCGTACTTTAGATCAACATAGTAGTGAATATGTACAACAATAATATCATTACATTATGATCCACCATCACAAGTTGATGTGTTAGAATTTATGACTATTATGGTATGATGAATAAAACTCTTAGATCACTCGTCTGGAGTGATATTGTGGGAAATGCTAGCCGAGGGCAGAGATAGGTGTGTTGTTTGAAGGTGAATGTGTGCATATGCTACCCGATGGTTATGTGCACAAGTCTCTGCTGGAAAGGTAGTTCCATCCAAAGCATATAAAAAATTAACTTGTACTATAAGAAGAGACATAATTATCGCCCATCCACAGGATCGATTACTCAAACTTGATCCAGATATTGTATTAGTTTCATTAGTATTGCCATGAGTAGCTTTGGTGTTGGTGTAGACCATAAACCGGTCTATGCCACAGTATGACTCCTGGGAGAAGTGGAGCAGTCACCTGTACCTAGGCCTGGTAAGGGACCCACTGCTAAGAAAGACCCGCTCTGTACTAGGTACTAATGTTGTGAATCAGTGATGAATTTTGTTATCCCGTCTTTGATCAAGTCGTGTATATCGTGTGGGTAAAGTTAAGCATTCTCTGTAGAGATTAAATTAAACCATTCGAACGTACTATGTTTCCAGTTAATAGAGCTGTGTCAAAAGGGTGATTCCTAAATCAAGGTATAGAGAACATTATTGATTAAAATTATGGTCACTTAGAAATGAGATAACTTATTGAGATACATCCCTCTCAACAAAAACCTTCTTCATGATCTTGCTTTGATTTAACTCAAATATTTATAAATAAAATTATATGGGTACTAGTGATGATAGGTCTAAGACAAACCTCCTTGGTAGATATTTTCCTTGAAATCCTCAATTGCTATGAAGAGGACATGCCAGCAGATGACGAGTACTACGATGGTGAAGATCATATGTTCTAGATCAAGCCTACACTCAAGTGTAGCTTATGGTGTGGTTGTCTTTTGTTTTTAATATAAGTAAGTTTGGCTTTGAAGCCTTAAAACTTTGTAATCGATACCTATATAATATTTTGGGCATGTTCTTTTTGGCTGCGGTTTATGGCTTTTGGCTACGGCTTATAGCTTTTGGGTTGTTCGTGCGAGAGATTACAGAGTAACAGAAACTCACGTGCGGTTTTTGCAGATATAAATGAAATCAGTACATTATGTACTACAATTAACTAGTAGACTCTATTTTGAAAAAAAATACCCCGTTTAAAAGCTAGTTACTGTAGAAAAGCCGAAAAGCAGCTTTTAGAAGCTGAAAAGAACAGGGCCTTATGTAAGAATCATGTTATAGTATTGTAATCATAAGCAGGTTGTCTATCAATCTACGCGCAACTGAAATCCTAGATAGTCGTGTGAATATGGAGGTTCCTGGTAAATCCGGTGTCCCCACATAAGCTGAGGCTCTAGTGAGCTAGTGGTGGTCGGGAGATCGCCCTCTCCTTCCCTGCGCCTCCTCCTTGGAAGTAGACTACGATCACTGACGTCATAAACCCCAGCACCGGTATGCTGAGCTCCAACGCTAGCCGTTAGTCTAAAGTCGTCGCCACTCGTGCTTGAGGGAGGTCATCCGTCATGGTCTCCTCCTCCTCTGGCAAGCTGGAGCTCTGGCGAGGCAGCGGTGATCAGAGATCGAGTAGAGTTGAACTTCTCTATTATGCCAAATCGAATAGCCAGAATACATTCAAAGTTAGATCTAACAGTAGAGAAAAGCGTACAATGACAAACTTTCCATTGTAAGGATGGGCGCTAGTCGCTCCCATTATTAATTTATCATGTGGGTGATTAGTGATATTTTGGGGATACATTGCTTACAAGTAGTTATTATTCGTGTCCACGTGTTTAATGAGATTTGTGATCCTTGCGTTTGTTGATTTGTTTGGTGATGCTTGATCATTGTTGTTTTGGGTTGGTGCAATTTATTTTCCAAATATAGTTTTGACTTTTGAGTAATCCAGGTATTCACAACTTTTTTTGAAAAGGTTTTGTAAAAGTAACTATTAATATTTGATACTTGCACATAACAGTTCATAATTTTCCATTGTTGATTTTTTTTTGGTGAGGTGATTTGTACTGACCAGTTTGTTTTGGTGGTTACTTGTCAGCTTCGTATGTTTTCCTCCAGTCCCTACATGTGATAAATAACAGTCAGCCCCCACAATTCGTCTTTTCCATGGTTGGCATTTGGGGGTTTGGCAATCGTGTATCGAAAGTCATAACCAATAGGAAAGCAAATGATCATAAGAGCAACTCCAAGAGATGGGCTAAAACATCTTCTAAAATAAATTTTGGTGATTAGTGAAAAAACCCCCTCCAAAAGATCCGCAAAACCACCACTAAAAATTTTAACACCCCCAATATCTCACCCCACCGGAGCCAAATCACCCCACGCGTCCCCAATCACCGTTGCCGCGCGCGAGGAGGCGATTCCGCGCCTTTTTTCCTTCGCGTTGCCGCCCGAGCTCCCCTCCGGCCGGACCCCACCCACCCCCACCCCCCGCGGCGCCGCCCCCGGACGGCGGCCTCCGCCCTCGCGAGGAGGCCCCGACGGGCGCCTCCGCGTCCCCGTTCCTCCGGAGCTCCTTCGTCTCATCCTCCTCCACGTCCTCCGCCTCCCCCGCCTCGCTCTCGGCCGCGGTCTCGGCGTCGCTCGCCTTCACCTCCGCCTCCTCGTTCGCAGGTGATTGTTTAAGCGATTCGATTTGAGGATTGGACGAGGTTGTTGTGATTTGAGGCAGGCTGTATGATGGTGTTGATGCATGTCTAACTTGTACCATAATTAATTATCATGTGGCCTTCTCTGATAATTTTTGGTGTTCTGAATTTCTTGTGATCTTGAGAAGCGACAGCCAGGATTGCAGCAGTGGTAGTCGAATTTATAGATGCCGCTGTTTCTTAGGACTTTGCTTGGTTCGGTTCAGCCTCCACTTTTGGTTTTTGTCCTTAGCTACGGTAACCAACTTTCAAATATTGCCCATAAGCCCATGTAGCAGATTTAAAATATTTAGAAGACCAATTTTGGGGATGACTGTTGGAACAAAGAAGTTATATTGATCCCCAACTTTTTGGCATGTCCCCTAAAATGAGATTATAGGGGATCAAATTTAGCCCATCTTTTGGAGCTGCTCTAACTACACACCTCTATATAACAAAATCAGTTTGACGAAGGTAAAAACTAAATTACTGACTACCCTCTCTGAGGCAACCAGCTAATGACTAATGGAAAGAACAGCAGAGTTCACTCTTACAAGGTCAATTTTTACAAGGGATTTTACTGCGCCTTGTCAGTCTCCTTCGCTATGTGAAAGCTTGCGTTTATGGAATTTTTTGTACGGATAACCCATTTTTTATTCGAAAATACAGAAATATACCCGCGACAAAAGTTTTTACACAAATAAGCTCCAGTCGCCCAACCATTGGGTGACTAGAGTTTATCGCCCAACCAAAAAGCGACTTATGAAGAATCTCGTAACCGTTGGGCGATTAAATGCGATTGCCTCCCCGTTGGGCGATTAAATGAAATCGCCCCCCCCCCCCCGTTGGGCGACATAGATTGAGTCGCCCAACGGGGGAGGGGCGACTTCATGTGAATACAGCCCGACGACCAGGGCCTCTTTTCTTCCCCACGCCTGCTCGCCAATCTACTCTCGGCCGCAGAAATAATTTTCTATACGAAAAGAAGAGATAATAGCATTGTTTGAATTTAAATGAACTTCATAATATAACGCAGTAACATGCCGCGTATTTATCCATTACATGCATGACATACACCCCTCACTCCCCACCCTAAGGTGCTCCGTCACCGCGCCCGCGTCCTGCCATACGGCCCCGCTTGGCCGTCCTCCGGTGCAACGGATTACGAGGCGGGTGACGAGGGTCCGAAAAAGTAAAACGATCAGGTGGGTTTCGCACCCGCGGCTGTGCCGGTGGAGTCAGTTGCACCTCTGGCTGTGTGGCCTCCGGTGCACCGGGGAGGCCACTGCCGGAGAGAACCTCCGGTGCTGCGTCGGAGGACGGCCCAGGCCAGTCCGCAAAAAATTGGTCCACCTCGATGTGGCCCGGGGAGAAGCGTCCCTGCTGTTGGTAAGGACCTGCAATAGTAATATCGTTAATTCGTTGCATGTCGTCTTAGAATAAAAACAAGATCGGACGATGCGTACCCGTACATGGCGCCATGAAATCATCCGTGTGGAAGCCGGGGATGTACGTAGAAGGTGTACGAGGCCGTGACCAAGCAGAACTCCCTGGCTGGTCCGGGGGAGGTGGACGTGTCCACGTACTACCTCCGGAGTAGTGCCACGCTGGTCGGGGTGGCACTGGTGGTCGGGGTGCACTGGGCGTAGGTGTGGAGACCACCGGTAGCCTCGTGCAGGACAGTAGGCTGACGATACGTCTACACCCGGCCTCCATCCGTCGCGCAAAGCTGACGGCCTCCTCGCTGGTCAACTCCCCACCTGTGCCCCACCTCTGCACTAGTGCAGAGGACTCCGACCACATCGCAACACCGACGTCAGCCTGGACAAAAAGACATAGAATGGTCCATCATCGAAACGATATTTCCATTTGAGAATTTTTGAAATTACAAGTTACGTACCGCGATGTGAGTGTGGCGTGCGAAGTGCGCAGGGTACGTGTCTGTCGGTGCGGCGACGTGTGGGGCAGGTGGGTCAACAACATGTACCAGCCTGGTACGAATCCGCCCCTGGTACCAGATGAGATACTCCGCATAGTCGGCTATGTCGTATGGCCGGTCCTCCTCCACGCAGTACCTGGCAGTCCAACGGGGGTCGAGTCCCCAGGCCACACGAGGTGTGCGTGTCCGGACCACTCCCAGCTCAGTCGACTCGTCCGTGCTCCCCGGTGGCGGCGCACGACGGGAAGCGCGGTGCACGCGGTCCAAGTGCTCGTCCAACAGCGGGTACCGCCAGTCACCCGTCATAACTGCAAAATTATCTAAATGTAAATTTGTACACTACATTTTCTACAATAATACATGAAAAATAGTATACAAAATTTCGACACAACAATTTTCTACATTTAAATTTGTACATCTAAATTTGTAAACTATATTTTTCTACATTTAAATTTGTACATCTAAATTTGTAAACTGCATCTACATTTCTAAATTTAATGTTCTAAACTAAATTTTCTAAACTAAATATCTAAACTAATTTTCTAAACTAAATATCTAAACTAATTTTCTAAACTAAATTTCTAAACTATTTTTCTAAACTAAATTTTCTAAACTAAATATCTCAACTAAATATCTAAACTAAATTTGTAAACTAAATATCTACACTAAATTTTGTAAACTAAATTTATCTAAACAAATTTTCTAAAATTAGAAAAATACCTGCAAATCCCGCGGCTTCTTCTCCTCTCTCTCTCTCTCTCCTTCTCTTCTTCCCTCTCCTCCCCCTCTCCTTCTCTTCTTCCCTCTCCTCCCCCTCTCCTTCTCTTCTTCCCCTCTCCTCCTCCTCTTCCTTCCTCTCTTCTGCTTCTCTCTTCCTCGCGCGGCCAAGAGTAGATTGGCGAGTAGGCGTGGGGAAGAAAAGAGGCCCTGGCCGTCGGGCTGTATTCACATGAAGTCGCCCCCCCGTTGGGCGACTCAATCTATATCGCCCAACGGGGGGCGATTTCATTTAATCGCCCAACGGGGAGGCGATCGCATTTAATCGTCCAACGGTTACCAGATTCTTCATAAGTCGCTTTTTGGTTGGGCGATAAACTCTAGTCGCCCAATGGTTGGGCGACTGGAGCCTATTTGTGTAAAAAAATTTGTCGCGGGTATATTTATGTATTTTCGAATAAAAAATTGGTTATCCGTACAAAAATTTCTGCGTTTATGTAGGTGCGTGGATTTATGGAGCAAACAGAAGGGGTGTACTTCTTAGTTGCCAATATTGTACCGAAGACTATACCGATTTAGTTTTTAGAATGATATATTTTAGTACTGATTTATTTTGATTTATTGTTTTGAATTTAATATAATAATATGAATATATATATGTTTATAAATATATATTTGTTAAATTACGTGCACACTAAATATCACTTGCAATATTATTTTAAATACATATTAATGCTATCAAATATAACATATAGTTCAATAGACGGTATTATTAATTCTACCGGTACCAGCTGGTATTGACTGGTATCAAAGTCGGTATGACCGGTATTAACCGGTATCGAGCCGGTATGACCGGTATTTAGGCTGGTACAGTACTTAGATCTACTTTGTACCAGTTTAGTTGACTATATAATACATACCGGTTAGTATCAAAACGGTATTAACAACATTGCTTATGATCTATCTTCCTTTTCCAATGATGTAGTGACTTACTTTTTTTTATTCATGAGTACAACAAAGATACTTTGACGAATGCACGCATACGACACCATGCAGGTGTATCTAATGCATACGCTAAGATAAGACGAAGATTTTAGAGTCTCACGACACGCGAGCACACTCTTTGACCACTTAACATATCTATATATAAAACAGTACTAAAAATGAGGCAACATGTGCCCAAACCCAGGCCAGCGGAGTGTGCACCTGTCAGCCGCAACAACCGAACACAGCTGGGTCCCGGTACAGTGACTTATGGTGTGTTTGGTTCAGAGTCATGGTGGGACGGGACGGATCCAACCCATTTTTTAGGGATAGAACCGACCATGTTTCGTGTTTGGTTGCAAGGGATAGGACGATCCCTGTGTTCTGTTTGGTTTAGGGACAAAGGGGTTGGGATGACAAATCTGACATGCGGGGTCTACCTGTCAGCCTCTTTTCTGGGATTGCAACAGCTCATGAGGCCCACTCGTCCCACCTCATCTCTCACCATCCCCTCATTTCTAGAGGACAGGAGCATCCCCAATTTGAGAGTATATTCGCAGAATATTCCCTAGAGGGATATCCCCTATCCCACTCGACTCTGAACCAAACAGCTCTGGAACGAGGACTGCCCCATCCCATCCCCTATAGTCCCATAAACCAAACACACAATTACTGACTTAGAGACAACTATAGTATAGGCGAAATTAAACAGTCAAATGTCTGACAGCTAATTGCACCGGAATCTTTCGTGTTCGATGGAATCTTCGAGCAGTGATCCGTATAGAGTCGATGTAGTCAGACAGCTTGGAATTTCTTGCTTGAACTGTCTTCACAATGATGAGCGCTAAGTGTGTAAATGTATGCATTCTGGCTTGCAGAATTTCTCATAAGAAATTTTTTTAATAGTTTTTTGCCCTTTCGTTATTGAAGTGACAGCATCATGTTCGTGTGTTCCGAGCAGGTCCTAAACACGGGCGTCCCATCGGCACATTCAGATCGCAACATATAACCGGCGCCTGTGATAATCAACAACGAAAAAAATGAAAAGACACACACCATAATATCGCATCAAACTGACTGAATTTGACGTCGTAGAAAACAACAAACATTGGGAATTGAGTCATGCTCAAAAGAGCTTATTTTAAATATTTTATGACCGAAAAGCATTGTAGCTGACTGAAAAAACACTGTAACTGCACTGTAGCTGGCTGAAAAAACACTGTAACTGATGGTGGCTTATTTGGCGTAATTAAATTTAAAAATAGAAAAAACATGTGTGGCCGTCGCTGACAGTACAAATGAATAGGGAAAAAAGAACCAACAAAAAACTCAAAAAAAGCTAAAAAATCAGAAAAAGACAAAATTATTGGATAGTGAAAAATAAGTTAGAAACCAGAAGCCTAAGCTGTCTTGAACCGGGCCTTAAATCACAGAAAAAAGGACGCAAGGACAGAACGCCACAGTCAAACATGATCATTTCTCCTGATCTCTCTCCCGTGGCCTTGCTTGCAAAGCAAGATTTTTTTCGCCCTTGGTTAGGCCGGGTGGATAAAGGAGAAAGCGAGAGGCGCTAGCGTTAAGAGGGTTAGGTGGCGCGCCATTGTCTCTCGCAAAACCAGATTTCTTTGGGATTAGTTAGCTGATTACTTAAACAGCGTGACGCCAAGTTGTTCGTTGGGTTTGGATGGCCTCCACCGAAAATTTCTATCGTATACCGATGGCACAATCAAATTTGTGTGTAACAAGCAAATAAGATAATGACATGTGGCAAAACACTGTACCAGTACTGTAGCTCATACAAAAAATAATATTTTTTTACTTCTTGCTACAGTACCAGTCGTACGGAAAATATGTTTAGACTAGCTGCTACAGTATTTTTTACCATATATCACCAACTCATTTATGCGTTACATAAAAGTGAATTGTGTCACCGATGTACAATAGAAATTTTCCTCCACCACCTCCTCTCCTCTGCTCTGCCACAGGAATGAATGGATGGGTCGCATTCGCTCGTTCAGAGCCGAACCAGGACAGGTCCCACCGGCACTCCCCTCTCCGGTCCATTTCTTTTTAATTCATGGCTTAATAAATTTTCTAACTAATAAACAGAATAATTTCTCCGTCGTTTGTTTCGAAGCAGCTTAGCGAGATATTTTTTCGAAAAGACTTATCAAGATCCGATTTATTCACACAAACGTTCGTGTTAGAACTAAAAATATTAACCATAGTCGAAAAGAGCCTATCCCAAAGTCCAAAAGCCTATTCAGAGACCGAGGTTTGGAGGCTGACCCAATGCCATTGCGCGCACGCGCACACACAACAGCTGTGGCCATGTTACAACTTTCAGTTATAACAGTAGGTTATTGGATCAAGGCTTGTGCGAAATTTGTGTGAAATGTATGAATTTCACGTGAAGTGGTCCAATTCTCGTAGGAATTAAAAAAATACCATTTTATATAGAGTCTAGTGATCGTCGTAAAAAAAAAAGACAGAAACAATTGTATTTCAGCGGACCGTTGATCTGAACCGTCGATTGTACTTACAAACAAAACCAATTCCGGCCAGAATCAATGAGTGTGAAGTTTGCTCAGTGTTTATACTTGGAGTGCACCTGGGAATCGAGATGCATGGAACTATGTAATTAAGGAACCTTCGCGATAGGATTTGGTAGTGCTAGATTAGGATCAAATCAAATCTTGGCATGTAAGGTTTGTCGCTTAGAGCCAATAATGGAGGAACAGGGTCCAACAGCTCCGGTCCCATCCTCCACTCCTTGCAACAACACAAGCAGAAGAGAGCCATGGAGAGGGGCCAAACATCAATTGCAGCAACATATACCCCTCTATCGTTTACGGTAGAAATGGAATGGGAATAGGTTTAGTGGAGCTTACCATCCTTTAAAAAGCTAAAGCTTTGCTTTATTTGTACAAACAAAGCTTTGGAAATTTCTAAACAGGGTGTGGTGTTGGTCTAGCAACAATAAAATGTGATGGTCCCTAGTAAGGTTCCAAAAACCGGAACCGGAAGAAATCCCGATCGGTGGCCGGTAACGGTAACCGGGCGGTTACCGGCCGGTTACCGAAAAAACCGGTAAAAAAACCGGTCACAATTTAAAAATCAAAAGTTTGAGATGTTTTGAAACCAGTAACCGGAAAAACCAGCCGGTAACCAAAAAAACTGGCTGGTAACCGGAAAAACAAAAAAAAAACTGGCCAAAATTCGAAAATAAAAAATTGATATCAGCCGATTTTTTTGGTTACTGGTCTTCAACCGCCAGGATTTTGAACCATGGTCCCTAGTGTTGAATGAGAAACAGACGGTTTCAGTTTGCCTAGGTGCATAAGCACAGGCACTGTTTGGAAGGCGGGAGTTATGTGAAGACTCCGTAGGAAAACACATACGTCAATGTGTGTTCCAAGTGATTCGTACGAACTGGCTTAGTGATTTTTCTAAAGAATATACACATACATAGAAAGAATATAATCAGATTGTAATTTGTACATACAGGAGTTGACTCCGCGCTAATCATGAGTCCATGACATAGGAATTTTGCACCAAGGTATGTCGGTCTCAAGGGGAAAAAGAGAAGGAAGAACAAGAAGTTGGGGAAAGACGGAAGAAAAGGGACAGCCAGCTAGGAGAAACCAAAGGGAATCATGTGGATTAGTTGACTCTGGCCAACTGTGAATCAACCTCTTTTTTCAAAAAAAAAAAAGTTAATCTACCAAGTTAGAACGAGGAAGAGTTATTACTTTTTTGGGGGGCTTTTCAGCTGATATTTTTTACTTTAATTTTTACCCGTTAATACTATTTATCAGATATATAAACTATAGCCTAAAAGAGATCCAACGTTGGAGTCCTCTAGTGCTATTTTTGTTCGTGCTTCTGGCTGCCGACATTTCCCTCGATGATCTACGTGACCATGCATGGTGGTCTCTGTTGAAGTGTCATTACAAGGAATTAATCAACATCAATTACATCACCATCAAGCAACAAGTATCAATGCCATATCATCTCATAAACCAAAGTGTCAGTGGCATGTTGACATCGTTCGCCTACTTTTTAGTCCAGCTTGGCAAAGACGAAAATCATTCATGAATCCATGACCCGTGCTTTTCAGTAGGCTACTCATTACTGAAGCTATCTGGACCGTATTGTACAATACTCTTATCAGTTCTACCTGTATTTACTCTGGCTCATCGGTTTTGTTTACTTCCTGGTTTATCCATACTTGTACAGTACTGTAGCACCTCTTCCCTCTTAACGAAAATGAATGCGTTTTTCATGCATTCTATTACAATAAAGGAATAAGTCTACCCTAAATTTGGGGTGACCCGAAAATTAACCTCAAACTCCAAAACCATCTAAGCGGTAACCTAGAATTATCGATAACCTGATACCGGCAAGCTACCCCCTCACATGAGACCACCCTGGTTTTAGGCTAACGTGGCGGCCATATGTCTCCTTGCTAGCAAACATTTGTACACTGGCATAGATGCCCCCCTCCTCACTGCAAAGACGTGTCATCCTCGTGGTATAACCGGACGTCCTGTGTCTTGTTCCCCATTCGTGCGGCATCCTCTCCCAAATCCCTAGCTCGCGACGACAAGCTCTCGTGGTGGACGGCAACCAAGGAGCTAGTTCCCACCCGCGTAGGCATGGGGAGCTAAAGGAGGGTGCCGAATAAACACAGAAAGAGGTAGGCTCTCGAATTTGATAATCCTCCTTATCGGATCTGGCTTGGGAGTGGATTTGTTTAATCAATTTGTTTAACTTGGTGGGGTGTGCATTGAGTTTTTTTAGGTGCCGTAGAGTGCTTAATTTAAGGAAACCATAGATGTCATGCTTGACTGATTCTTTTTCATCTCCCTTGCTTGTAGGGTTGCGGTAGAGTAGAGTAATGGATCCTTTGGACAAGCTAGCTACAAGATTTCACAATGGTGGGGGAGTTCTTCAACAATAGCAAGACGTTGCACTACCTTGGTGGTTCAGAGGAAATGTCATACCTTAAGCGTGACAAGATTTGTTTGCCTAAGATTTTAGGACATTTGGGTGATCACTGTGAAGTTGTGGATGGGATCTTGCTTCATTGGTTATTTCCTGGCAAAGATCTAGTGTATGGGCTGAGGGTTCTGGTAGATGACAAGGTTTGTCAATAGACGTCTGACTGTACCACCGATGGTAGTGTTGGTGACATCTATGCAGAGGCTGCCGCAGTGACTGATGAGTCAGATGAGGAGAAAGGCAGTGAGAATTAGGGGTGAAAACGGGACGGGTATTTCCCGCCCACCCGCCCGCCCGTATTAAAACGGGTCAAATTCGGGTCGTAAATTCGGGTACCCGAAAACTTATACGGATATTGGATCCGAATACGGGTATTTTTTTGCGGATACGGTATCGGGTTTGGGAAGTCGGTATCCGACGGATACGGATTATCCGGTATAAAATTCGGATATTACCCGCTTAACTATTCGGGTATTACCCGGATTACTTTGCCATTCCAACTTCCGAATCATGGGAATCCCCCGAATCACCCGAACGGAGGCGAAGAACAGGAGCCGAGGGGCGAGGGTAGGATGGCCAGGCGGCGCGGTGCGGCGTCGCTAGGACCGAAGCCGGTGGTAGGGGCGTTGAGGCCGGAGGTCGGAGAAGTCGACGACGGTGCGGCGCCGCTAGGGCCGGCGACGCGAGGGGAGGGCGCGACGGCAGGGCGGCGCAAGGGAGAAGGCGCGTGAGGGGGAGCCGAACCAGGCGGCGTGGCGCGGCGCCACTGGAATCGGCGGCGCTCGAGGACGGGCGTCGGGGAGGCGTGAGACCCGGGGGCGGAGGAGCGGAGGCGTGGCGTCGCTAGGACCGAAGCCGGTGGTAGGGGCGTTGAGGCCGGAGGTCGGAGAAGTCGACGACGGTGCGGCGCCGCTAGGGCCGGCGACGTGAGGGGAGGGCGCGACGGCAGGGCGGCGCAAGAGAGAAGGCGCGTGAGGGGGAGCCGAACCAGGCGGCGCGGCGCGTCGCCACAGGAATCGGCGGCGCTCGAGGACGGGCGTCGGGGAGGCGTGAGACCCGGGGGCGGAGGCGCCGAGACGCGGGGGCGGAGGAGCGGAGGCATGGCGTCGGTGTGGAGGGAGACCGGGGGAGAGAGGAAATGGGGGAGGGGAGGAGATGAAGTAGACGTCGGCAATGGTGAGGGGAAAGAACTGAGGAGGCGTCGGCGGTAGGAGCAGAAAAGGAGGAGGTGAGTCGGCTTCGGCCGAAGGCAGCAAGAAAAAGAGGGGGCTGGGTAGAAGAAATAAAATAAAAAGGGGAGTGGGAAAATTTAGAAATGTAAAGAGTTAGAGTTGCTAAATTTAAGGATACTTTTAAACATGCATTGTAACCATTTTGCCGTAGCAGATTGTATAAGTAAGTAATGAACTACAGATATTAGAAACCTTGTAAAGGAATTCCAATCGCATCAACATAATAGATATCAGTAAAATTGAACTAAGAATTAATGTGAACTTTGGTGTAGTATAATACCGTAGATCGTAGACATTTAGGTCTCATTGAGCGGAGTATAAGCGGATTGAGAAATTAGAAATACCTACAGGCACATTTAGTAGGATTCGTCTAATTACATAAACCATAGCATCTTTTCGACGCCATAGATTAAGCCAGAAGTCCAGAATATTTCTTAAGTTTTTATAATACATGTGATACTTGGATTAAAACTAATACACAAGTGTATGAAAGTTTGGGTATTGTCGTTTAAACCATTCATGGTATATTTAACTATTCAAACAATTTGGTTAGTAGCATTTTTTGCGAGGACTAATATGGTGACATATCATCAATAGTCATATAAATGTATCTTTTGCCTTGACTGTACCTCTGATCTGAATGTGAGGTTATGACTCATGAGGCTGATATTCTTAGTGTTAAAACTACTAATGAGTAATGATGTATGTCCAGTGATGCTACGACTTTAGTACCGATGTATTGTTGCATTATGGATGTATGGAATGGTTGCATTGCTATTATCTATGTGGTATAAAATGGTTGTTGCATCGAATTGATATCCGAATAAATATTCGTGACCGATAGTGTCCGTATCCGTCTTGGTACGTATTTGTTCCATATTTGTGCCCGACATTATCCGTATTTGTATTCGTATTCGATACTATCCGTATTCGACCCGAATCCGATTAGAAAATGTGGGTTAGGATATGGGAAAGGTGAGATCCGACCGTATCCGACCCGATTTCACCCCTAGTGAGAATGATGAGGACGAAGATGGCGATTTTGAGGAGGAGATGAAAGCACTAAGTGAAAAGAAAGAAGATGATGAAGAGCAAGAACTGATACATATTCCAACCTCTCCTGTGGTGAGCCCAAAGGATGTGTGTATCCATGGGTCATCCTCCTATCCACTAACACTAGGACAGATAGTTGACATATTAGCACAATGATAGATATGCACATATTCCCACCAAGAAGAGATAACAAATTAGTGACTACCAGAAGAATTGCATATAAGTATGAGAAAATTATCAAAGCTAACCCCACATGGAGCATGGAGTGCTTGAAGGCTACAGTACATGATGAAATATTTACGGATGTGAACATATCCAGGTGTAAGAATGCCAAATAAATAGTGATGCAGAAAATGCTCGATGCCACAAAGGGTGAGTACTCGATGGTGTTTGATTACCAACTAGAATTGTTGAGGAGCAACCCTGGGAGCATAATAGTAGTGAATCTGCACTAGGATTTTGAAGAACTAGTGTTCAAGAGATTTTACATCTGCTTAGAGGGATGCCAAAGAGGCTTCCTAGTAGGATGCAGGAAAGTTGTAAGTCTAGATGAATACTTCTGTTAGATTGATAATGCTGACTAGAAGGTGGTGAATAGGTGATTTAAAATCTTTCAGGTGAATAGGCGGTTTAAAAATCTTTCTTCCAACTACAATTATTTCTATTTAACTAAACGTATATAATGCAGAAACTTAACTCAATTTAGTTTAGCACAAATCAAGCGAGATAACCACCATCTCACACTGCTTGCCACATGAATTGCTCACGAGAGTCTCTCCCACTCCTTTTCATCGCCAATGGCGCTCACCCAACTGTAGGGTTCTGGAGGAAACCCACAACCATTTCCATCGTGCTGCACTAGGCTGTCCTCCTTCCCACGTGCTTGGGGACTTATAGCGTGTGTCATTCGGCCCAGCGAGGAGCCAACGTGGACATTGTTGCTAGCGAGGAGCCAGTGTGCATGTCTTTGCAGCAAGGAGACACATGGCTGCCACATCAGCCCAAAACCAGGTTGGTCTCGTGCAAGGGGGTAACTTGACTGGTATTGACAGTTATGGGTTTCCGTTTAGATGGTTTTGGAATTCGAGGTTGATTTTTGAACCACCCAATAATTCAGGGTCGAAAAGTGGACTTATTCCTAAAATAAAAACATGGCTTTGCCTTCTTGCTTTTGATTTATGGCCCTTAACCAACAGAAAGCTTTTTAACCGTCCCATTGCTCGAGATTTGTGCCAACACTTAGCCCTCTTTCCTTCAACGTTAAGATACATGGTACCTGAAGCAAGCATAGTACAGTTCCTTAAACGAGCAAGCATTTTGTCAATCAGAAGGCAACTTTATTTGTTTTCCATTTTGAGATAAGCCACCGTAAGAATTAACTAGCACCAACTAACCATCAAAGAAATTTATGCAGAGATCCACGCTTCTCCTTGCATTACATCGCATGAGTTATATGGTTTCCTATACATTTCTTGCAAAATTCCTATGTTATAAACGAGGAGGCCTTGGTTAGAGCTGGGCAGCGGCAAAGCCAATCCTCTGGACAAGGTGTGCACATGCCCAAGCTTCAATCCAGTGAACCACAAGACCCCCATGGAGTCACTGGAACTCTGGAAGGAATCCACCCACCTCTACCATGGATGCTCTGCGCCTCTGCCTGGGTGGTTCGAGGTTGAAGACGACCTCCCAGGCAGGCAACAACTTGTCCACGCTCTTGGGCCTGGATGCGCGTGTGGCGGCGTGGTGCAAGCTGAAACACCAAGGCCTGGTTCGGGGGCTTGGCTCAGTGGCCATTCCCTACGGTCTACTCCCCAGTCGAATGCCCGAATCGTAGCCCTAATTTTCAAATCATAGGCCTATCGTCCTCACTCTCCCAGTCTCCCTCTAGGTGGCTATGGCGACCGATGAGGATGCTGCTAGGAAGTGGCAGAGACCAACGAGGTCGTGAGGGTTGGAGGGCAGAGCCACTGCCCACAGAGGTCCAGAGAAGGAGTTGCGTGCTATGTGTAGGCTGGAGCGAGCGAGGCGGCCATGGTGGATGCGGGGTGACGAGGGTGGTGCCATATGCTCCTGATTTCCCCATTCCCTAGCCCCCCCCTCCTTGCTCTCCCAATCTCCCTCTAGGTGGTGGCGGAGGTGAGCAGTCTGACGAGGGCGCGAGGCAACGGGCGGCAACCCCAGCTGAGCCAAGGCCCTATTCACCTCCATATACAAGGTCCCTGCTCACCTCCATCTACTTTGCTCTCGAATCCCGACAACCCCAGCTGAGCTGAGGTCCCTGCACGCCTCTGGTGGCGAGCGAGCAACGGCGAGGTGACGGAGGTCCAGTCGTCCAATGGTCCATAGGAGGAGACATGTGCTGCGTTCTGCCAGTAGCGGGCAAGATGGTGAGGGCGAGCCGTGAGTGGAAGGCCGTTAACTATCAGACATCAGCCGCGGGCTACGGTGAACCTTAGCTCACGACGTGCTAAAGCAAGATGAGAAGCCGCAAGGTGATACCCCAATCTCCCTCCCTCAAATGCCCAGGCTAGAATTTTTTTTTTCCCCTGGCTCGGCGCCTGGAGCCTGGTAACATTACCAACGGTTCCTCGCGCAATCGGACGGTGACGGAGCCAGTCCTGTCCTGGTCGGCACTCGACCATTGCTCCGTGCCCCAAGTGCAAACACACGACACAAAAGCGAAGGAACTCACGCTCGATTGAACCACCAGATGGCGTCGCCGGCGCCGCCGCCGGCGTGGTCGGTGACTCTGTGTCTGAGGCACCGCGGCGGGCTCGAGATCCACGCCGCCGCGGAGAACATCCTCCCCGGGTGGGGCCACGGCGGTGAGCGGCTCTCCTTCCTCCTCCGCCTCCGCCGCCGCCTCCGCCTGGCCGTCACCTCGCATTGCGTTCGCGCCCCCGCGTCAACCGAGCCCAAGCCGCACGCCTGCAGGATCCTCCACTTCCTGCGGATCAGGCGGGCGCGTGTGCCGGGTGTCCCCTCCATTTGGCGCCGCAAGAAGAGGCCGCCGCCGCGCGCCGCCGCCGCCAAGCCGGGCTCTCGCTCTCAGGTAATCTCTCCTCTCTCTCATTTTGGCTAAGTTAACGTCCCCAATTACACATTAGTGTTCTAATTACTTGGTGTGTGATTCTTGTTTGTCTCTGTCTCTCTGTGTTGGCTGCAGAATCGAGCGCTGATGCGGCCGGCTCATCGTGAGAGGGTATGGATGGCTAAGGCGACGACGGTGCTGTGCGTCGTCGCCGTGCTCGCCGCCGCCGCGGCTTCCATCGCCGTGTTTCGTCTCACGGTACATACATTACTGCATCGTGCATCTGTGCTCTGTTTTACCTTGTAAGCGGCCAAGTTCTTGGGCAATCTGCACGAGGATTAATACTACAACACCATGCTATCTGCAAACAAAACAATTTACAGCATTTGGATCGGGTTTTGACTGAACTGTGCAGCGTGCTGTATCTTGCAGACTGGGTATCACCACTGCACGCCATGGAGAGGCCTTCTTGCAGAGAGATTTCTCGAGTTCTTGGAGCCGCCGCCTCTGTACGAGTGGCTCCCGAAGACCAGCTTGAAGTGGCTCCTGAACAAGTAGAAACTATGGCCTCCTCCCGCGCCCCATGACCGCGCGAGCTCCCTTGGCGCGCCGTCCGAGCGCACGAGCTCGCTTGCATGATTGAGGAGTTTCAAGTGTATCTCTGACGAGCATGGCAGACTATTCGGGGGAACAAATTAAAGTCGTATTAGCCTCACCAGTGTGATCCGGATTCTGTGTTTTGGGATACTAAGGGCCTGTTTGGCAGAGCTCCACCGCTGAAAAAATGAATCTGGAGCAGCAGATCCACCAAAAACAGCTCCACCGTGAATCTGAAATCCCACCATGGAGCTGGACAAAACGGTTTTGCACAGCAGCTCCAGATCCACGAAACTGAGTTTTTGGTGGGAATAACCTGTTTTGCCTATGAGTTTTATGGTGGTATAAGATGGGGTGTGTAACCAGTGGCAAAAGGTGGGTAATTACCACCCAACTCTACGAGTAGATACGAAACAAGGTTTCATGAATCTGAAGTTAGATTCAGTGTTTTGGTGGATCCAGATTTCGTAGAGCTGGAGCGTTTGGGTAAAAATTTATGGAGTGAAGCTATTTTTGATGGATCTGGAGTTAGTGTAGCTCTACCAAATAGGCCTTAATTGTTGAACCTTGCACGATGGGGATCAGTGAGAAATGTTAAAATTCTGGCTTGAAAGGCCATGGTACAGTTAGCATGCACAATCGGATCGCTTTCAGCCTGCAGGTTTGGAGAACAGACAATAGCCGAAATCCTAAAAACCCGTGAACCAAAAGGTGGGATGATCACAGCCAAATTTCTACAGGTACACAATACGGCAAATTTACGACAAAATTCAACACTACCAAACCAATAGAACAAAGAATCCTTGATCTTATGGAACACAAGGATTATCAGGAGGCGGGTCAGGTGCACGCAAAATAACCGTATAGGCATGTAGGCAACTAATTAGACGTAGATAGGTCTTTGCTCATTCATTTTTAAGGGGTGAAGCAGGGAACATGGATGAGGCTGATTGCACTTCATTCCATTTCAATTCTGATTACATGCATCACACCCAAGACACTTGAACACAAGAATATCTTACAAGACATTGTATTCCTATTATTTAACTGTTCAGATGCTTTTTGCAAGGACATGAGATCCATCCTCCATCATCCTGAGGTGCTTATCCTGTATAAAAAGCATGTCAGAAACTAATCAATCTGCTGAGAGAAAGCAGAGTGATGTTCATAAAATGTTATATCTGACAATGACATTTGCAAGCATTGCCATAGGGATTACGCATCAAATAAAGTTGCACATTAGCATACCTCCTAGAACAAAACAAAAAGGATATCCTCAGGACACGTATGCAATTAAGACCCAACAACACATGCATATAGAACAATTTAAACACAGGCATGTAGCTATTACCTTATCTAGCTTGTCCTTCGTTGGTGTATCAATCACTATCTTCTGAACACAAAGCCGTCGGAGAACCCGATGTTCAAGCATAACCTGATACTGAACATCACTGTTGTTCGGTGACACGCTTGCTATTATCTTCTTCTGAATCCCCACCTCCTCTAGAGATCAGCAGACATAATGACATAGATGAAAAGATGTATATATATTTTTTTTAAAGTTGGGGTACAGAGCGAAAGGATGAGCTATGGTGGAGTGGCCAACAAACCTCCAACGAAAGGAGACCGGAACATAGAATTGCCTTTAGAATAATCTCCAACATCATGAATCTTGTTTCTCAAATGCAATGGAGATTTGAGGTCAACGCCAGGATTATCTCTGGTAATGGAGAATGAAAACAGCCTCCATGTAAATCTCTAAAATAGACAACGATTTAGGAAAGGAAGATATTTGAAGAGGACACGACTTACATCTTTTCCTTTGTTGCACATTCAACATGATCATGAACTTGGAACATTTCTCCTGAGGTTTCCTGAAGACAGCTCAACTTTGCAGGAAGTTGTGTTGCTGCTGCTGATGTTTCCTTCTGCACTCCAGGATAATTGGTCACTTCTGAGCTATCAGAACATGTTTCAGTTTCACTCATCTCAATTCTGCAATTTGCAGAGGGTTGAGATGTTTCTGTAAACATCTTAGTTTCTGGCTTGAACTTCTCAATCTTGTCTTTATTCTCATCACTATTTTTTCTTGCCAACAGACCACTCAGCTCAAGATCTCCCTCAACGGTGTCATTATTAACATGGCCATCCTCCCAAAATGACTTTAGTCTGGACTCCTGAAAATTAATACCTGGACTGAACCCTTGCCTTAATGAGTCCTTGCCAGATGCCTGAGAACACGTGCTGTGTTGACCAACTACAGTTTGGCTTACAGAACTCACAGATTTCTTTGCAAGAAATATGTCTGCATTTGGGTTCTTGAAGGTGTCAAAATTAGCTTCTTTCTTTTTGTCTACCTTCTGTCCCAAGAATTGTTTTTTATCAATGTCACTCCAAAGGTCCGTAGCACAGAATGGGTTTGAAAATTCAGTTTTATCACCAAATATATCTGAAACAGGATTCTGCAGGTTAATGCCATCATAAAAAATGTCAGGTCTGTTAAAAACAGGAGAAACTTTTGGGGCCGGTCGCCTTTCAGTTGACCCTACAGTTTGATACGTGCTCATATCTGGACTGGAATTGAAAGGTTTATCCTCGTGCATTACAGCGCAACTCGATGGGTTATTTAGTCCAGTGCCAACATTCAGATGGGAAGTAGGAGAACCCCAGTTAGCAAATTTCTCCTTAAGTGATAAACGGCAGCTCGGTTCTTGAGTTCTCTGTTGCTCCACAGCCTTGTCTGGCCAGTAATCTGCTTCAAAATTCTTCTGATCTGCTGTTCTTTTATGGTATTCTTCTGGATTTCTGAATAGCGAAATTCCATCAAGATGTGCATCCATTTTTGGAATATCTAACTTATCTAAGCTTATATGGAAGTCGTCCTTCTCGTTCAACTTATTCTCTTCGCATTGTACTGATAGTGATGATTCCTTGCAGGTTCTGTTCTTCATTACTTTGAAATTGAACAAAAAAGGGAAAATCAAGATAAAAGCCATACGCATAACACCCTAGTCTATTATACAACACATCAATCATCAATGTAGAGATTCCTTGCTGGAGAAAAAGAACAAAAGTAAACAGCAAAAACCACTGACCTGCAGCAGATGAGCATGATTCTTCACTGCAAAGAATAATTTGGGAGGATCAGTATGACAATTCCTAATAATTTTTGCATGAAATAGTAACATTTAGAAGCATTGAACCCAATCAGACTTAATTCTCTAATACCTCAATGGACTCCTCCTTTTCTCTGAATCATCTAACATGTCGAAAGACCAAGCAGAAGGACCAAAAGTGCTCTTTGAGTTGGATATTTTCTTAATTGGTGGGTGCCTGGCCAGAATGATAACAAGATCAGAATTGTTGTGTTAATATAATTTCCAGGAGGCTTTGTTGTCCTTACCTTTCCCAGTCAAAATGTACCATGTCCTCGTCATTGTCCATCAACGAATGATCAGAAAAGAAGTCATGTGATAACGGAATTCCTTCAAGAAAAAGTGCAATTAAGGAACACAAAAAGCCCAGAACAGAAAAAGGGTTGCACTAATTAGTCACATCGGTATGACATTAACAAGTATGCAATGCAAGCATCCTGCTAGGAAGACCAAGGGTCAAAACGTAAGGTAGAGTTTGGATTGCGGAATTGGGGAATTGGAATCGAAATTCCTAACCAGAGGCTGTTTCGATGATTTCGGAATTGGAAATCGGCTCAATTCCACTGAACTGGTGGACAACTAAAATGGTCCTCTGGTTAGGAATTTCAATCCCAATTCCCCAATTCAGGGCTCAATTCCACAATCCAAACGCCACCTAATAGAAATTGGGAAAAACAAAGAGAGTATATCATAAATTTGAAGCATCACATATCATAAAAATGCAGAGCATCACATATCATAAAAATGCAGCACTATTACATGAGTACAGAACAATATCTTTCAAGTGTACTTTTAACCAAGCTGGGTGGCTGAAGTAAGAAAAGGTAAAGCAAGTTGTAGAACCAGATTCGGCAACTCGCCAAGCTACAGATTACCAACGCTCTCTACTAGTATAGAGAACAGATGAAATCATGACACTTCAATGTCGTAGTGCAATTACACATTCACAGACCAATTAGACTTTTTTTAGATAAAACCCAGTTAGAAATCAATTGGCAAATTGAGGAACAATAACATAGAATTCCAGCTGGAGTATCAAAATAAAGAAAATGCAAACACAGATAGTTCTAACCTGAAGTCTCAAATCTTGTGCTAGTTCTTGTTGAGGTTCTGCAAGAAGAAAATGAATTATTTGTGGTCCCTTAGAACTTATTAATCAAACCTAAATATATGTGGAGAAATAACCTTCGTTCTGGAGAGTATCTGTCTTTAAAATCATAGTCAATCGTATCAAATTGTTCCACTCTTGGAGTAGGACAATGATCCTCTGAATTAAATGATTCTATCTTCCATAATCTCTCAGAATTTACATCAGGTATATTGTCACCTCTACTGCACTTTGCTGTTTAGAGTAGAAAAATAGAACAATGAATCATAGATGTTGTAATATGTTCTTAGGCTGCAGCACTTGAGTGGTTAGACTCAGTAATAAGATGATGCAGCAGAACTTACATTGCCAACCTTTTTCTGCTTGAGGTTCACAAAACATGTCTTCATCCTCAGGAAAGAGATTATCATTATGGTTCTCAAATGAATGTGGAAAATAACAGTTATACTGTTTGCTCCTTTCATAGCCTGATTCATCTAAAAGACTACCCATTTTGTCTGAAGGTCTTCGCTCTTTCAGCATGTTGATACCATTCATTATAGAATCCTGTTAAAATGATACAAAGGTAATGTTTACAATTTTAGTTTAAAATAGTACATCTAACTAGGGAAGAAAAAGAAATCTATAGTTACTATGCCAAGTAATCTAATGAAGAGCATACATCATATCAGCTGTATGAGGGAATTGAGTTCACTACAGCATTCTGAGCTAAGAAAACTGTACAAAATAATAGATGAAGTAGAGTAACCAACTCTCAATGGCAGTAACCAATCCACCTTAATTCTCAAAATCACATTTTATCCATGTTTTACACCTGTTTCAAATTCTTTTGTGCCTATCTTATATAACATTTGGATCAGACAGGACGAAGCATCTGAAATTCTCACCAATTCCTTTGTGGCATCGGAGGGGATAGACCGTCTTGCTTTATTTTGCGTGTACCGCGTGGCCTTTGGAGGCAAAGGTAAAATCCTGGAAAACCAAAGTAATTGCAACATAGTTAGGGGTGTAGCATTGAACCTATGTGAAAGATTCAGCCCAGTGTTCCCCTAGGGGCTAGTCAGGTGGCAGACTGACACCTAGCGCCTAATCGGGCTAGGCGAGCGCCTAAGCAGACTAGGCAGCCGCCTAGACAGGCAAAATTAGCTAGGCGACAAAGGCGAGAGGCTGGCACCAAGCACCTAGGCGCCGTCTAGGCGCGCAAGGCGGCTACCTAGGGGAACACTGATTCAGACATGACTTTTTGTGTGTGACGCAAGGAGCTTTTTAGCCCTTTTCCTTAGCTTAGCTATAGCAGCAAGGTGGGCAAACTAGATCATTTGGACCAAACCCCATCCTAACTGGACCAATTGTTTGTTATTCTCTCAAGGGCAAGTTTTTCTAGTACTTAATGATGAATTTGAATTCCGACAATACAAACTAGCTTCTTAAGAAAAAATTATTTAATTTGAATTTCGACAATACAAACTAGCTTCTTAAGATAAATTTATTTAATGTAAGAAAGTTTTCCTTGAGGTAAATAAATTCGCAACAGTTGTCTCAATTATTGCATGAGCCCCTGGATACTTTGTTTTGGAGAAATGTCAACCTACTGTTCTTGAAGAAACATCCATAAATGGAGAGAAGAGTTCATACTACCATTTTTCTGTAAAATAAAAAGACTGCCTACAATTTAAACTTCTTTACACCAAATTAACTATATAGCTGAAACAGTCATTCAATATGAGACAACCTTTTGATGGATCTTGGTGATTGAGGAGGAGTTTCCATCTTGACATAGCCAAGGCCTGAAAACAGAAGCATAAAGATGCATAATGAACAATTTTTGTATGATGTTAAAAGCAGCAAAGGCAATGGACTATGATTCATCAAGGATAATAAGTTAATAATAACCACATGTCACACGTGCACCATGAAATAGTGAAACACATTTACAATCACGTAAGTAATTATACATTCAATGTTCTTGAAACATGCACCTTTAACAGAAAATGAAACATGAGCTTCATGGGCAGGTCGTGCACTATATTTATTTTTCGGTCCCTCGTCACTGACCAAATCAATAAGTGAAATTTCTGCAAGGACAGATAATAAGTCAAATTAAAGGTTCAACAATATATAACAAATGCATCAATCTCATTAGTACAATTTATGCTTATAAACCAATGTTTCATCATTCATGTAAACAGATGCACTACACATTTTACCTTCGGCATTTCTCACAAAACTAAGCATCTCTATTAGGGCTAATAAATGTCATTAACGATTTTCCTTTTTCAGATAGTTGCAATGTACATACTTGAACAATAATTCAATCAGTAGGGCCATTAGAAATAATTCACTGATAGTAGTGGAGGAAGCATCACCTCCGTGGAGTGCCACATTTTGATTTCGCTTGTTGGCACTGCTGTTTTTGGATGGAGATATTTTGCAGCCAAGTGGATCTTCATGAGGGTTAATAGCAGCTGCAACATCTTGATGACCAAAGGGGGATGACAATCTGCCAAGTTACAAGACTGACATCTCACAAAACTAGACCAACTAACCAGGCACACTCTTAGCATACTGCATGGAGATACTGACCTTGGCTGAGAACCTGAAGAATAGCAGCAAATTAATGTATGATAAACTCAACTTTATCCGAAAGGCATATTACATGCTTCAGAAATTAATAGCATTTCTCATTCTTCTTTTGACAGGTGCATATTCAAGAGAGAAGCATATAAACATACTACCTAAGATGTGAATTTTGTGGATGCATATGACCTTGTCAATGTATCTATGTTGAAATAACATATGCACAAGAAAATAAGAAAAGCATGATGAATCCCCTTGACTGATAAATCTGATATACAAAAGGCTGCACTCTTACTGGCTTCCTTCTGATTGCTATCGTATGAACAAGTGATCTTCTTTAGCGCCTCTATAGGGGAAGCATTTAAAATAGTGCAATCCACTTCTGCAACAGCACTATCTGCATCTGAAATAATAGTGAAACGATCAAACGATCATACTAAGAAAAATTGAGAGGTTAAAAGTGGGACAGACATTCAGGTTCAAGATGAAACATGCAACATTTATGATGCAAGAGTGCTCCCAAAAGGCCACCATGCAAAACAAAATAAGGCACGGAAAGTGAATTGTAAAATCCATATCCATTAAATAAACTACAATGTTGATTAATTGATTTTATATTTGCAGTGTAGCCCAGTAAACTCTCGCTAATCATTATACGTGGTTATAAGAACATTGTACTCTAACTTCTAATCATGAAGAAAATCAGCTCCACTCCACTGTTTATTGGGTTCACACATGTCCTAGATTTGCCCAAAGCTCCTAACCTTCCAATATACTTAAACTTTTCTCTTTGTCAAGAGTGGTATTAGTCAACGTACATTACCACAAATTCCAGAGGTTGTGCTAGAAGAGCAAAATGGATTAACCATGCCAGCAAATTGATTGCTAAAGACCGCAAAAACTGTAGAAAAACTCACTTTCAGAGCCATTGTGATGACTGATTGGAGTTGTCAAATTGTTCAGGCTTAGAACATCAAGCGACCGAGGCGCCTGATCACGATAAGCATGACTGCCCATGCCTTCTACGTCAATCTGGTTCTCTAGTCCTGGCCTCTGTTGTTGCCTTTTCTTATGTTCAAAGTACTGCCTCTGCCTGCCGAGCATTTCATTGTGACAATCAGTTCCATCGACACAAGAGCAATACTGTCGCAGCAGCATAAACTTTACAACATGAGATCGGGAAGAGGATAACAAAGTTACCTGTTCTGTGTTGATTTCCTGGACTGCTCATTTCAGGGCCAAACATGCAGAATGTCCGGTTTCCAAACACAACCAAACATTATTGGTATATTACGAAAAACACCGCTACATGCATGCAACGATTATTGCAAAGTTCATCACATGCCAACCAGCTACCGCCATTGCGGTACAAAACAATCCAAATCATGCTAAATGCCCAAAATTAAGTGCGGATGGGAGTAGAGCATGAAGGAAAGGCGGAGATGTGGAAACTCACGGCGTAGACCTTCTTCCTCGAACCGCCCGTCCATTGCAGCATTGTGAACCAAACGATGAGCAGCTCTGGGGCGGGGCGGGGCGGACCTAACGTCGAGGTCGCAGGCGCGCTTCGGCGAGGGAGGCCTGGAGGCGCGTTCGGAGGAGAGGGAGGGTTCGATGATGGCGTGAGGAAAACGGGGAAGCCGGGAGGAAGTAGCCTGCCGCCGGCGTCGCGAGGGGAAGAAGATAAGGGCTGGAGGGGCGATCGGCGAGGGCGTGGAGGAGCGGGGGGAGCAGCGGAAGGGGAGGGTTGAAGCCGGAGGGATCCAGTCGAAGCACTGGGCATGCGCGAATCGAATCAAATGGGGTTGAATTATTGCTCACGAACAAACACAGAATTCAAAATGAACCCAGCTTACTAAGGAGGAGGAGGACGACGACCAGGCTCGCCGGAGCACGCAGGCGTCGGACGAGCTCGAGTTCTCAGGGATCGAGAAGCTTCGGCGCGGGCGGCGGCTTCGATCGGCGGAGGCGGTGGAGAGAGAGAGAGGAATGTATCGCTTCGCTTTGCTCTTAGTTCGAAACAGGCCGAACAGGATGCGAACCTTATTTCGAGAAAAAGAGAGGAAAAGAAAACGTGCAGTTCCAACAGTGCGCAAAAATGAATACGCTGGGCCTTGAAATTTACAAATTGGAAAGTGGGTCGTCCGGGCCCGTCCAGTTATTTGACTAGTGCACCAGACAAAGCACATTATATGTAGCGTAGCCACGTATCCGTAAGTTGCAATAGAATTTATTGAATATATAGATAATCGTACTATAGAAAAGAGTTGTTCTGATCGGTTGAAAAGTGAAGAATGGTGAGAAGTTAAGTGAATAGACTGGTTAGAGGAGAATGGACGTACAACTATCAACTCATTCTTTTATAATAGTAATGATAATGATATATTCGTTCTCGATAGATTTGGATATGGTGTGCAAAAGGTGAATTAGACAAGCACAATAAAATGACTTTCAATGATTTTGAGCCGTCTGATGATAAGATTAGATACTATAATACCATTGGTACAGTACTTGTGCTACAGCACTATTCGCTACATTGATTTTCGAACCGTGCTACGGAGTGCTGCTACAGTGATTTGACAGTTCGCTATTCAACACTGTGTGCCACTTAGCTCCTCTGAAGTTCCAGCACGTCAGAGTTGGTTCCCTTTAAGACAGTAGAATGCTAGAACACAAGTCGACTTGCATTTGACAGTTGACACTGATGCAATCATGTCTCGAGAGCAAGAAACTACAACGATTCTATGACACATTGTAACATCCCATTTTAGGAGCTCTGGATTTGTGTTTGAGTGAAATTTCAAATTGAATTTGAATTCAAAAGTGCAACCTGAATTTCAAATTTTTCAAAAATCCAAACCCTTTTGGCCTTTGGTGCCCACCAGGAATTCAGCTTGGCCTAGGCTAACCCGCGTAGACCTCACTATGCTGTGCACACCCAACGCACGCCCTGGCCACATCATCCCGACTCATACCCGCCACACACACCAACTCCCTCTTGTGCCTTGCCACTGTACACCAACTGCTCCCTCCGTTCTGCGTCACTCTTAGATTGGCCTAGCTCCCCCTCTCCTTTCCCTCTCCCCATTATGCGTACATCATCGCAACCGCTGCTCTTGCGCCATGCTCGAGCTACATCAGCTCCACGTGCCTGCAACCCCGACCAACCGTTGCCTCCACACATCCCTTCCGCCTTTACTCCTCCTGCGCCACACGCTAGCTCAGCTCCTCCCTTGCTTTGTGCCGCGCCAAACGCCGAGCTCCGCATAGGACTTGATGGCGCCCAATGGTCACCTTCCTCCATACGGCTATAAAAATCGTGCTTTATCCACCTCATGCCCCCAATTGCTCCCTCGTGGCCCCATGTTCCCCCGAGCGCCTCCCCACACCTCTCCTCCCTCGGGTCCAGCCAAATCGATGTAGCTAGTGTCGATCGTGGAGCATTGCACCCCCTTCCGATTACCCTCATCTGGAGCTTCACTTGGAAGTCCCAAGCTGACCCGTACCACCCCGACCTCCCTCTTCCTCTCCAGTGAGCTGCCCGCGTTGACCCCTTCTCTGTCGCCTTGACTCCTCGTCGATAACCCACTTCGTGCTTCCCTGAGCTCCTCCATTGCTTCCAGTGTGTTCCCCTCCACATCGCAATTAGATTCTAGTGCTTCCCTAGCTCGCAATTAGACTCTAGTGTCATGGTGCTTCTCTCGATGGGAAGGAGCCGACACTGTAGCGCACGTAATTAGTTAAAACTTGTGATTAGCTTAAGTTAATGACCCATGCTTAGTACTCGTTAAACCTTGCTGACCAGTGGGCCCTCCCTTTTAATTAAGTCGTTGTATCTATGACATGTGGGCCCCTAACCATTTAAAAAACCCTTAAAAACTAGTTAAGTTGTTTTAAGCCACTGACAAGTGGGCCCTTGTTACTGTTGCTACACAATACAAATCTCATCTGTCAGCCTCTCGCCCTCTTTCTTTTGATATTTAATTCAAATTAATTAAAAACCTCATGGGCCCCTCATGATAGCCTTAGTAGCCTTTTTCAATAGAAAAGTAATTCAAAAATTAAATAATAAATTGTGGACCCTACCAGTCAGTGAGAAAGACTCTCTCTTCTGTTGATTTTTGGATTTAATCCAAAATTAAACTTTGAAGAGCCTGTTCTTGCTCATTTTAATTCCAAATTTAATAAATTTGTTTCTAAATGTATCTAAAATCAAGATATATCTAATGGCAGTGGAATTGTTCAATTTAGAGTTTATTTGATTTTTTTTAATATTTATTTATTTTGCTCATGTGTTTATTCGCTTTCCGATGCGATCGTTCGAGTAGAGTATGAGAACACAGAAGAACCACAATACAAGACAACTCAAGAGTTACAAGACCAACCTGATTGTGAGCCAAGCAAGTCAATGTTTTAATCATATTGAACCTACATTTTTATGCAAATTATATTTGTTTAAATTACCAAAATGTATGTTTTATTTGTTATGTAAATATATGTTAAATTTAAGGTTGTAGATACATGTCTAATTGACATCGTGTTATTATTATACCATCCTTTAGACACGTGAATCACATGATACTTGTCACCCTAGAAATTTTAATGGTAACTTTAATAGCTATAAATTGTACTTAAACATCATGTTTAGTCTTGTTATATACCAGGGGTATTAATTTGCCCTATCACCATCTTTATTCATGAAACTTATTTTAAACAGTTATTGGAGGGATATGACTGGTATATTTGAGATAACTTAGTTTTGTGCTTCTCAAAACTCTAAAAACTTGTTGTTATTTATCTGGGCAGATGGTATGATGGTTGGTATGGATGTAGCATGATAAATTGTGGCTTGTGGTATACACCGCCTAAATAACTTAAGGACTGAATCATGTGATGACTTCTCAATGTAAGATAGTACAATCACAAGTCTATAAAAGATACGACCTAACTAACTAATTTGCATCCACTAGTGCAGGTTGTACCATTGGAGTGACCCACAAGTCATGTAGCTGGTTTTAAGCCATCGTAAATATGGATCGTGTAGCTAGTGTAAGCCGTCGTGTGGCGCAGGAGGGGGTTTGGGTGTGGTGGATGTAACCCCACTCAGATAAAACCTTAGTGGGTATAACTTACACCGAAAGATGCATTGTAAATGCCTTGTGATGACCTTTGTGATTCACATGTCCAAGGAAATATAGGAAACCTAACAAGTTGATTATCTCTTGTGAGTGAAGTGTACAGTCTCTACAAAGTATAAATTATTCAAGTAATTGTGCCCACGGTCAAGCGTGGGCATGGGAACTTACTCAAATTAGTTTCTGTTTTAAAAACTTTGTGGGTGTGGTGAAAACTCATCGGGTGAATGTAACCCTAATTTGGCTTTTCCTGGTTAGATGTAACCCCAGTGATGATAATGGGTAGATGTAACTCTAGTAGCAAAAACTAGCATATGCTGGATGAAACCATGTAACAGGTGGATGAAACCTGCACTGTTATAAATATTGAACATTTTACTCCTTTTAATAAATATGGTTTGATTAAAATGTTAAACCATAGGAATTTCTAATTAATATATTTTAAAATATTGACTTTAGCAAATAAAAAACCTGAGTCTATCTTTGTTGAACCTTTATGGCTGGAAGGGAGGTGAAGGTGGCGAGGGCAGAAGGGTGGTTCCCCGCGGCGGTGAGGAGGCGAAGGCGCGCCAGCGGAGACGAGGGTAGGGGGAAGGAGGCGAGCAGGGAGTGGAGTTGCTTGTTCACCCACATATCTAATGTATAGCCTGGGTAAATTTAGTTTAACCTGGGTAATATTTTCATGGTCCAATCTAGATAGTCTTAGATTATTTCACCACTAAGCCCGGGGTGTAATCAAATACTGACTCCGCCACTGCAAATATTGCTAATGCGGAAACTTGGAGTCAACTCAGTAGAAACATCACCAGCAGCTCGAGACTTCGATTCGTTCAAGGCCATTTTCCATCAACCCCTGTCGAACGAGCATCTCCAGTCTCTGCATGATCTTTTCAAGCTGGCACCAAAAGTTCTCCCAGCTGGTCTGGCCCCGACCTGCGCACTGCCCAGGGCCTCTCAGGCTTAGTACTCTCCTCAAGTCCCTAGTGAACCCCTCAGTCGTCATCTCCTGCTATGGATAGGCAGTCACTGAAAATTCTTGTTTGGAATGCTAGGGGGTTAAACGCTAGGGCACGTCGTTCGTGACACCTTACGCGTTTTAATTGACAACCATAGAGTCGATGTGATTTGTACCCAGGAGACCAAGCGCCCGCTGTTGCCGTGCTTGATACTTCCATCGGTACTTACTTCGTATCCATGCTAGTTCAGACCCCGCTAGTTTCGGCTTCAGTTTCTGGCTTATTTTTTACTATTTATAAATTTCGTCTTTTTCTGAACTTTTGGCTTTTTTGAGCTTTTTTATCGGTTCTTTTTTCCCGTATTTGTTTGCATTATACGTGATGGGCTAATATGTTTTTTCTATTTTATTTTTTTTTTTAAATTTAATTATGCTAAATAAGCCTCTGTCAGCTACAGTGTTTTTCAACCAGCTACAGTGTTTTTCAGCCATAAACCATTCAAAAAAAGCCATATTGATCACATCAATCAGCGAACGAGCAATCACCGTGGTGGATCACTTCGGTCTATGGCCCCAAGATGACGTAGCAAAGCAGGAATTCCTCCAGGAATTGAGGCAAAGCAGGGCCACTTGGCCGGAGCCTTGGTGTATTGTCGGGGATTTTAACATGATTCTCAGCTCTAGAGACAAGAACAACAGCAATGCGCATCACATGAACATGGGTCGTTTTTGCCGACTGGTAAATCACCTCCAGCTAAATGATGTTCACCTCAATGGGAGAGCATTTTCTTGGAGCAACAAGCGCATGCAATTCTCCCATTTGCAACATAAAATTTTTCCAGAACCTGGTACGAGATAAATTGTTTCCTGCGAAATTTCTATGTTCCGAAAAGCCCCTTCATTGCTACTTGCCAGGTCTCTCAATTGCAATTGCGATCGCAGTATAGGCAACTCGGGAGTCCTACTACTTCCATTCCACCCTAACCTCGACGCATCATTCAATCCTCTTCTCTTCGTGGTTCTCCGGTTAGGCAGTAACCGGCGATTGTCAGTAAGCCGGGAATGATAGGAAAACGAGAATTCAAAATATTCAGCATTTATTCTTCTTTGGATTGTGTAGATCGAAGTATATTACTTCTTTTTAGAATGATCAAAGTATATTACGTATCTCGTTACGTTAGAAGATTGAAGGGTAGGAGTGCAAAACGGAATGACTCAATGAAAGCGCACGAGTGTAAAGCGTTATAATACAAGTGGTGTTTTCAAAAGAAATAATACTAGTTCACCGTCTTAGAACTCTCAACTGTCCAGGAAGGAAGATACCCTTAAACATTGCACTGAACAAAGTATACTTTGAACCACCAACTGTTGCTTGCACATTCACCACTTACAGAGGCATGCCAATAAATGTGCAGAAACATCAAGTCCCAACTCCTGCAAGATATAAGATGTAGCAGTATTGGGAGTGAACTAGGTAACTGTAAAAAGAATCAAACGTATGTTGTGCATCAGGGCCATTTTCTTGCCAAAGGAATACGTTCAGTGCAAATATCTCTCATATAGCATCAGCACATCACCACCATTCATCTTCTAAGAAGGAAAGAATCTGCCAAAAAAGGTACACTGATGTATGGTAGGGCTTCTTGCTTTTGCATGATGGTATATATAGAATATTATTATACTGCTAATTTGCTAAATGCTAGCTATTGAATTTCCGACAAAAACTCGGTTACTTGGGGAAAATGCTCCTTCCTCGCTCCACGACTTGCTCCAAATCTGCAAACCATGATTTCAGCAACGATTTCTCTTGAGCAATGTTCTGAAATTTGGATTTCAGACCTTCAATGCTCTGCTGCATTGTAAGGATCTCAGCTTCATGTCTGAACTTCTCTTCTGAAAGCATCTCAGTAGCATGGATCAGTTCTTGCCTGTACTTTTCAGCTTCAGCATTTGCTTCCTCCATCTCCTTAACCTGGCTCTCAACTAGTAATTTCTCTTCAGAAACTTTTTCAAGTTTGAGCCTGATGCTTTCAATCGTTTCTTGCAGCTTAGCTGTCTCAAGAGTGTTGGTTGATTTCTCTTGCAGCAACTTTTCAGAAGCATCAGCAAGCTCTTGCCTGTACTTGCTGATTTCAGCATCTCTCTCAGATAATTTCTCTTCAAACTGCTGTCTAGCTGAAGCCATTTCTTCCTTCAGATTGACAATTTCAGCTTCCAGTTTCTTGTTTTGTTCCAACAGCCTAGAATGCTCTCCTGACAAAATTGCACCCTTTTTAAGACTCTTTTGGAGATTGTTGATCTCCTCTTGTGAAGATTGTAGCTTATCCCGTGTCGCCATGAGCTCTCCCTCTATGTCAGAAACCTTTCTAGCTTGATCAGCACCGTTTCCATTCTCTTTATAATCACAAGGGCACCTCAAGCTCTTCTCCTCGAAAACCTCAAGCTTTTCATTTGCATCACGCAGTTTCCGGTTGGCCACATTGAGCTCATCCTCAAGCTCAAGAACTCTCTGATGCAATGTGTAGGCAATGCCATCATCCTCACCGTCTTCAGACTTCGCATCGGATTCTGATTGTGAAGCCAAGTCCTCAGGCTCCTTCCTTGAGGCTGGTGAGCCATTGTTCTTCTTGCTCAGAAAGAAGTCAAAACCGGCAGCTCTAGGACTCTGCTCCCTTGTCCAGGACTTTTGTGGCTCAGGAGATGGTGAGGGCGACCTTTGTAGCTCAGAACCGGACTCCGAGCCGGTTAAAGATCCCTGTGACTGCAGCCTTGAAGGGATGTTCTTGCGCAGTTCACCAGTAACATTGTCGTAACGCTCAGCTAAAGCACGGTACATGCGGTAGAAATTCTCGACATGGGTGATGAGCATTGGACGCCTCTGATAGTACATTTGTGCTTTCTTCGCAAAGGAGTCGCCATCCTCCTCGATCAGCTGCAGCATTTCCTTCACTTGCTTATCCATTTCTGCATATTTTAGTTCAGGGAAAGATTAGATACAGCTACTTTAAACATGAACAACAGTGGCGATAAACATAATAACAGCAGCAAGGAATCCCCCACTGCAATCTTCTGCTCATTCCAGTACAGCGAGTAAGAAGGGATTTCTAATATACGCATAATCAACAGCAGTAAGTGTCAAGGAAAATATCAACAGCATTTCTCTCGCTTCACTGCCAGTTCCTGCTAAAATGAAATATGTACAGTATTTCTCTCACTTACCTATGGAAGCATATCAGTATCTAGTTTTTTTTTAAAAAAAATCATGTTAACGCTTAGCGCATGAACAATCACGGAAGGCTACTATGCCTATACCTATATGAAGAGCAAATTAGCACCAAAACATCTGTGGTACTTCATTTATATGTAACTACCCACTCCTGGTCATTAGTTCGATGAACAATCAGATGATGCTACTGTACCATAGATACCATACGTTCATAAAGAGCATCTGAGTACTAAAAAAACAGATGCCGTACTCCTTTGGATTAGTATTCATTTTGGCTGCGGCTTATGGCTTTTGGCTGAAATTTTTGAATTTTGGCTGTTTACGGTATAGATTACGGAGAGACCGATAAACAATCAGAAAATGGTACTGTACTACATGCGTTGACAATATACGAATAGCAAAATTTACAGGTATAGATTCAGCCCACCTTCGAGATTTTCTGCAAGCCATTTCGAGTTCTTGGGGCTAATGTGACTGTCCCACCACCATGAATGACGCTTCTTGGTAGGGTTCCTCGCCAATGTTGGCTTCATTGTTCACAAATCTTCCAGGAAAGCTAGAAGTTTAGCAGATTCAAGCACAAAATGAAATGGGAAAATGTGCATGGTCAGGATGGGTAACGGTGAAATGAATACAGTATATAGGATTAACTCAACCGGAACCTACCAATCTAGCTAAAAAAGTATGACATCAGCCTGTAAATGACAACAATGCCAGACCCTTCTTATTCAAGTAAGTCTGAATTAAGAGATTAGTATCTTCATTGTTCAGAAGATACCTAGTCCTTGTTAGTTGGATGATCAAATGCTTTGCATTTTAAACAAAGAACCATGCAGTTAGCATCTAAAATCCAATAGTACATCAGCGTATTCTTGAGAGCAATCTGTGTGTTAGATTCTACTATATCCTAATGTGGCACGGAACTATGTTATCATGTGAGAAACAGATGGCTAAATCTCACATGTGATGCAACAAGAAGAAATGAATGATATATCAGGGTAAAAATGTCAGATCATCAGAGTAATGGATTGATTTTGTATGTGCAATAAGAAAGAAACCAGCCTTTTTCTTCAAAACATAAAAAAATCAGTAACTGCAGAAGGCACCCTATTGTTCCATGAAAGAATAGCCATATGAAAATGGTGGAGCTGTATTCAGAAAGAAAAGGAGTTGGCCACTCAATCAACATCAGATCGAAGGATAAAAACATCCCTGCAAAAAAATGCTGCAAGACCTCGGAAATAACCATTTCTCTCCAAACTACAACTGAATACATCAAGAAACTGAAACAGATTCTACATAAGCAAGAAATTAACATCAAGAACACAATCATACCTGGGATGAAGAGGTTCAATCAGAGGTCAGGACTCGGATCCTGCACCAAAGATCTCAGCTTTTGCTCATGATGACCAAATCTGGATACTCAAACACCACACAGACAGGCAGGTCAAGAACAGGTAGCTAGAGTTATGCTTCGGTCAATGCCTGAAGCAAACGCGTTGGAGACGCGTTGGAGAGTCCAGAGAGCTTTGGAACATGCAAGGACTACTGCCCACCTACTTCTACTACTATGTGTATTACTACTTGAAGAATCCTAGATCTACTGCTGCTTTTAAAAGAACAAAACAGGAAACACACAAAGAGAAAATCTGAATCTTTTTTTCACACTTGGGTGTAAGAACAGTAAGACGCACACGAGTGTGTGCGTGTGGTGTGCGTCCTTCATTGTAATTAAAAAAGTACAGTGTTCTCACCGATTCAAATGAAAATGTCTTCACAAAAAAACGAAAAGGAAAGATGAAAGCAAAAGGATGGGACAAAATAGACAAGAAATAAATGAGGCACATGGTGTCACCAGCCATGTGTTGTGGTCAAGATTGCAGGAGATGGGATGTATGCGAGCCATGCATTGAACTCTTACCGTCTAAATGAATAAATGCATGAGTAGAAAGAAACTTGTACACAAGAAAAACAATGGTTAAAAAAAAAGAAACAACGTCGTAGAAAAGGAGGAGGAAAATAGTAGACGGTGAGAAAGCAAGAGTGGAAGAAATTGCCTCCTGTTACCTTCTAAAACTTTCCCATTCTCAAAGTGTCTGGACATGGAGTAAACAGATTAACAAAATACTACTTGAGAACTCAAGAAGAGTAATAAGAAACCAGTTACACTGTGTGTCTTTATATAGCATCAATAGGAATGAACAAGTGAAAACGAAGGAAAGAGCTTTACCGTTGGATCACTGGATTGGACGGCTGATGCAGCAGGAACAGAGTGTGAGCAAACCTTGAACAGGCATAAATGAGGGAGAGTTAGCCAATTGAATGGGCAAGAAACTGAAGTCTGAAACGTGTAACTGGGTAAAGTGCAGCCCGAGAAAGGCTTGACCATGTGATGTTTCCTCAATTCCTGATCCTCAGTGTATTTAAAAACCGATCATCTGATACGAGTCAAGAATTCAGGTGATTTAATAGTCCAATCCCCGCACACACGTCCTTGTATTTTAGTAGATGTGCTGTACTGCTGTCTGCTTGTTTACACTTAACAAATACAGTATGATGTGTGCTTTGTTGTGATAATTCTGCCGTGTTTCTGCCAAGAGTAAGGATTTCTTACAACTTTCTAGAGTGCACTAACTAAACTTTTCTTCAAAAAAGACTTTTTTCGACGTAAGTAAACTAAACTAGGAGCAAATCATGGAGAAACGTAAGGTCATCTCAAGGCATGGAGAAGTCAGACAGACACAGACACAGACAGCAGACAGGTCAGTTGCAACCTCCCATTATTTCTGCCGTAATCTCTGCCTTGCTTCTCTTTAAAGTTTAAACACACTTTCAGGCTTCTGGACAATAGAAGTGAAAGGCCTTACAACAAGGTGGAACAGTAGGAATTAAGAAGGTAAAGGTACAATTACTACTAGCTTCTTTTAGGACTAGCTAAAGGTGTTCATGCAGTTAAGGGAACAAAGTGTGAATTTAATTATAAATTATGTATGAACCGTGTCAAGGACCATCGGTATATTGTTCGTTCTTAAACAGAGAAGATCATAATTCAAAAAGAGCAGTTATCGTAAGTTTGTAACTCATGCTTAATCACTGAAGTAAATGTAAACTCCAGATAACTCAGAGACTCGGAGTATCATGGGTAAGAGAAAAAAGCGAAGCTAGATCATCCATTGTTCATGTAGACAGCTTCACATCACCACTGAAGAGTTGCAAAATAGCGTTCATCAGTCACAGGTTTACAACTGACATCAGTTCGTCAGCATTTGAAACATCAACCATACCATTCACCTCACAAACTCAAAGCAACAACAGACAGATTGAATAAAAAAAAGGAATACCATGATTATCCATAGCTCATTACATTCCACACATCATAGCCTCATAGGGTACCAGTAGCTGAAGTAACTACAGAACACAAGTTTTACTCAAACGATATAGGAGTAGAAGGAAGCTACAAAAAGAAGGGGAAAGAAAAACGAAGTTTACATTATATTGACAGACTGATTTTAGGCATCTAGAAAGAAGGATCCAGCAAGCTACTCAGCTCAAGTCGCCATCACCATTGGCCTCTTGTGGCCTTGCAGGAGCTGCCGGAGCTGCTGATACCCATGGCGGTAATGCTCAAGTGAGAAGCACAGCTGCCTGATAGCCTCGCGCTTCCCCTCTGCACTGTCAGAGATCATAAGCTTTTGCTTCTCAACCTCTTCCTCAAGCTCACAAACCTGTGCACGCAGATCTGAAACGGCCTTCCGTGCAACATCTGCCGCTGAAATCAGCTTGGCATGCTCCAGGTGCAGCTGATGCAAGTGGCTGTCCATCTCCTTAATCTTTTCATCACGAGTAGTGACATCAGCCAGCAAGCTGGACAACTTGTTATCAACTGCAGCTTTCTCTGAAGACAATAGTTCAAGCTTTGTCTTATGATTGGCAATGTCTTGATTCAGTGCAGATATTTGCTTCACAATCTCAAGGGATGCTTCTGCCTTCTCAGCATGAAGTTGTTCAAGCTGTGCCTCTGTGGATGCCAACTTGCTTTCAAGAGAAACATTAGCTTCTGACAGTTTTAGGATCTCAGCGCTAAGAGAGGACTTCTCCAGCGAGAATTCCTCCAAATTACGAGCAGTTACTTGTTCCAGATCCTTGACACGGTCCTCCAGCTGTGATTTCTCTTGCAGAGCCCTTTCCAGGCCAGCTTTCAGGTTCTTAATTGTAGCTTGTAGCTCTGCCACCTCAGCCCTTGAATCCTCCAACTCCCTACGAACTTGCTCAAACTCTATAACACGTTCCTCAAGCACTCTCTTCTCATTTGAATCATTTTCCAATCTTGCTTGCAGATTCTTGATTACTTCTTGTAACTTCATAATCTCAGCAGATGAATCATCTAGGCTGTGAGATGCTTGTTCAAGCTCTATAACCCGAGCCTCAAGCTGCAGTTTCTCTTTTGACGCTTTTGCTAGGTCACCTTCAAAATTATTGAGAACTTCCTGGAGCTTTCTAATTTCAGTCTCAAGAGTAGACTTATCATGTAAATACTTTCGAGAAACTTGTTCAAGCTCCTGCTTGCACTTCTTAATTTCAAGGTCACGGTGTGCCAGTTGGGCTTCATAATGCTTAGTGGCTGAGGCTATTTCTCCTTTCAGACCCTCAATCTCATTCTTGTTTGCCAGAACCACAGCTTCCAAACCTTCCGTTTCACTGCAAACTTCTTTGAAACTCTCCAAAGAACGGACCTTTTCTTCAAGATCCTTCTGTAGGCTGTTGAATTCTGAATGCGAAGCCTGCAGCCTCTCCTCAAGTTTTTTGCATTGGCAGTGCATGTTCTTTTCCTCGAGTGCCTCGAGTTTTTCCCTTGCTTCATGAAGCTCGTCTTCTAGCTCAATAATCCGTTCGTTCAGTGCATAAGAAATTCCATCGCCATTTTCTTCTCCCGCTTCATCAACATCAGAATCAGATTCTAAAGAGGATGATGATGACCCATCACCCCCTTTCTTCGAAATGTCTGAGCTTCCACCAGAACCAAGAAAGACATCAAAGCCAGCTGCTCTTGTTTTACGCTTCTGCTGTGGTGTCTTTTGTTCCAAGTTAGGCTCTGGAGATGGGGAAGGAGATTGTGTCTCAGAGTCAGATTCAGATATACCAACAGAACCTTGTGACTGGAGAGATGATGGGATGTTCTTTCGTAATTCCCCAGTCACATTGTCGTAACGCTCAGCAAGAGCACGATACATGCGATAGAAATTTTCGACATGAGTGACAAGCAAAGGTCGTCGTTGGTAATACATCTCAGCCTTCTTTGCAAAAGAATCACCTTCCTCCTCGATGAGCCTCAGCATTTCTTTAACTTGCTTATCCATCTCTGTTTGTTCAGAAAAAAGTATATTCAGAAAAGGTTGTGCTATCAATAATTAGCTTACAGGCTGAAATATCAGAAAGATACGTGACCATTGTCCTAAAGATTGCTACGACCAGCAAATAACAAAAGTATCTCGGTACATAGTACATACTGCCATTCGAGAAACAAGAACAGAGTCATTACCTTGTAGATTCTCAGCTAGCCATTTGGAGTTTTTCGGACTAATATGGCTGTCCCACCACCATGAATGGGACTTCCTCGTTGGCATTCTGTGCATGCGCTTCATTCTCACCGAAAAATAAGAAAATCTCCTCTAAGGTAGACCTAATCATGATGAAGGCAAAAATAAGAATATGAAACGTACAAGTGGGTTAGTCTTATGATGAAGAGTAATCTGCAACAACTAAACAAATATTTGCTCTATAGTTTTGTGGCAAAATTTAGGGGAAAAATAAAGTTAAAACTTGAGCACAGTCGACCAATAACATCCATAAGAAGCGAAAGTGGAAAGAAAACATCCAAACTGTAGAAAAAAACATGAACGGTATGAACTTGCCTGCATGTAAAAAGAACTAAAAGTGGGATACAGTAACATCAAAGTAAGTCTTGCACAGCCTATGTACAGAAAAGTACTGCTTCCACTCTATTCAAGAGGATAAGGACAAAGATTGGACATGCCAACCTCCACAATGCAGGGACCAAAACATTAATTAGCTACCAAAAAGACACAACACTATCATCTCATTCATGAATCATGAACTTATCAGCTAATCAGCATTGATTGTCAGAAAACCAAGGACCAGAAAATTGATTAGCATCAGCTACCCGAGTAAGCAGGGATTGACTGGAAGTGAAAAAATTAACCTGTCAAATGGAAAGTAAAATATATTGACTTGGTCGAAGCCGATGGAGAATGAAATAACACACTTATCTTCTTTCACACAAAAGTAGCACCTATAAACTAGTAAATTGTGATTACTTAGGGCTTATGATATGAACATTTGTCTCGGAAGTATCATTACATGAAGGACATTAAACGTAGGCTAGCAGATGTTTGGCCTATTCATATTAGCTTTTGCTTCTGGCTTCTACTTCAAGAAGCCAGAAGCCAATATGATCACCCAGCTTCCTAAAGCGGCTTCTTCACTCCTCTCGCTCCTGTCTTGCTCACGTATCTCTCCCTTATTTTGCCAACCGCTCGTGTTCTCTTTCTAGAAGCCACTTCTTTCAACTACTACTATTCATTTTCAGCCAAAAACCATCAGCTGCAGCCAATATGAACATGCCTAAACAAATGAGGTACAGTAGTAGACTCAAAACTCCAAGCTTTTCAAGATAAATTAAAATAAATATGGAAAAAATATCCATTGTGAAAACTAATGATAGTGAAGTTGAACAAATCTTATAGGTACCAATATTAGTCGCAAAACACATTTATGGAACAAACATGGCTAGAACTTGGTTATCATTGAAGGATCATGTAAGAATATTCAGAATTATGTTGTGACAAACCATTGCCATTTTGGAAAGTGAAAATTTAAATTTGCAAATTTGTCAGATTTTCTGGATTGCCTGTAGTCTAGGCGATCTGACTAGAATTTTAGAATTTGGGAATTTTGGTTATGGCGTGAGTTGGGTTGACTTAGGTCAGTACATACATGTTGCATAAGGCATGTTACAATTAACGTGAGTCAAGTTGTGAATAACTTATACCCGAAAACGATTTCTTTATCTTTGGACATGCAAGATCGCTTGGAGTCAATCATAGTCAGCGTCGAGGATCAATGCTACGCGCATGGAGGAGCTAACACCCAGTATGATTAATGATGCCAAGTGAGATGGCTGAGCTCAAGCATGGAACAGGAAAGACGGAAAATGTTGAAGAAAATTTTGAGCAGCAGGCTACACCATGTGGCTTGATCGGTCCAAGTGAGGCGTGGTCCGGCGGAATCAGAACGAGAGAGCCTTGTCGACATGTGGTAAGCCAGTGGTGCAGATATACATGGCAAGCATGACGATTGCTTGCAAGAGAAAATGAAGACCAGATCACGAAAGGATATTTTGATTAGTTAACAAAAATACCAAAAATACCTTGGATCAAAACCACAGTTCTTAAGTGGTACTTGGCGGAGCGATTTAGGTCAAGAAGAAGCTAAAAAGATCAAGTTAGATCAAGGTTAAGGACCATGGTTATTGAGGCATCGGTATATTGGCAATTATATCATCGGTATATCAGCGTGGCGGACTAAAGGGCCATGCCGTCCGAATGGCATGGAGCGGCGGCATGTGGCGTCTGCCATGCGGGGTGTGGAAGCTAAAATTCACTCGAGTCTCTAGTCCAGACGCATGCCACACGGTCACAGGTTGGGGTTTTGGGAGAGGTCTCCGCCATCGCCCGAAAAAGCGAGGAGTCACCGTCGCTGCCAGATCTGCCGTTGCCACCGCTGAATCTGCCATCGTCGGATCCACGGTCTCCTCCACTAGATCGGGTCTCCTCTACTTCACCGGCCGGCTCTCGCCTCCTCTAGTCTGCCGCCGCCTCTTGCTTCGTCGGCCGACTCTCCGCCGCATCCTCCAGTCTACTGGCTGCCGCTTGGGGGTAGCAGGAAGAGGAAGCGGCCGCCGACAAGCTGGCTCGGCCTCACCGGCGCTGGTGGTAGAGGTGATGGGGGAAGGAAGAGGGAGAGAAGCAATAGGGTGCGAAGGAAGAGAAATGCCGAGCTTAGGTGGCGGCTAGGGTTGTGAGGGTGATTTCGGCATTTTGCGATCGAGCCCTCTCAATTTTCTAAAATTGCAATAAAGTCCTTCTCTTTGTATTTCTTCCGTTTGAGCCCTCTGGAAATATGATATTGTTGTGTGTATGGCGTCACCACACCGCGCGCCATAAGCGATATTGTTGTGTGAAGGTGCTGAGTCGCCGCACCGCCTTAATCACTATGTTAAGGACTTAGCGAATTCAGGCTTATGTGTTTTAAAAAGCATGCATAAGTGTAGTATGTGAGTAAAACCCGTGTTGTGTGGGGTTAACGGGTTATCTCCATTTGTGTTAAATGGATAGTATCTACTAGGGTTAGATATGTGTTGATTGTCTATCTATTTAACGGTTAGGATAGAGACTTACTAGTTAACCATCCTATCGTTGCAATTGAAGCCAAGTGTTATAGGGTTAAAGTTTGAGAAGTGTGAGTACTATGGTGTGCTCTCTTGTTCTTTAAGTGGAGTGGCTGTAAAACCTTCATCCTCAAATAATAATATATCAACTTTGTTCATCTCTCATTGATCCCTCTTGTGTTGGTTGATTTTGCTCTTTATTTGGTTAGTTTTGACCTTCTTTCCCTTTCTTGATATTGCTAGATGCCAAAGATGAGTTAGTGATGGAGATGTTCTATGGAAATCAATCCTCATCTATCTCGACATCAAGTTTGGCAAGCTCTTGAAATTGCCCATCTTTTGTTGGATTTGACCCTCTCGAGTGATTTCCTGATTTAGTCATTTTTGCCTTTATTTCTTTAGTGTTCTTGCTTGTTGTAACATGTAGAAGCACATCTAGAGCAATCCTGGCCATCATCCAACCACAGGCGAATCATATTCACCGCCTTTGGGTTTTGCTCGGTTTTGATGCAAGCTTCTTTCAAATTAAACATGTCACAACTTTGATAACGGTTTTCTCAATCGCTAGTTGGAATAGGTTCATGACATTCTAGAGAATGTGCATGCCAAGTTTTATATTATTTGGATTTACGGATCAAAAGTTTAATAGATTTTTTGTTTTGAAATAGTGCTTGTTTTTACTATTCCTGTGCTGAAAATGCTATAGCAGTCTGGTCAATGGATATTGTTCATCTGATCTGGCCTCCGGGCACTTTGAGGGGTGTTTTGCTCCGTTTCACTGGGATTTTTCGTATGATGATTGGCCTTTTATCTTCGTAGTTTCTCATAGCTGTTGAAGTGCAGATCGACGAATACTTGAGGGAATCCAAAGACATCATTCATCCCCTTCTATCGCCATATTAGTCCTACAATCACACACCAAAGCGCAAAAAGATGTGGCAACTACCTCTCCTTGTTAGGTCGGAGCGAAAGCCTAATTAAGGGCATGTTCTTTAGCGACTTCTAAAAGCGGCTTTTAGCTTTTGCTACAGTACCTAACTTTCAAACATAGTATTTTCTCAAGACGGGATTTACAAGTTAATTGTAGTACACGTTAAAAGCCTAACATATGTATCAACCAAAATCGCAAGTGAGTATCTCTCTCCGTAATTCTTGTTGTAAATAGCTAAAATTCAAAAATTTCAACCAAAAGTCATAAGCCGCAGCCATATCAAACAGGCCCTAAGTGGGCTTGGAATAAACCTTGGCACAGCCAGCGCAGCAAATTTGTTCTGCCCCCATATAGATCAAAAATCAGGGTTAAAGACGAAATTTGCAATTTAAATCCCATTTAAGAATGTTCTTGTCAAACTCTATCCACCCAATAATTGAGACCGGTCAAAGTTAGTTGTAAAAAAAGTTGTTTGTGATCCACAAACCATGGCCTGGCTTACACCGAGATGGACACATGCAGCCTGCAGCCATGAGGTGTCACCGTAGACCGTACGACTAATCGACTACTACATTCTAATGTCAGCTACATTTTTCAGGTCATGACAAGACAGATACACCTATCTTGGACTCAGAGAATTGTATTACTTCCTTAATTTGGGGCAATTTTGCCATGCATGTGAAGATGGCAATAATTAATGGATACAGCTAGGCATGCAAGTGAAGCAATCTTACAAATAATTTGTAATACCCGCTGACAAGTGGGCTCGAACAAACACAGCTAATTCAAGGAGCCCAATTATCAGTAGGTGTCACACATTTATGGAGAAAAAAAATATTCATACTAACAACTTGTCAGAACTAAACAGTCATAAAAGAGTTTTTAATCCAAAACTATTGATGATCTCCTAATCCAAACAGTTTTTAATGGAGACATGCACCAGCTAAGGTGGTCACTAATATGCATGTTCTAGTACCACTATCAAACTGGCAATAACAAAGTCTTAAACAAACAAAATTGCACTCCCATCAGGTTGATCTCTGCTAGGAAGACCCCATGGCCCATGAGACCACAGGCACAAAAAGTTCAACTGGGTCTTGGGGAAATATGGCTACACAGACCAGGGATTTGAATAGAGAAACTTCAGTAGATAAACTCACTGACTGTGACAACATTTGAATAACCTCAAGCAAATTTTTTTATGTACGAATTGCGTAAGTGAAGTAGAACATGGTCAATTGAAAAGGAAGTGGCCAATTTAAAAGGTTGATTTAAGCTGAAAAAAGATTTTTTTTTCTGGCGTCATGCAGAACCAGCAACATGAATCTGGAGATTGTACTAAGCGCACCACAAGTCTAGAATCATTATGCCTTTTTTTCCTGGGTACCATGGGCATGGCCATGGAGTGAACATTAAGCAACAGTGTGCAACACATGTGGGGAAAAATTAACGAAAACATAGCACCTATCGATATCTCGAGTAACCCAACAAAAAGGAGATAGCACGGATCAAACATATAAACCTGCGAAAAACACGATGAACTCGGCGCAAAATATTTCTTTAAAAAAAGCAAATTGGAAAACCCCAAGAACCAAACAGAAACCACCGTTTCCTGGCAAGAACCATGGAAGAAACACGCCTAGATCGCAAAACAACACCCAGATAAAATAAAAATGGCGAAGGCCGCCGCAAGAGATTACCGGTGAGGGAGATCATGCAAGCCTCCACCTACTTCCCCCGCCTGGAGAGGAGAGGAGAGAGAGAGAGAGAGACCGCGAGGGGGATTAAGGCCTTAAACCCGTTCGTGTTAAGCGCGGTGGGCTGCTTCGCTTTTAAAAGAGAGGGAGGGAGGGAAGCAGGGCGCGAAATGACGAGAATGCCCTCACCGGGTAAGGACGGACGGTTTCGAAACGCGCGACGATGAGCTGGACGCGTTCGAGTCGCGGGGCAGGTGGATTACGAGCGAGGTTAGAGGTGGAATTGGGTTGATTAATTCGTTGATGACATCGAGGGGTGGCCACCTGGGAGCGGGACCCACGCGGCCCGGGCCGCGTGGTCCTCGAGTGTGAGACCGTGAGAGGGATTGGAAATTGAATTTTGGTGCCGCGGCTGGGAAGGGAGGGTATGTACCGACGAGTTTGATTGGTGGGATCAGACGATGTTGCACAATGTGTTTTTATTGTTTTGGTTGAATGGAGAACTACTTTCGATGTTTGTTTACTTGTTTTTTTAGAATCCATATAGTTAGGCTTTTTAAATTTTGATCTTCAATAGATTTAAAAATATCTAGATTAGCTATACAAAAGTTATATCATTATATTTATAGTTAAAATACATAGCATTATAAATATTTATAGTTAAAATACATAGCATTATAATTTTACTAGCATATCTTAGTGTAAAACTATAAAAAGTAGCGGTCAAAGTTATATCTTAAAGATCGTAAAAAGATAAAAACATCAAGTAAAAAAGAACGGATAGCATAGTTCAGCATCTAAAAGGAATGTTTTTAAATATGTACTGCACCATCCAAGATGGAATGGTTCGGTTCAAACAACCAAACACATGGATGATTTTTCTCTTGAACCATTTTATAATGTACCACTTGGTACAAGCAACCAAACACACCCTAAATAGTGTTGGTAGCATCCACAATAGTAGTAGCAAGGTACAGATACTACCAAGTTGAAATAGCGTCCAAAAATAGCAAATTGAAACTTTGTGACCGATATAGCACTTGTTAGAGCGCTATTTGCGGCCGCTATTTGTAGCCTACTACCAACAAATATTATAGTATACTGAAATTCAAAAATTGTACAAGTCACTAGACCAATGCGTAAAATAGTAGAGAAATCCTAGCAAAATTAGTCGTCCTTGCATATGACAAAAGGCTCCAAATATTACTAATGACCATTTTTTCCTCTAGGGCCACTCCAAATATTACTAATGACCTTTTTTTTTGACCGTAGCTAAGTTTGATCGTTACTAACATAAATTGTAGTAGTGGTAGACGCTATAGTGACGTCATCTATATTGGTCAAAATTACATACGAATTTCTCTTACTCTGTACTCTCTCACACAGCTTATCTATCAAATATTATTAGTTATCAGCCAAAATTAAAAGCCACCAGCCACAACTTGAAACAACATGTTCAACTAGTACGGTGCAAGCATATTAAGCATATGGACAAAAGGCTCACATCATAATCACATGCTTGTAGTTACTAAGTTCCAAGTGTTTAAAAAAATCAGAAATTGAAGATCAATGAGATGCTATGCCAGAGTGCTGACACACAACCACCATTGGTTAGTAGTACAAATGTTTTCCCATGATGTTCATAAGAATATTTGCCGGGACGTGGGAGTTTTTTAAATTTCTGCGAGATAAAAAAGGTCTCGCTGGGAAAAAACATACAGAACAAATCAATGTATCTTTTTTATCATTAAGTAAAAAAAATAAAGCAAATATTGCTGTGGAGGGTGTAGTCCCCTTGGAAACAAATATTCTATGTTCCAGATAGGATAAAACACTAGATAAATGATGGGTACATTTTAGCCACGGCTAATAGATTTTATTCCTAACCTAAGTATTTATATTACTAAGTTGAATATCAATAAATTATTTTAAAAAACTATCATAATAAATCGTTTGGAAACTACTAGGAGCTATCCTATTTGACTGCGGAAGTCACGAGCATATTTCATGAGCCGAAATGAAAAAGGCAGGTCCAGATGATGGGAGTAACTGACAGAGGCCAAGGGCAGTTTGGAAAATCCGAGCGAACAACGCGAGAGTAGCCGGGCCCCTCGCGCGTTGTGTATCGCGAAGACAGAGAGCGGGCGGGCCCCACGGGCAGTGTCGCTAGCGGCAGGCGCGGGGCCCGCCGCACAGTGGCTGGCGCGCGAGGTCTGCGTTACAAAAAATCGTGGCGGGAAAGGAGACGAAGTCACCAACACGGTGCGTCCCTGAGCGCGCGGGATTCTCTGACGTAATGAAGCACAGATCCGGCCCTCCATCTTTCCACAAACAGCCCAGATTAATCTAGTTTTTTTTAAAAAAATTTACCTCTAGTTTTTAGTTTTTTTTACTTTAATCTTTTTCTAGCTTTTTCCTTTTTTCTTATATTTCTTTATATTATCTGTGTTAAAATAACCTATTTTTTATTTTTAAAAAATAGGTTATTTTAACACAGATAATATAAAAAAATAAAAAAGAAAAAAGCTAGAAAAAGATTAAAGTAAAAAAACTAAAAACTAGAAGTAAAAAAATCAAAAAAAGCTAGATCAATCTGGGCCGTTTGTTGGAAGATAGAGGGCTGATCTGAAGCTACGTCAGAAAAGCCGCGCCGCTCCCTGAGAGGCTGAGACAGAGCGTTCGTTTCGGGGCCCACTCCTCATCCTCCTCTTCTCTTGCCAGCGCCGCGATCACATCTACCACTCCAGCTTATTTAAGGCATGTTCTTTAAACCAAAAGTTAGTTAATCTATGCATTCAGCACTATAATTTTAGGGTGTGGTTTCTTTCCCGACGGATAGTTTTTATCCGTAACGTTAAATATTTTATGTGAACAAATTAAATATTAATAAATTAATTTAAAAAATATATTTTAATAGACCATTTTAAAAAAAGAACAGAAAAACCATACCACTTATTTTCAAAAGTAAGCCATAAACTGCTATAAAAAATAACAGACCAGTATGTATTGGTGCGTCCACGGTGCCTACGGAAGCTCGCAACAAACGTGTGCGTCGGTACAGCCTTACACCCATTTCTTCCTTGGCCAGAGAAAAACTTGCTCGTGCATGGCCGTGGTAAGTAGGATAGCATGTTCTTTAACAACTTCTAAAAACGATTTTTTGTTTTTGCTATAGTATCTAACTTTTAATTAGAGTATTTTTTTAATATGGGGTCTACAAGTTAATTATAGTACACGTTAAAAGCTCAATATTTGTATCAACCAAAATTACAAGCAAGTATCTCTCTTCGTAATCTCTGTCACAAACAGCTAAAATTCAAAAAATTTAACAAAAATCATAAATCACAGCCATATCAAATAAGCCCATGGTACACCAATGAAGTGGGCAAGGGAGACACCGCAGCACACCCATCTCATGTAGACTATTTTAAGGTCAGTTCTGGCGAAAACTGATCTGTTTTTAGACTAATTCTTACAAAAACTGAACTGTTTCTAGCCTAACTTTTACGAAAACTGAACTGTTTATATGCTCCAGACAGAGGCTTATACTAGCATAGCATTAAAAGAAATAAAGACGGAGAGAGCTACGTTTACGGGACGTATCATGGCCGCGGAGCAGCAGACGAGCGATGCGAGGATTTCTCCAAACCAAACGGGAGTTTTGGTCGTCCGGCCGTACGTCCACATCTGCACGACTGCACCCATCCCCGGTGCATGCCCATGCACTCCTGCCGCTTTTCTCTTCCTTTGGGATCCTCCGCTGCACCACCACCGTGTGCCACAGGGCCTATTCTTTTTGACTGCGGGTTATGGTTTTTGACTGCGATTTATAACTTTTGGGCTATTTGTATGAAAGATTACAAAGTAACATAAATTCACATGCGGTTTTTACCGATATAAATAAAGTTAGTAAAATATGTACTACAATTAACTAGTAGAGTCTATCTTAAAAAATACTCCGTTTAAAAGTTAGTTACTGTAAAAAAACCGAAAAACAGCTTTTAGAAGCCGATATGCATGCATCGCACAGCAGTCCGTCTTTGTCATGTAGTCCTGTCACACTATTGCTCTAACAACCCACGGAAAGCTTACATTATGGCTCTGTTGTTTGGACTACAACTGATAGTTTCTGTCTACGTTTTTAAGATAATAATGGATGATAAAGATGTAAACGTGGACAACATACACAATTTTAAACTTAAAAATTATTTAGAGAAGTCATTTAAAATAGGCATCTTATTTATTTTAGCTTCTGAAAAAACTAAAGTTAAATGCCACAAAAGATAAAAAAGAACAGGATCATATCACGCTAATGCTGTAGTGTCACTGCCTAACGCCAGCCTCTTTAGGGTTGTAGCAGATCAGCTTCCCTTCCTGATGCACAGAGAATCCAATCCAAAGTTAGTCACGTATTGTCCATCATTTTTTACGCAAACATTAGCTATGATTAATGATGCACAGAGAATCCAATCCAAAGTTAGTCACGTATTGTCCATCATTTTTTACGCAAACATTAGCTATGATTAATATGAGTGTGAGATTACAACCAACCTGATCATTACAGAAGGGTTCTTGTGAAGATAAAATATTACATATCAGCCCCTGGCTTTGAAGAAAAAGGACTAAAATAATATATAAAATTACTTCATAGTCCTCGAGCAGCTGAAAACAACGCCATGGACTTTGATTGCTCTGATCTGGCTATGGCTCCGTCACCTGTTGTGCGTTTGCCAGCGATCCAAAGTAGCGAGAGGACAAGAAGAGCCAGTACACCGTGGCTTGAAGCCTTGCTTTCGTGCTCCTCTCACCATGGACACATTGTACAGAGATAGTTTAACTGGGTTGACTTGGGGAAGATGGCCTCCTTTAGTGGAGGTTGATGCAGGGTGCCTTTGGTTGAGCTTTTAGAAGCTGCTTTTGCTTCTAAAAAGCCAAAAGCCAATCAAAGGGGTGGAAATCAGAAGCTGCTTTTCAGAAGCAGCTACTTTTGGGTAGTATAGTTTTGAAAGCACCTTGTACCCTGCTTTTGGCTTTTGGCTTTCTGCTTTTTGAAATGGTGAAAATAGAGAGCTGTTTCACAGTTGTTTCAAGGAAAATAGAGATAGGTGGTAAGTTTTATACTTGTTTGAACCAAACAGCTTACAGCTTTTCCACAGCCCACAACCTACAGCAGTTTTTCCACAGGCCACAGCTCACAGCAGTTTTTTCAGAAGCCACAGCTCAAGCAAACACACCCGCAGCTAATCAAGGAACTGATGGGACAAGGCATCGGCAATCCACTTGGCTGGATCCACTGTGGCGACGTCGGGAACAAGGGATTTTTGGATTTGCAATCCCAGGAGCTTCGTTGGAGCAAGAACAATGCGGTGGTAGAAGTTTGCTTGATCCAGAGTCCAGAGCTTGGTTTACCAGACTAGGTGGGGAAGCCATCTTCCATGAGATCTGGAGTGCCGCAGTGAAGGAGGTAGACGACACCCTCCAGATCCAGGTGGAGTTGGACGACGGCAACGACGGTAGCTCTGGCTTCTTCACCGTGCCGATGAGGAGGACAACCAAGAATAGGGAACTCGCAAACTCCATTCCTTGGTACGGCGTCAGCGGAAGTTCAACAAAACTATACAAAAGAGGAAAAAGGTGGGGATAATGTACAAATTAGCTAGGGGAAGGGCCCCTTCCCTCTCAACGCCACCGTTAAACCGGAGAGGAGTAAGAGGATAGGGGCCGAGATGGGACTCGGAGAAGAAGGGTTAGGCCAAGGGGAAGGGAACGACACAGAACTAGATGAAAGTGATCTTGTACAGTCTACTTGTCAGCACTGTCTATCATTCGTGTGCTCGTGTTGAAGCCGTGGGAACTTCGGCCCAGATCCGTGTTCTTTTTTTTTTTAATGTTTTTTTTGGCTTCACCTACTTTGAAAACGGAAATAAAAAGATTTTCGAGTCTAAAACCGCACGCGTCGATGTCTCCGCCATTCACCACCATATCAACAAACATAGCCGCAGCTAAAAACCATTAGCTGCAGACTAAAAGAGCAAGAACTATGACTTATGATTTTCTCTTATCCAATTTAACAAACAAACGGGACAGATTTTCTATTGCCATTTTGAAACGATTAATCAGCTTATTGATATTTAATTTGTTCACACAAATATTCACGCTAGAGTTGACCGGGTTCTTTTGGGGTTAAAGTTGACTTATGCTTATACTAACTACAGAAATTAGCTTTTAAACGGTGTATTTTTCAAGGTAGTGTCAATAGGAAAATTGTAGTAAAAAATATATTGAGTTTAGCTGTACCGACCAAAATTACATACAACTATTTCATTCTACATACTGCCTCTCACAAATATTTAAAATTTAAATATTTAAACTATAAATCATAAACCATTAAAAAAACCCAGTCATCATACCGCAGCCGACATAACGCGATCTAGAACAGGCACACGGTGGCACTGTGGCTGGTCCGGGGCTGTGAAAAGTACTGCACGTACTAGTACGTGTTAAGAGCAGTGGATAAATCTGTTGCATTCATTTCATTAATTTGATGTAGTTGGCGACTGACCGGGTTGATAGATTCATCTCCGAGACACAAGCGGCAGCTGACGTCCACTGGCAGACCAGATATTTTACTGCTCCTTCCATACCGCAGTATAAAAATCTAAAATCCACTTATGAACGAATCAAAAAGACACTAAAAAAGTGTTTATATATACACACATCTATTAAATAGTATACTAAGACCCCCATCCACTTTTTCAATATTAAAAAAGAATATATATTAGAAATATTGTAATAACTACATCTTTATCGTCACAATAGACTTATAATATGATACCACATATTCTAAGAATAAAAACTTATATTGAAGAACGGAAGGAGTAGTTACAAACCTATTTTTGCATTTATATATGTGCGGAAATTTCCTAGTTTCCAGATTAAGGAAACATACATAGCTGGCATTAGTGCATTATCCCCTCGGTTCTTTTTTCCTCCACGTTTTTACTTGTCACGATGTCTAAAATACGAATTTAAATATTATGTTTTGTAACTTACATTAAAATATACTAATAAAGTTACATTATACAAATGTATTTTTAACAATAGATCTAATAATATAATTTTTATATAACGAATCTACATAGTTTTAAACTTTATTGACGGTTAAATTTTAAAAAGTTTGATAATACAAATTATAGAAATGTTGAGTAGTAAAGTAGAACGGAGGGAGTACATCACAAAACGGCGACACGGCTTGCACCCTACAGCATTTTTACAGCTCTTTTTGGATCCTTGAATTTCACATGAATGATTTTTTTTTCAGAAAAGAAAAGCCTCCAAGGTTCCTAAGGTTCCAAGTAGGGCAATTCCCAGGACGTGGCCGAACAAAGTTCATTTGGCATGCCTTGGGCCTGTACTATCCTCTTCTATACATAAAACCCAGTCAAAAAGGGCCCATTACCTCTACACCGGCCCAGCAAAACACATGCACTCTTTGACACATTATCCTACAGTAGCTAGTTTTCAAATAGAATATTTTTTTAAAAACAAGCTCTATAAATCGATTATAGTATATACTATAGTGACTTCATTTAGATCGACCAAAATCACACGTGAATATATCTCTTCGGACCATCGTGAACAACCAAAAGCCAAAAATTTCAACAAAAAGTCATAAATCGTAGTCCAAAAGAACATGTATGATGACTTTTGACTGCATCTGATAACTTTTATCTGTACTTTTCGAGACGACGGAGACACCGATACAAACATTACACATGGTTTTGTTCTCAAGCTTGAAAAGTCATTTGGAGAAGCAGATTTGAAAAGCCATTTAGAGAAAGTTTTGAAAACTTGCTCTTATTTTTTCCACTTCCGAATAAGCCAAAGGCAACAAAAAAAAGTAAAAAAGAAGGGAGCTAATATCCTGCTACACGGGTCCATGATCACCATTCCTAACAATATGACGTGAAGTCGTCAATCTTATCCAGCAACACGATTTGTATCAGTTAACAATATATGTTGGTTCACAGATCACGTGCGTGTGTAAAACCAGACATGAACAATAGTGCTAAAATGGCATATCATAACAAGTGTAATTTTCACACAAGCAAGATACCATCACCCGCGAACTGTACAGTCTGTACATCGCAAAACAGACGTCATGCAGGCAGGGAGTGAGAAGAAATACACAAGCAGAATGACACACACAGGCTGATGACATCTGCCGAGAACGTCTGAACTTTGGAGTTTATCATCAGGTCTGTTATCACTTGCCTCCAACGCCATCGGCAAGCGCGGCCACTTTCTTCTCGAGCTCAGGTTTGTTGGCCCCGACAAGCTTGTCCACCTGCTTCCCGTTCTTGAGGAAGAAGAATGTCGGGGTCGCTCGGATGTCCCACGACGAGCTAAAGTCCTGCCGAAACATTCGAGGGACGGTTACTTGTTTCACCATCGAAATATCTGGTGTAACTAGTGATAAAAACAGATCACATGAGAAGCACCAGAGCATATCAATTGTTCTAAGGCGTCCATATTTCTGAACACCAACTGTAGGTCATTATCAATTGTACAGCGCATGGGGCTATCGCTAGTATGCAATAATTTCTGAACATGTTTTTTTTTGGAAACAAGGATAATTTCTGAACACGTATTGTCCCAAGGTTCAAATGTAGGGTGGGCTCTTTTCAGCTTATGGCTTTCCCCAAATAAACAAATGTGACGATTTCTCCACCACCTTTTCGAAGTGGTTTATCCGGACAACCTCTTCGAAATGACTTATCGGCATTCGGTTCGTTTGCACAAACGCTCGTGCTAGGGTCAAAAGCCACCAGCCATGGCTGAAAAGAACCCACCTATAGAATAGAGTACAAAACTACAATTTGACTAATGTTGGAGCATTATTGAAAAGTGAGTGTGTGATATCTTGACCACATATGTAAATTCTAAATGAAAAAACTGCCGGCCTCAAAGAAATAAGGGTGTCTTCAGGAATCAGAATGGTGGGAAGTCCACAGAAGATGAAACTACTTGCATATAAAAGGGGGAAATATTTGGAGAAAATTGCTTACCATTAACTCGTCGACATCCACTGTCAAGAACATGAGTTGGGGGTATGTCTGTGACATCTCAGCATAAACTGGTGAAATGACCCGGCAAGGCCCACACCAGGAAGCACTAAAATTTGCAACAACCTACAAAAGGTCCGTCGATTCATTATTTATAATACAAATCACACCAGAAACTTATCAGAATAAATGCCACACTTTATTAATAAAAAGCTAATGTATCTGTTTTTCCCACCAAGATGGTGTCTCATTACCCTGACCACAGTGGGCACAATTTTCTGCAATGGATTGCATATATGCCTGGGGTAACAAATACTTGTGTAGTTGTGTTGTTGATTGCGCCCTTTTCAGCAGAAAGTTAAATACTAAAAAACATACCAAAAAAAACTATGAACACCGCAACTTAAAGGGAGGAGGTTTTAAGCCTGTCGACGTAAGCAATATGGACACCTTTTGGCATTGATCAATTTGGCCAATTCTTAACTGTCAGGAGTCAGGACTAAACATGCCAATTCCTATTTACACAAGATGGCAAACCACTGTAAACATATAAAGTATACTACTGTTTTTGTAGGTTCAAGACTGAACAAAAAAATGACCTCATTGTACATTTTGTGTATGTTATAGTATAAGCAAGCAAGCAAAAGCATAATGCACTCTAATTTCCTAAACCAACACACTGCAGTGGTTATCAAACCTGCAACCTCTAAGAATGACAAAATGAATTTCTAGAAGAGTTTCTCCAGGTTTTCCTTTGTGTGATCAGATTTTGAAAAAAGCCTACCTCTGTTCACTCAGATCTGGGCATCATACACAAATAGACTTGTTTCCATATTCTCTTGAAATAAACAGGAAAACAGCATGCCAGCATATTTATCTATGCATTTGCATTGTTTGCTATTTCCCAAGAATGGGGGCATGATGACCAACACGGGACAGATACAACTATAAATACATTAGTTGCATTGAACAAATGTAAACTGGCAAGCATGGCCCATGTATACAGATTGTGGATCATGGGAGAAACTTCAATTACCCATTATATCGTATAGTAAGCATACGGTTTCTCCAAGACACAGAGTACGTTTACTTACAATTTTCCCATCCTTGTTTGCCTCTGCAATTCTTTGGTCCCAATTCTCCTTGCTTGTTATGACATGCACATTGCCACCTTTGAAATCAATCTTCTCTTCGTCGTCGTCAGTGTGTTCCTGTCCAGGAAGAAAAACATGAGAAGCACTGGAAAGGGGAAACTAGTTGTGGATTTGAAAACAGACACCAACAAAATTGCATTATAGTCGGTCAGATAGAGTTGCTTGCGTTCATAAGAGGGCTGACCTTTCCCATGCAGCATCCCATAGTGAACTTCAACAAACAAAACCAGGAAACTACTCTCAACAAGTGGCTCCTGGACAAACTGCAAATTCCATTAGAGTCTGCTCCAACAGTGAAGTGTTTCTGAAGCTATGACAGAAAAAAAGAACAAAACTCACGCAATATTAGGTTACGGTCAAGAAAAGGGTTGTCGATGAACGATACTACAGGTACATGTTGAAGTGAAAACCTCCCGATCAAAAGCAATCATAAGTCTCTTACACAAACTCAGTTCAAGATGCTGTCCACCATTGTCCAACTCCCAAACATCTGCTACAGTAAAGATCATAGGACTAACCTCCCAAGTCCTAACCAACTACTCGACGTATCAACCATGGAAAGAGTTCTAATCCTAGCTCGTAATACTGGTAAAATTTGGTAGGTCATCATTCAAGACCAAACTTCAATCACCCCGCAACAATCTGAGAAATATGGCGTCTAATTCAACCTAGCTACTCTCCAAAGAATCAGATTTCAGCTAAATTGGAACCAAGAAGGCAAGAATTCACAGTCGTCAACCAACCAAGAAAAAAAAGGAGAGAACATCAGGAATCCATGACCATGGATTCGGGGCATGGAGAAAGATAGTAGCACAAACAGGAACCTGGAGCGATTTACCTGGAATCGGAGGGGTGGATTCGGCGCCAACGAAGACCTAAAGCCGAGAAGCCGAACTGGCAGAGTTGGGGAAGTGGCTATACTTGCTGTACTACATACTAGATTGTTAGTATAAAACTTCCCCAGTACATGCACTCACATGGACGCGTTAGCAGCCGGTAATCACCATCCTGTAACCATTACTATTATAAAAAAAATAAGTTGATGGTTATACATCTATTCTTCTCTAACCGCTCTATTCTCTCAACTTCTCACTATTTTTCACTTTTTAACTGATCAGAGCAACTCTCTTAGGGCATGTACAATGGTATAAGCTAGTTACTAGCTCTAAGATAACTTCTCCAATGATATTAACTTTTATCACATAGCTCATAACATGAATAGTCCCACATGACATCCTTATATAATCTTGGAATGTGTGTATGAGACTAGCTCTTGATCAAAAGCTAGCTTTTCTCTCTCTTCTATTAAAATATGAAATAATATGTTTAGAGCTAGCTTATAAATCACCATTGGACATGCCCTTATGTAACACTATTATCTATACATTCAATGAATTCCATTGCAATGCACGAGTACGTAACTAGTCAATGATGAGGGTGTGCTTTACGAACCGTGCTAAAGAAATTGGGAAAAAAGAGGAGATGATAAATGTGGCTTTTTTTAAATCATGAATGCAAAGACATATCTATGTACACACGCACGCTCGCATACAACACCATACACTTATACACATCCACGTGAATGTCTAGTGTACATGCTTTAGACAAAACAAAGATCAAAGAGTCTCACGGAGCGTAGACACATGCTTTAACCACTAAATACATCCACATGCGCGTGTACTCAGAGGGCACTGTTCACATGAATAGTGCCATAGGGGGATACTGTTCATGTGAACAGTGCCCCGAAAATGCAGCACCACAGCTTGAAGTCGTGCAGGTAGGCTGCCCACTGGCAGCGTTGCCAACTGGATAAGCGCTCGGTTCGCAGTATAAAGGTGACTTGACTATTGTCCATGTACGTGCCCTACTCTTTTTGCCTTTTTTTGCATTCGGCTTTGGCTTATCTGAAAGCTGATACAAATAAGACGGTTTCTTCAAACGGCTTTTCAAGTCAAAAAACTTGTCCGCCATCATCTCAAAGAGCACAACCAAAAAGCCATCAGACATAGTTAAAAGTCATTAATCATAGACCAAAAAAACATAATCTATGCTTGGTACTTGATAGACATGTCTGTGGACTATAGAGACGACCATGGCACGAGGAAGGTGTTGTCTTCTCCTTTTTTTCAAGCACAGGTACACCATACGAGCACATGCAAATACTGAGGCAAGGGATATAGTCATATGATGAACTGTTCACGAATTCGACACCGTAAACACTTTTTTTTCAAATTTAGCATTTGGACACCTGTTTTCATAAAAATAGCCTCGTCTCCTATCTTGAAAGGCGCAACAGGCAACACCTGCCACTTGTCGCGCCCCTAGTGCCGCACGGCCTTCAACGCGCGGCAGCAGCACGGGCCCATGGTGTGTCGGGCTGTCGTGGCTCGGTAGGGTGCTATCAAGCGCTGGCAACTCAACAGGTGGCCTAGTACACGCAAGGGAGCTCGGTTGGCTTGTTGGCACGAGGAGAGGGAGAATCTTGTGTGGCCGACCGCGATGGCGTGACGTGACGTATAATTCCCATTTTATTCGCCACCTGCCAAGCTGCTAATGCTCGGCAGGCAGCTACCGAGCTAGGCAAGCTCGACAGACCATGGGCTGTGGCAAATCTAAACAGAAATGATGTGGGGGCATTATGCTCTATGTATGTACTTATCAACATATCCATTTATAGGTGTAATCAGAGCGTATACAAATGAATATCGTTCATCCTATATCCTATTCCGTATTTTTCCTTGGAGTCAGAGTCGGACATGGATAATGCCAGATACACATTTCTCCGTTCCATATTTATTCCATGAGCATTTTAACGGTTGGGAAATTATCCATTTGTTTTGCACTCCAACATAGGACATTGGACAGTATAGTGCGATCAGAGTGAGTACAGAGAGACTAATCGTTGAGATGTCAAAGGAAGAGTACTCAGTATTTTCTATATGTTTAGATATAGCAATCTGTCTATATGTTATCTTATTTCTAAGTGAAGTCACAACAAATTTCCTTATATCACTTGACATACGGACATATATCACTTATCCCATATCATATTCCATATTTTTTTCCACGTAGTCGGACATAGATAGTGTCAGATACCCATTCACTCATTGCGTATTCGTTCCGCGAGCCTTTGGTCGGTCGGTCGGACAAAAATTATCCGTTCCATTTGCACCTCTATATCCATCAATAATGTAGTAGATAGTAATACATTCTAAATTTTGTAACATCAACTAACTTTATAACAAAGTTTAGTAGAAAATAACTATGTGTCACACAATATACCAAAATCAAGAAACCTACCATTAGTTAATGATCTAGGATGAATCCGATAACCTACTATTACACATGTTTTTCTGGAGTGTCTTGCTTTGTCAACATTATACACATTTTCTTTTATTTTCTTCCTCTGTTTGTCAACGTATTTAAGCGTTCTTTTTTTAGATAGATGTAATTTTTGAGATGTGGGGGCACTATTTTTTAACATGTAGGGACACGCTGCATAAGCTTGAACTATAAGCAACAAAAATTAAAATCACGCGAGGGCCTGTGCCCCCATACTTGTGACCGTGCATTTGCCCCTGGCCATAGGCCTGTGTTGCTGCAGTACCCCTGCACGCCTATCGTTGTCACCTCGTCGGCCTTGCACCGAAGGCCCTGTGGAGCTAAGGGGCGCGACAGGTGATAAATGTCGCCTGTCGTGTATTTCGAGCTTAGAAATGAGACTATTTTTTTTTACAAAAATAAGTGTTTGGAGCCTAAATTTTTTTAAAAAGTTGCTACAACGCCATGGACAGTTTGATGTAGACTGACGAACTTGGCATGACTGCATGATGTCTTTTTTTCTGGCCGGCTGTGCTGTACCACTACCGGTCAATGGCAATGTTCGAAAATTTATGGGATTTAAGATTTAAGAGGGTTTTACGTGAGCTGCTAGAAGTTCATCCCAATTAATTTAGTCTATAATTCGATATTTTACTGGTATTTGAGAATATTAGGTGTACTAAAGAAGCATTTCTACATTTATGTGGCGATTACCCTTGCATTTGTTCTATGTTTGAATGTTCTGGATCCTAGTACATTAATAGCTTGCTTAATTTTTCCAATCAAAGCATTTCCTTTGCAACAAGAGCATGGCACCAGTATGTCAGTTTCAGTCTTGAAAGTCTCAAATATATTTGTCTGAAATCCATACCTGAAAAAGACTTCAGAAACAATGTGTATGTGTCGTGGGATCAGCTTATAACCTTTTCTAGACATTCAACTACCACTAGTATTATACTCATCTGGTTAAGCAGACCAGCAACGTGGCACAGAAGACAGCTGCCTAGCTGCATGGCCTATCAATCAAACCAAGACAAGAGGCAGAAAATGTGACGAGCATAGTAGTACCGCAACATCTACCAACAAACACCATTGGCTCAAGGCATCTGAAAGCACCACGGATCGGCAGCAAAAAGGCTAACCATTAAGCAACCACTAGGTTACAATGCACTCCGAAGCAATTCGTTGACAAGCAGCCAAAATTATTACTTTCTCGACAGCTGTGAATGGCGAAGGCCAAAACTGCCTCTCTGAAACTCAGATGCAATCTTCTGTTGCTGTGGAAACGCTGATTGCTACATTGTGAAGTGGAAGGGAGGGGGGGGGGGGGGGGGGGGGGAATGCACAGCACGAAAAAAAAAGATGCAGTCAATTGTGTCAAGTGGCTTTCTCCAGATTCTCGGCTTCTCGCCGCCTCCTCTCTTCAGCCTCCTCACGCAATCTTTCTTCCTCACGCCTCAATGCTTCGGCTTCCTCTTCCTGTTGCCTTCTCTCAGCCTCCTCGCGCTCCCTTCGTTCATCCTCTGCATCCTCTCTTTCATCCAGGTAATCAAACTCCTCCTCTGCAGCCATAGCTTTTACTATAGGGTCTCGCAGCTCAGCTATCAAGCCCCCGCCCACCTTGTACTCCTGCTCGTCACCGATAAGGAATAACCGCTGATCAGGCCCTGCCGCCATTGGTATGTCAACAGCAAGTAGCTTCATGTCATACTGCAAGGAGAATTATAATAAAGTCAGAAGACTTGCTGCCATGCGGAAAATATAGCATTGAAGCAATACCACTCATTTGCTCACTGTCTCAAGCAAGCTGAGATCAGTTCAGTTTTCTTCAAATAGTACTAAAAGCAGTCCTTTCTGGATGGCAAGGGAAAGGAAAAACTGATACACCAAAAAAGAAATGTTGGATACAGTGTCAAGGACCATACACGTACTATGACCAGCAAAACTCAACTTTGTATGCAAAACTTCATTCATTTCTAGAAATGAGCTGTCAACAGTTCTCCACAAACATAAAATAGTGCCATCAAATTCGAAAAGAAACCAACATTTGCTCTACTTATATCAATAAGAAAGACACAGAGGAAGGGAAATCTGCTTCATTTAACTCCGCTTTCGCAACACTTGTAACCATTCACTAAAGGTCCAGTACTCTAATTATATTGTGCATGCATAAGTATCAGATTGTTCAATCTAGAGGCACTGAAGTAGTGTTTGCTACAGAATAGAGAAAGATATCTATTATACCTGTCCCTTCTTCTTCTTGACTTCAACACTTACAAGACCCTTTCTTTCTGATCCTTTGATGGGGAAGATAAGAAAGCACCGTTTGCCACCAAGCCTAAATTTGAAGTCCTTTAGTTTAGGGCCCCCTCCAGACATAACATATGCTCTGACGTCAGTACCAGTTAAGGGTGCACCCATGGCTTCAAGGATTGCAGCAGATGTATTGAGCTTTGTCATCGCAATCCTATAAACCTTGTCAGGATTTATGGTGAGCCTTGCACGTACGTACATACCCTAAAACAAACATAGAAAATCTAAGTCATTTGCACCCCACACCCCCCCCCCCCGCGCAAAAAAAAAACAAAACGAGGCATCATCTGTCAAAGAAAAGTTGCACTCAAAACCTCAGATTGTCGATTACACCATTTTATGAGTACTCAACATGATAATAATACAACTGAAAGGCAAACAAAAAGTTAAGTCACATAAAACAGGCAATAAGCTATAATGTGCAGCAAGTAAACAAATTTGTTGATAGTTTCCCAGTTAAAAAGGTTTCTGCAGTCAAGTTCTCACTTCTCAAACTTTTCATATTCTGTCGCTGCATCTTAGCAGATAAACGACACTTTGCAGTTTCACCATAATATTAATATGGCTTAGGTCACTAGCTACTTTGAACCTTAGTTCATAGGAGGTAAACACCGCCGAGAGGATGGCCGGGCAGCGTCGGCGTAGAGGGAGAGAAAAAGACTATAGATGAGAATGACTTTGTTAATCCTTGCTTGGTTCCAATAGCATACGGTAGCCCCTTATATAGATGAGCTCCCCTAACAGATAGAATCTAATCTTGATCATATCTCTAACAAATAGAAACTAATATCATATTCTTAACAAATAGAAACTAATCTCTAACTTCCTAATAATAAACCGATTGACCCAGGGCTCATGACATTACACCCCTTCTGAACATGCAGCTCGTTCTCAAGATGCTAGACGGTGGTCACGGTTGCAGTCCTAGGAGATCCTTGTTGATGACAGGGTTTGCACTTAACATATTTTGTCGCACCATCTTATTGACTGAGTTGACACGTCTGCAGATGGGCCCCACTCAAGGTCGCACAAGGAAAGGTAAACCGGGACCGAAATGGCATCGTCCTCCCCGGGCTCCGCGTTCGGTCGCCACTGCTTGATCCAGAGAAAACACCTCCCGCTGGTACTCCGACGTGACGCTTGATGACAGGACGCCTCATGCTGACTCCCCGCTTGACATCTACATGCCAAAGCCCATGCCGAACCTCTGCTCCTTGTCGTCTTCACATGACATGCATGAGACCACACGAAATCAAACGAAACACACATAACACAGTCGCATTGCCCCCTCTCTCTTTCCTTTATTACTCTGCCACTTTCCAGCTGCCATCGAACACATCGCCTTCTCCAATCCCCACCCCTGCTTCTGAGGAAGGAAAGTCTAATCTTCTCCACTCCATTGCCGCTGCAACAGACGGCGACGGCTTTGGCCACCTGAGCCTCAGCTGTCCTCGTCTCCTCCGGCGAGAACACGATGCCCAGTGTCGTCGTTGTCCCCTTCCTCGCCGTAGGCCCGTAGCCATTGCCGCAGTCGCCGTCCTCTTCCTCACCCATGCGTCGGTGCTTGTGCCCCAGTCGAGCCTATGGACGATGAGCTTCCTGCTTGCTGGCTGGTCTCCACTGCCGCCGCAGCCGGGTCCTTCTCCGCCTACCGCAGCTCAAGCGCCGCTGACCGGGATGCCATGCCGCGATTGTGCGCCCTCCGTCGCGGCGGCTGCTCCAGCTTCTTCAACGTTTAGATCTGCTCGGTCACCGCCGCCGCCACCTTCTTCAGCCTGTTCCCCACCGCTCCACTATTGTCCTTACCTCCTCACCGGCGCCGGCGCCGCTTACCACGTCGTTCGCCCCGCCGCGGAACGATTCGGCGTCGTCACTTCCCGCACCGACTCCACCGCAGCGCGCTTGCGCATCGAGCATCTGTTATATCGTTTATCTGAGATGACGCAGCAGCCCTCACGCTTACTGAAGCGGGGGAACGTGGAGCGGAGGTCATTGGCCTCAGCCGCGTGCTTCACGGCCACCACGATCACAGGGCTCGCCTCCGCTGCCGTGCGGAGCAGCTCCTGATCGTCGTCGGCGCCATCCTCTGCGGGAGGCGGCACCTAGACGAGCTTCTTGGCAGGGATGTTGTGAGAAGCGGTGGCGTCTTTCGGCAGAGGCACGATGGCATCCCGATCGTTGTCGACGCCGTCCTCCTCTGTGGGCTCTGACACTGGCGGTTGAACCGGGCGGTTGATCCGCTCGCCTCCGACAGTTGAACCGAGCGGTTGGATTGGTGGTGGCAGCGGTGGAAGGGAAAGGGCCCAAGATAGCCTAGCCGCCTCTCCAAACAGTGCCTCTACAGTCACGGGGTGTAGCTTGTAACCGGTGCATCGATCCTAGAAGATGCCATGTCGGCGTCGCTTGAAGACGCAGCGCTGCCCGTGCCGGATGAAGGACCAATAGCAGTAGTGCTGTTGCTGTGGCATGGCCACCATTTTTCCTGCCCCTTGTGCCTTCTCCTTTGCTGCCATCATCTTCTTTAACATGCTCTCTATATTCTTGAGTCCAACAAGGATTTTTGCATAGCTAGCAATGATCTTGCCACATATTAACTCGGCAGCAGAAGCATGGTGTTGGCTCTGATACCAAATTGTTATGGATCTTAGTTCATAGGGGTTAAACACCACCGAGAGGATGGGTAGATAGTATCGGCATAGAGGGAGAGGGAGAGACTATAGATGAGAATAACTTTGTTATTTCTTGTTTGGTTCCAATAGCATATGGCAGCCCCCTTATATAGATGAGCTTCTCCTAACATATATAATCTAACCCTAATTGTATCTCTAACAAATAGAAACTAATATCATATTCCTAACAAATAGAAACTAATCTTTAACTTCCTAATAATAAACCAGTTGGGCCCAAGGCCCATGCCCATGACACTAGCACCCGAAATGACATAAACAAGAAGGCGAGGGATGATGTTATAAGCATGCCTATCCAATACTTTGCTGCATAATAAATGTCTATTGATATTTTTTGATAGGGGATACGTTTACAAGGTATAGTCTCTCTTTTTGTTTCCCTACATGGTATATGCATACCGATTCTCTATTAATCTCCACACTGTGAATTGTCATCCATAGTCCATAGTTAAATCTGGATTGCAGATCTGTATCAACCCAAAAGTTGAATGAGACAAAGCATTTACACTATGAACAGTAGCTAGTGAAGTTGGTTCTTAAGCAACCCAAGGTTTAAGTACAGAATCAACGTAATGGGTGGTGGTAGTTGAAATGCAATGCATATCCCAGAAGACAATCTCGAATGTTTAGCATGGTATGTGTCACACTCAGGCATGTCAGTGGTTCATATGATCGACTGAATGTACCGCTTTATCTACCCATCAAGGTGAAGTGTTAGAAGTTAGGAAGCATGGCATATACATTACATAGAACATTGGCATCCCAAGAAACGAACTACCAAGAATCATCTCGAAGATCATCTAGAATACTTGATGAAGTCATATCATGAACATAGTTGCATAGCCCTGTAACATTCCTAGAATCTCTTCACCACATGTACACTATATCGTAGTTAGCTAGTCTGTAGCTAAATAGAGAAGAGAACTCACGGCGAAAGCGACGATGGCGGTGGCGAGGGCGAGGAAGCCGTATTTGGCCATGCCCTCGGAGAGCCCGACGAACGTGCTGGCGATGCCAAACATGACCCTCCACAGCGCGATGCAGACGACGACGGCGCCGGCGCCGACGAGCACCATGTAGTTGCGCCTCCAGAAGGCTTCGACCTGCAGCCCCACGGCCTCGCGGTACCGCGCCGCGGCGCTCCTCGCCGCCTCCACCGGCCGGCCCAGCCCCTTCACCCCCCGCCCCAGCGGCGCCAGCTTCGAGCCGCCGCTCGCGACCGACCGGACCCCGCCCACGAGCCGCTGCGCCTGCTGCTGCGGCAGCCGCGGTGGCACCAGCATGTGCCGCAGCCCCGCCTCGGAGCGCGAGGTGGTGAAGGAACGGAAGGAGGGGGAAGAGGGGGAGGGGAAGTGGCGGGGGTTGCGAGCGCGGAGGGCGGCGGCGGCGGGTGAGGGGTGGACGAGGCGGCGGGTGAGGGTGTGCAGGGCTCGCCGCGAGGAGGAGAGCGCGGCCGCCATGGGAGCGGGGGATCGAGATCGGGGTCGCACGCGACGCGGGGGAGGAGAGGAAGGAGGGAAGGATGGTTTGGTGAGTCTAGAGCGCCTTGGACTTGGTGGCAGACTTTTGGCTTGATTTTATGATTTTTTTCGCTCCTTTTTTTTTTTTTGCTTGTGCTTTGATCTGTGCGGTGTAGTTTCTGAGGTATTGCTCTCTGGTTTGTGACAAAAACAAAAGCTGGATTTTAAATGTGGAGGGCAGAGGGCTAGCCTTTTGTTTAATTTTCATATTATTTTTTATGTCCTCAAAATTAGAAAATTTTGTCTACAGACCAACTTTACTTTTATTGTGATCGATTTTGGGTTTTATTTAAGTAGGGGCTTGCCTCCCTGCCCCGCTTGCGGATCCAGTTCCAACCTGGTTTGCCTCTTTTAGCCTCGTCCACGCTTCTCAGTGGGGTTCTTTTTCAGCTACAGTTGATGATTTATGGTTATATCTGATGGCTTTTAACCATAATACGAGTATTTGTATGAATGAACCAAATATCGATAAACCGCTTCGAAAAATGTTGTTCTAATAAGTTATTTCAAAAAGGCAATGAAGAAGCCATTATCTTTATTTGTTTGAGGAAAGTCATAAGTTACAAGTTGAAAAGAAGAGGATATAGACCTAATCAGCTTAGGGCCTGTTTGGAACAGAGGAATTTCACAGGAATTTTACAGGAATTTTACAGGAAACAGTTCAATTCCCGCAGGAATCGGGAAAAATTCCCGCATTCCAAACAGGGCCTTAAGGTTTATTTGAGTCAACTCTAAATGTTTATCTTTGGGGAAAAAAGAACATATCTATTCTATTTTCTACGATAGTGGGTTAAATAACGCTACGGCAAGGATGAGAAAAAACAGCAAAAACTTTTGCAAGTTGTTCCAGTAAGAATTATTAGGATTTCGATAGGAACCAGGGAGGAAATAGAATAAAAACTATGCAAATAAGGAGGACAGTTACCTAAAAGCAAACTATAGTTTGTGTGAAGTTGTTAAAACTCAAAAGTACAACTAAAATTTATCAAAATCAAGCAGGCAAAAATTCTGTATGAATACTCTCTGAAAAAACACTGGTGTGAACCAAAGTGGTGGTGTGTGAGAGAGAAAAAAGAAGGCAGGCCCCTGTCACATGGGCCCATGACTCAGGGTCTCTATGGGCTCTGTCCAGCCACACGGCTCTACTACACGACCCAACTACCCAGAAGCCCACGTCGACGCACGCGCCGCTCCTCACTAGGTGATGCTCTAGCATGCTTATCGCTTAAGTTTTTAAAAGAGTAAAGTTCATTACCGGTCTTTAAACTTTTTATGCTATGTTATTCTGATCTATAGATTTTTAAAGTGTGTCATCCCGGTCCCTAAACACTCTTTGGGTCTCAAAATTAGCCCGTTACGGGTCTTGGTTGTGTCATCCCGGTCCTTAAACTTTTTATGCTGTGTCATTCCGGTCCATAGTTATTACCCCAGTAATGGCACACTTTAAAAGTCTATGTACCGGGATGACACACTTTAAAAGTCTATGGACCGGAATGACACAGCATAAAAAATTTAAGGACCGGTAATGGACTTTACTCTTTTTAAAATTATATTATAATAGTTATTAGATTTTTTAAAGAAATAAAAATAGAAAGAATTAAGAAAAATTGAAAAAACATTATATCTACGGATGATATGAAGAAATAAGGGGGGAAATAAAAAAATCTGAAAAAACTAAAAAATTCTAAAATAAACTGAAATTAGAAGCCGATGTACTTTAAATAACTTCTGATTTAAATAAATTAGAAAAAAAATCAGAAACTAAAACAGTTTGAACAGACTCTTTCCCCAGCGAACCGTACCGCCAAAAGGAGGATCCCGCGCGCCTTCGCTACCGCCGCGATGGGAAGAAGACAAGAAGCCCATGCATCAGTGCATCCTCCTCCCTCTCGTCTTACGCATGCGTTGTCACTCTGATGAGCAGCGATACTGCATGCATGTTTTTTTGATATGGGAGGAGCTCCGAGTTCACTACATAGTTTTTTTTTTATAATTTTGATGTCTAATGGCAGTATGGCACACAAAAAACTAAGGATAATCTAATGGCCTCAATAAAATTGACTCACAATTAGGAAAATAAATGAAACAACTTTATATGGACAAATATATATTGAACATGCGAACGGAATATAACGGATCTAGTCGTGCAATTGCGTGGACCACCCTTCTATTTTTTATTAATTGGTACAACTCTGCTACAATGTATTGTATTTTCCCAGAAGTGGATTGTTAGCAAGAGAAATGGTCCATAACTACGAGAAAGAAATGGCTTGAGGGGGGAAATCCTTCGCCTCCAATCCGGTGCCGAAGCTGACAAATTAGACGCTTAATTAAAAGAAAAAACCTGCACCAGACAAACGATTAATCACCAGAACCTGAAGACCGGGGGGACTCTCCGCGCAGGCGCGAGGCCACGTCGCCCCGCAGCGCTCGGCCGGCCGGCGCGTGGCGCAGGAATCTGCGTACGGCCGGCCGAGGCACTTTCCTCCGGTTTTCCGGAAATCACGTATAGGTCCTTTTTTCTCGCGAATAGATCCCTGCAAGTTTTTTCTTACAAAAAAATTTTTGGATGGCGCCCCGCGGGTTTCCGAAATTACGTATAGGTCCTTATTTACTTACGTACAGGTCCTTACAAGTCCTCAATTTTTTCCAAATAAACCCTTTGATTTTCCCGGAATTACGCATTTGTCCTTGATTTTTTTTACAAAACCCCCTATAAATTATCATCTCTTTCACTTTGGTCCGCACGGTGGCTGCCGCGCTTATACGCAGCTAGTTAATTAAACAGCAGGCAACCAACCGAAATCCAGAAGCAAGCAAGCAAAGGACGATGGATAAGCAGATATCTTGTCCAGCTCGGCCACATTGCTCATTTATTGGGCATGTTTTTTTAGTTTTAGCTTATGATTTTTGACTGTTGCTTATGTTTTTAGTCTATTCGCGTGTGAGAGTATAGAATAATAGAAACTCGTATACAGTTTTGGCCGATATAAGGCCCTGCTCTAAACGGCTTCAGCTCCTGGCTTTTCATGGTTTTCGGCTTATTTAAGCCAGAAGCCATTTGGAATATCATTGGGTTCTAATTTCGGTTTATTTTGATTTTTTGGTTTTGATTTTTTGTTTTATTCCTTTGTATTATCCCTAATGATATAACGGTTTTCAAATTTTCTCATTTGTTTTCAATTATTTCCTTATTTTCTTAAAAAACTAACAACCGCTAAAGGGTAATTTCAGTCAAAAACTAAAAGCCATATCCAAAATCTTAAGCAAAAAGCTAGTTAGAACACCACCTAAATGAAGTCGTTATAATATATATTATAATTAGCTTATAAACTATGTTTTAAAAAGACATTTTTAAAAATTAATTAATGTTGAAAAATCAAAAAGCGTTTTTAGAAACCAAGACGAGGGTGCTTATGCTGCTCAGTTGGGCTGAAAAAAGTGGTTTATGGCTGAAATTTCACTGTAACTGACTAAAATTACACTGTAAATGATGATGTTTTATTTGGCCTAACTAAATTTAAAAAAAAATAAAAATAGAAAAACAGTTTAGGCTATCACGGATAATACAAATGAATAAAAAAACGGATAAAAGACTAAAAACACTAAAAATAAAAAAATCGAAATTTATAAATAAAATCTCAAGCTGAAATGAGCACTGCCTTAACCCCCCGAAACAACAAAAACAAAACCCACGCCCGAAATAAAAACGAAAAGGCTGACCAGAAAATATCCTAAAAGCGTCCAGAAATTCCTCTCACTGCGACTGCGACAACGACGACGTCAACGACGAGCACGGGACCCCTCCACCGCCTCCAACTCGCCGCGTGTCTCCGTGCCTCCCCGACGTCGTCCTCGCCACCGCCGCCGCCTCCCACCGCCGACGTGGCCCCGCCGGCCCTCCGCCACCTCCGCCGCCGCCTGTGGAAGCTGCCTTCCCGTCCCCAACACCCGATGGACGCGCCGCCCCAGCCTCTGCGGCCTCCGTCCCGGCCCCCTCCCCCTGTGGCCGGCGCGTCCAGTAGGTACGGCGTGCACTTCTCCGCCTCCAGCTTCATCCAGGCGCCGCTCTCCGCACTGCTCGAGTACTCCGGCATCCTCCGCGCCGACTCCGTCGGCGGGCCCCACCAGGTGGGGGGCGGCGGAGGCGAGGTGTCGATCCGGATTGTGGAGGCCGGCGAGGCGGGGGCGTCGTCTGAGAGGGGGGAGGGGGTCGTGGAGGGCGACGGGGAGGCCGCGAGGGCGCGCCTCTCCGCTCCAGCGCCGGCGACGGGCGGCGGGGATGGCGGGAGGGAGTCCTCGTATCAGAGGTACGACATACAGCAGGTGGCGAGGTGGGTGGAGCAGATACTGCCCTTCTCCCTGCTGCTGCTTATCGTCTTCATCAGACAGCACTTGCAAGGTCGTGTCCCCCCCCCCCCCCACCCACACAGCATCGATATGTTATCATGTGTTTGATGTATAGACGATTGCATTCGTTTCTTTGTGTGAGAATCTTAGAGAAAATGTGGAATGCTGGCTAAGTTTGATTAGGGTTGTTTTGTGTAGGTTTCTTTGTGACGATTTGGATTGCTGCGGTGATGTTCAAGTCCAACGATATCCTGCGCAAGCAGACTGCTTTGAAGGTCCATGCTTGTTTTGTCGACTCTTTGGTGTAACTTACCCATGGCTTAGTGTGACAAGAGTATTGAGTAAGGAAATAAATCCAATTTGTTGAATGCTATCATGTTGCTTAGTTTTAATTTGGTCTAATGAAAATATTTGAGTGTAGCAAATTTTTGAATGGTTGCGCTGGTGATATTTTAGTTATTTGGTCATATCACCATTGTACTGAGCATTTTCATGGATTTTCTGTATTCCAACACTCCCATTCCATGCTTGTGTATTAGCAATCACTAGTGCCATGCTGTGCTTTGCACTTGTGTTGTGCTGTTGTCCAGTGATAAATTAAGTGGATTCCTTTGCTGCTTTATGACCTCTGACCTACACCCAACAAATGGCAATTGCTACATTGTCTATAAAATATAAATCGATAGGCTGCCCGTTAGTTTGAGATTTACTGCAGCAATAAATCTATTACTGAAATTGCTTGAGAGTTTTGTTTGTATAGGGACTTGTAAGTATATGCGTATCCCTGACTTTTCCAGCATGCTCTTTAGTTACAACAATCTGTGAGCTTTGTTGCTTTTGATCCTTTTATAGATGTTCTCTGTTATTGAAATTATGGTGCTTAACTATGATCTTTTTGCCATTTCGCTAATTTTGCTTGTTTTCTTCGCTTGCTGCAGGGGGAGAGAGAAATTTCCGTTCTTGTTGGGATTACTATATTATTTGCCGTTCATGTATTAGGAGTTTACTGGTTTTACAAGAATGGTGACCTTATAAGACCTCTGGTGATGCTTCCTCCAAAAGAAATACCACCATTTTGGCATGCCATATTCATCATCTTGGTGAATGGTATTTTCTTTTCTCTTATGGTGCTTGAACATATTTAGTTTTTGGTGCTGAGATGGTTTGTAAATTCACACTGTTGATATCAGTAAAGTCATACTGCCTGAACACATTTAGTTTTTGGCACTAGTCTTTCATTTTGTGATCTGGCTCAAGTGTTCACTTGGATTTACTTCATTTGGATAATATGTACCAACAAATTGGGTTGTTTTCTATGTTGCAAGTGGTAACATGTCCCTATACATCAAACACAGCCATTTATATTAAATGGATGACATAGGTCAAATTAGCCATACTGTCTTTAGAAGTGAGACTTTCTTCATAACGTTTTTAATCACGTGGGTTTCTTCTTAATTTTATGCAGATACAATGGTGCGCCAAACTGCTATGGTCGTCAAGTGCATGCTACTGATGTACTACAAGAACAGCAAAGGCCGTAGCTATCGTAGGCAGGTAGGCCATTCTACGTTTGTAACTGTAGATTTTTCTGTGAGGTATCTTGGTGTGTTTTTCCCTAAATAGCTCCAGGTGCGGTGCTATTGTTTCTGTATAATTGGGGAGCTATAACCGATTTTTTCCATTTGTTCAGGGTCAAATGTTAACAGTTGTGGAATATTTTCTACTTCTGTACCGTGCATTATTGCCTACTCCTGTATGGTACCGTTTTTTCCTAAACAAGGAGTATGGAAGCCTCTTTTCTTCTCTAACCACTGGATTGTATCTTACTTTCAAGTTGACATCTGTTGTGGAAAAGGTGCTATACCTTCCGTGTCATAATCTCAGAAGTTATACTGAGTGGATGCCTTCTAACACTTAAATGTTTCTTTGCCAGGTTCAATCTTTTTTGGCAGCATTGAGAGCGTTGTCTAACAAAGACTTTCACTATGGTTCATACGCAACGAGTGAGCAGGTAACTAACATGCTCTAAGCACTAAGCAGTGGTTGGTTGTCTCGTCACTGAATTTCCAGAAGTAATGATGGCTTGTGAAATATGCATTGCATGGGACATTGCATAGTGGTAACTTTTGACTACACATTTTTCCTTGACTACCTATACGGTGTGTGTGGATTCAGGTTATTGCTGCTGGAGATATATGTGCTATATGCCAAGAAAAGATGCACACTCCCATTCTGTTGCGTTGTAAACATATCTTCTGTGAGGATTGTGTCTCTGAATGGTAATCCACAGGCATCTCGCCCCCTCTCCCTCTAGTTGCCATTTGATCTTTCTTTCACCTTTGACATCATTTGTCAATTTCATGTTTTTAACTTCCTTCCAGACAGTAGTAACACTTTGTGGATGATGGCAGGTTTGAGAGAGAGCGGACATGCCCACTGTGCAGGGCATTGGTGAAACCAGCAGACCTCCGGTCTTTTGGCGATGGTTCAACAAGCCTCTTTTTCCAGCTATTCTAGGCAACTGAAGCCTCTACTCTGTGCAGATAAGCAGATGTTAGGTGTGCGTGTGTGTGTTTTGTGTGTTCGCACTTGCGAGCAGAGCAGCCCGGTGTGGTGCTGAATTAATCTCTCCACGTCTTTCCCAACTGAAGTACACGAGATGCGTGTTTTGGAGTGAGCATATTATCCCCTGTACAGGCTCTTGCGGGATATGCTTGAGCACATCACTATAAGGCAATTTTCCTGACCATGTACGAGTTACATAAATTAAAGCAAGAAGACCACTTTACCCCCCTCAATTTATGACTGGACATGGAGGAGAGCATTGACAAGTGCGTGCACGACCATGCCGTCATGGAGGTGGCTTGTTGCCTCATCATCCCCATGTTGCTCTGCCCGTGTGCTGCTTGCACTGGAACTCATCGGATGCCGAGATCGACAACACAACAACGGTTCGTCGGACTTGAGGAAGAAGATGCAATCGATGATGATTTGGTGGGCAAATGCACAAATTTGTTAGGGATTTTGTTGACAAGGTTGAGAGGTGTCTCCTAATGTGAGGATTTGGACTATGGTCCACCGAATGAGGAGATCGGGTGGCGATGGCTAGATCAGGTCAAATCCCAACGGTAGCGAGAGCGGCGAAGTTGGGGCCAGGCAACAAAGTGTCGAGGCGCGCAAGGTCCGTGGCGGTTGGGTTGGAAAATGGTAGCGATACCAGATTCGTTCGGATCTACATCACCGTGGAGCAAAGTGGCGTCGCTCGAACGAAAGAGGAGAAATGTCTCTATAGGGGGGCGGGGAGCAAGAAGACTGTAAACTCACATGAATGCTATGCCATCAAACTTGAATACGTAGATGCCAACTCAGTCAAAACTAGAGAGGTTTTAGTTGAAGGGGATGATTTGCACCGGTTTTGCTAATTGGAGGTAAAAAGTGAACGGTTTTGTAGTTAAAAGTACTAAGCCCGCACCAAAGAGCTTAAGCTTCTGACTTTGATTGTTAGCTTTTGACTGAAAGTGTACTGTAGCGGATGTTAGTTTTTTTTTTGAATCATTCAACTAAAAGAAAATAAAAAATTAAAAAACATTTATATTATTACAGACAATGTAAAGGAATAAAGAGAAAACAAGGAAAGACAAAAAAAAACCAAAAAAACTAAAATAATCTAAAATTAAAAGCCGATAAATTCTAAATGGCTTTTGTCTTAAATAAGCTGAAAGAAAAAAAACTCAAAAATGAAGCTATTTAAAGTGAGGCCCAATTGAGCTGGAGTCATGAGCTAAGGGGAGTAAAGTGGACTTATTTCTAGATGATCTAGAAATGAGTATGTACAACGTACTAGTACTGTGAGCCTCTGACAGTTAGGAAAGACCGGTGAACTATTTGATTCTTGCTTGAGTTGATAGTGGGCATGTTCTTGCCTATAGCATATGGTTTTTTATACCTATTACGAGCGCTCGTGTAAACGAATTAAAAGCTGATGTATTAATAAATTATTTTTAAAAGACTATTATAATAAGGTCCTGTTTGGTACAGCTTCACCAACAGCTTTCATGAGCTGTTGTGAGCTGTTTTTTGCCAAACACTTTTTTTGCAAACAGCTTCATAGATAAAGCTCCTTAAATCATGCTCTCACAAGGGAATAGAGTGGGGTGAAGCTGAAAATAGTAGCTTTTCACAGCTCTCTCCCTTAAGCTCGCAGTTCTAGGAACCCACTGCCCTTGTAGTTGACAGAAAATACAGCACTTTGTCATTGGGTCCCCACGCCTGTTTCCTCTCCTCCCGTTCGCACTTCTCTACCGTTCGCACTGATTTTAATTTTTTAATTTTAGTTTTTTAATTCATACTCATTCAAATATATTATTTTTTAATTCATATGACCATATACAAACATACAACTCCAAATGTTAGAACAAGTCAGGTAGACAGGGGCATCTTGGACAATTGCCCTCTCTCAGTCATGCATGAAGTTGTTGGTGAAGCTGTTTTGCCAAACAGTTTTCCAAAATAGCTTTAGCTTCACCGGTGAAGCTGCTCGTGAAGCTGAAACAAAAAAAAAACAGCTTCACTAGTGAAGCTGAGCTGTGTCAAACGGGGCCTAAGTAGTTTCGAAGCGACGGTAAAAAAAATAATTTTATTTATTTGTTCAAGAAAAATTGTAAATCATAAACTAAAAAGAACATATTCAGTGTGTTTATTTGGGTTTCTGTGGTGATCGGTGAACTTTTAGAGAGGCATGCAGGGAACAATACAATGGCTCTACTGTATATATGCCGTGCTGTTCTGGCTGGCATATAACACACGAATGTGTGTGTATATGCTAAACGAGAGCAATGAGCTGTTAATCGGATATGCCTAACGAAGTGGAAATCTTTACTATTTTGGTCTTCCGGTGCCATTTTTTTTTTGTAGTTCTAGCCCTCTCAGTTTTTCCCTGTGAATCTAGCCTCCTTCCAACCACAGAATTATATGAGGCCGACACATGGCAAATTCCACACTGGGGAGCGTGAAATTGCATTTCCACTGTAGTGTAGCGTTGTTTTTTGAATTCCACACCAGGGGAGCGCAAAAAATAGCATTCCTGCGATGTAGGTATTGTACCTACAGTACAAAATCCATGGTACTGTAGCGCGGAAATGTCGTTTCCACGCTCCCCAGGCACGGATTTGGCCATGTGTCGGATTCACGCAATTCCGCGCTCGAGAGGGGCTGGATTTGCAAAAAAAAATTCTTAGGGGGCTAGAACTGCAAAAAAGTGGCATCGGGAGGCCAAAACAGTAAAGAATTCAATGAAGTGATGCGAATAGAACATTAAAGTATGATCGAATGTTCTAGATAGTCTAGACTGGAAATCGATGTGCCATTTACTATCTAGGGGAGTCATGTTAGTATGTACCTAGACTCGAAACAGTCTAGGGTTCGTATTGTGTGTAAACGGCACTCTGGCCATGCGAAGCCCTAACTCGGTAGGGTTTATTGGTTTTATCATATTACCATAGAAAAGTTATTATTCGTGCTGTACTGAGGTGCTGGTCCAAGCATGATACACCTAGTCGGGTCGGACGAGCATGCCCCGTTTATTGTTCATGTGTGTCGTATCTAGGCTGGGCCAACAGTACCGTGCCTCAGACCGGCATGGTTGGCCCAACTCGTTTGGCCAGGTCTAGAAGGCGGAGAACAAGAGGTTGTGTGATGATACATGCCATGTTCTTTTGGGCTTTTAGGGTGGCTTTTGGCTTCGGCTTCTTCGGAAGTCGAAATAAACGAGACGACTTCTCTAAGCGGTCTTTTGAAACCTCTTCTCCAACTGGCTTCCTGAGTCTACTGATGCATGCGTCGTCCGCGTTAGCATCTCCACTGTCTGTCATCGTCTCAAAAAGCACAGTCAAAATTGTCAGAAGCAATCAAAAGCCATCAGTCGTAGTGTAAAAGAACAAGACCATATTCTTGTTAATTTTTAATTTGAGGTACTTTGAGAGCCACAAATAGAAAGGCATCTGATTCCTAGGGGTGTTTGGTGTGATGCCTAATCTTACCATGTCTAACTTTAGTTATGCCACAGTTCCTTAGGCATATGTTTGGTTTGTTGCCACAATTACCTCTTCCACATTTTCTTAGCCCTAGATCCATATGCCATAATTCGTTTCATGACTAACTTTGGCCCTGCTCCAAACGGTTGCAGATTCTGGATTTTTTAGCTTTCGGTTTATTTAAACTAGAACCTATTTGAAACACATCGTCTTCTAATTTCAGTTAATTTTAGTTTTTCTTTTCTTTTTCCTTATTCTTTTGCATTGTCTGTGACGATATAACGGTTTTTTCTAAATTTTTTCTTATTTTTCTCAGAGAAACTAACGATCGCTATGGTGCAATTTTATCCAAAAATCACAACAAAAACTTAACATAAAAGCTAGTTAGAGCACCACCCTTGTCTAATTTGTGGCCATCGTTTTATTCACCATATTTTTTGTGGCATGCCACATTTTGACTAAGCTTAGGTTCGGCAAGCTTAGCCACTCGGGGAATTTCTACTAAGGTGTACGGAGCAGCAGTAACACCCTAGAGTGTGGAGCTAATCACGACTATCATGAAGGATATTATGCCATCTCAAAGCATGAAAACCCATTCGTTCACAAGAACAGGTCTCCAAAAATAATGAGGAATTAACGATAAGGTTAAGGTGGAGGTTAATTGCAGTTCACGCACCCATGAATCCATTCCATGGTATACATCCTTTCCGCAGAAGAGTCGTCGCCCCTTTGCACGGCATTTGGTTTGCGGTAAAGTTAGATAAAATCGTGCCATCTAAAATAGTGTAGCTCGTTCGATTTGATCAACAATATGATACAATATTTGAACAAAATATTTTTTTTACTAAATCACCTAAATGAAACTATCTCATTTAGGATGGAACCATTCCATATACGAACCAAACAAATGAACGATACCTCATCTCATCTAGGATGGAAAAGTTGTATCTCACGAATCAAACACCCCCATTAAAGGCCCCGCTCGGTTGGGCTGAAAAGTTGTGGCTTATGGCTGAAATTGCACTGTAGCGACTGAAATTTTACTGTAGCTGAAGGTGACTTATTTAGTGTAATTAAATTTAAAAAATTAAAAATAGAAAAATATGTTAGCTCATTACAGATAACGCGAACGAATACGAAAAAAGAACCGGTAAAAAAGCTCAAAAAACCCAAAATTTAGAAAAAATAAATTTTATAAATAGTAAATAAGTCAAAACTCAAAAACTGAATCTAAAATGAGCGGGCCTTAGACCCTCTCTCCGTCACAAGAAAGAAGAAGAAAATCAAGAACATTTGTGCAACGTGCCTTTCTTCCTCGCCGAGACGCCGACTCGCCTTTCCTCCGTTGCTTGCCTTGCCTACCTAGGCTTCCCTCCCCAGTCCCCATCCCTAGGGCTGCAAACGAGCCGAGCTCGAGTGAGCTTGACCTAGCAAGCTCAAGCTCGGTAGAAACTCGAGCCGAGCTCGAGCGAGCCTAAGATCAACATCGAACTTTAAGATGGGCTCGGGCTCGGCTCGAGTTTCTACCGAGCTCGCTCGAGCTCGGCTCATGTAGGCTCGGTGCGTACCTGCGTGGCCGGATCCCGGTTGAGGAGGGGCGGCGCCGGCGGGGGAGGAGGGGCGCCGGGGGGAGGAGAGGCGTCGGCGGTGGGGGAGAGGAGGGGCGGCGGTAGGGGAGAGGAGGGGCGCCGGGGGACGAGGGCGGGGGGCGAGGAGGGGGACCGGGGGGCGAGGAAGGGGGGCGGGAGAGGGGGGCGGCGGGCGGGGGGAGGGGCGAGGAGGGGGACGGCGGGGGAGAGGAAAGGGTCGGGGGAGGAGGGGCGGCGGCGGGGGAGAGGAGGGAGGGGGACGGGGAGGCGGCGGTGGGGGAGAGGAAGGGGACGGGGGGCGGGAGAGGGGGTCGGCGGCGGGGGGCCGGGGGGCGAGGAGGGGCGACGGCAGGTGAGAGGAGGGAAGCGACGAGGGGGACGGGGGCGGGGGGCGGCCGGCGGCGGGGGCGACGAGGGGCGGCGGGGGCGGGGCCGCGGGTGGGGGCAGGCGGGGGCCCGCGGGTGGGGGAGAGGTGTGGGCGCGTGGCGGCGGGGGGCCGGGGGGTGAATTTGAGAGGAGAGGGTAAAATTTTTGCTTTTTAGCCCAAAATTTGAAAGTTTTTTACATATGGACCCCTGGAGAAAAGATTTGCAAAAATGGACCCTTACCACGGCGCCAAATCATATAGCGCCCAGGGTACATGTCACGGCGCCATATGCTTTAGCGCCGTGTATTGACACGTCGGAGCCACGGTGGCACAGCACGGCGCCATGGTCTGTGGCGCCGTTTCATGTACCCTAGGCGCTAACTGTGATGGCGCCGTGCTTCGTGACTTAAGCCCGAGCGCGGCCCCCGGCCCCCCAGCTCCCCCTCTCTCTGCTATGTTCAAACAGTAAACCGCCGCCGCCTCCCCTCTATTCCCCCTCCAAATCCTCTCAAATCCACCGATTTTTCTCACGGTTTTGCTTCCAAATCGAACAAGTAAGGTGAACTCTCTCCCCTCCCTTGATTTTTTGCAATAGATATGGATTATTTGAGCTACATTTCGTGGGGGAATATTTGAAACCCTAGATGAAATTAGTTCAATTTGGATCGGTTTTAGGTTAGATTTGCAATAGATTTGCAATAGAAATGCGTAATGTAAGAGTAGTATTGTGTATACAATCGTTTTTAGGATTTGATTTTTGTGAGATTGATGAATATTTAGAAATTTGAGTAAGATTGATGTCGGAGAATAGATGCATTTATCGTTCATTGGTGAGACTTATATCATTTTGTTGCCCTCATTATCAATAAGCTACCGGTGAAAACTATTCATAAAGGTATTTGCAAAATACGTAAAAAAAACTATGGAGGGTAAATCATATACAAGCTGACATGTATTTAACCAAGGGTAAATCTCTAATACTTTCATTTTGATTCAAATTTCATAATTCAATTTGATTCTTATTTTTATTTGTAAATATGTTTTATAAATTTCTTATTTGAATATTTCTTAAACATTGAATTCTAAAATTTATCACAGGATGGCGAGATACCGGCTGCTAGACGAGTTCTACGAGAGGGAGCACCGCGGCAGGCTCACGGAGGACGGCCAGGTATGTGTGTGGTCGAATTGTACATGTGTTCAACTTGATGGTCACGCAGCTAACTTTTATAGCAATTTTCAGGACATACCCATACTTCGTCCTCGAACCCATGATGCGGTCCAGTTGATGAGATACGACAACCGCTATACCCCACTGCTGCGTCGTGCTGGGCTTCACACGGTCGCTAACCTAATACGGCGGGGCATGCCGGTTTTCAACCACCCCGCTTTGACCGCACTTGTCGACAGGTGCATTTTCTCTATCGGGTCTATTTGTTTTCGCTTCTATATTTTTACATACGTAACTAATTCTTTTCTCCTTGTACTATTAACAGGTGTAGGCCAGAGACACACACGTTCCAACTACCCTGTGGGGAGATGACCGTCACGCTGCAGGACGTGGCGATGATACTTGGACTTCCCATCAGGGGACAGCCGGTGGTCGGCCCGGCGGTGTCTGAGGGCTGGAGGGCACGTGTGGAGGCCTTCCTGGGCACGCCATTGCCTCCTGTACCAGATAATCCCAGGCGAGGCCGCGTCTCGGGGGTCCACCTTAGATGGTTGCGGGCTACCTTTGGTGAATGCCCTGATGCCGCGGACGACGCCACGGTGACCTTCCACTGCCGCGTTTGGGTCCTGCACATGTTCGGGGCAGTGCTGTTCCCAGACGCCACGGGGGATGCTGCTTCGTGGATGTACATCCACTGCCTCCAGGACTGGGGAGACGCTGGACAGTTCAGCTGGGGCTCGGCGGTCCTCGCGTTCCTCTACCGCCAGCTCTGCGAGGCCTGTAGACGCAAGGCGCCCACGTCGACGCTTGGTGGCTGCGTCTTCCTCTTGCAGGTGTGGTAATGCATTTATTTTTCCTACAGTTCTTTGTTTTCGTACATGGCTAATCGTATGTTTGCCCCTATGTTCGCTTGCTAGGTGTGGATGTGGACACGCATTCCAGTGGGGCGCCCTCGAGTGTTGCAGGCGCAGCCTTGGCATCCACAGGGTGTGGATGACCTCGGCCCCACTGTTGCGTACCTGTGGGATGCAGTGTCAGTCCCGTTCGCGACTACTCAGCGGGCGTACGTGGATTTCAGCAACGAGCTTGACACCTTGTCTCCCACAATGGTAAGAAATTGGTACTGCATTTATTTTTTCTACAGTTCTTGGTTTTTGTACATGGCTAATCGTGTGTTCGCTTACTAGGTGTCCTGGGAGCCTTACTCCGAGGCACAGGTTCTAGCGCTACCGCTCAGCACCATGTGCCGCAGGGACTCCCATATTTGGAGGATGAGGTGTCCGCTGATCTGCTTCTACGCCGTGGAGATTCACCTCCCCCACAGAGTTGCGCGTCAGTTCGGCCTCGTGCAGTTCTTCCCCCCAGAGGGGATGTCGACTTCTATTGAGTTGCACAAGTAAGTAACAATTTGTGTTTCATTTAAAATTCTTTTTGTTCGTACTAACAACTATTGTTGACATCTGCTATATGTACAGGTTCGACAGGGTCCGCCAACGAAAGGTGACGGACTTCGCTCATTACCACCGAGACTACGTCCAGTGGTGGAGGAGGATGGAGGACAACTGCGAGCCGGACAGTACCCCTCACAGCAACGCCAGCTTCCGGGATTACTTGTCCTGGTACCACGGCGCCACCCGCTACAGGCTGAGGCAGCAGTGGACCGATGTCGACTACGCGGACCTCGCTTCGTCCGAGGACGAGGACACCGCGTACGACAAGCGTGCGAGGGAGGGCACAGTGGTCGAGGCCGCTCCGATTCTTGATCGAGTGGTACGGAATGCATGATATTTACACTTACTTTGGTTCAATACGTTTATCTCGTACTTACTTATGTTCAAACCTCGGCGCATGATATTCTTTAGGGGACTTCTCTCCAAACCTCGGTGCGGGACATCGACGAGGCTCTCAGCCACCCAGTTGGTGACCTGGACAGCGAGAACCGCAGCCTGAGGGACCTCCTGCAGAGACTTCGACGTCGCCTCAGTCGGGCGGCAGGTCGGTGTGGTTGCCGCGCACGCACGGACGTCGCACCACCGGCGGCCTCCCAGCGCTCGGGTGCCGCTGCAGCCTCGTCGTCACACGTCGGCACGCGCCAGTCCACGAGGAGCTCGTCACGCACTCCGACTTTTAGTCAGGGCGATGACGACGACGACGACGACGACGAGGCGGAGCAGGGTGACGACGTCGAGGAGGAGCAGGGTGACGACGTCGACGAGGAGCACGAGGACGAGGAGGCATCTACCCACGACGAGATTGGGATGTCGCAGATGCCTGACGCACCGTCTACTCAGGCTTCGCAGCGGCCTCGTCGTTCGGCTCGTCCCCCGAGCACGTATACTCCAGAGAGTGATGCTCTAGCCAAGGGCAAGGGGAAGGCCAAGAGGCAGTGATGTTTTGAGACTTTTTCTATAGACATGTCATATTTTCAGACTTATGTGATATTTTGAGACTTTTGTATATTTATGTGGTATTTTGAGACTTATTGATAACGATGTTGTTATTTAGGTTTTCAGATGTTTCATGTGTGAATGTATGTGTGTATGTCTGTGTATGTGCATATGTTTTACAGAAAAGTTTGCTGTTTTGCTGTGTTTTTTGTCAGGTGTAGCTTACACGGCGCCATAACATGTGGCGCCGAGATGTGTATATACGGCGCCCAAATGTTTGGCGCCAAAAGAGGTGCCAAACAGTCGAGCGCCTTATATACACATCTCGGCGCCACATGGTATGGCGCCGTGTAAGCTACGTGCGGCGCTTGTATGTTTGGCGCCGAAATAGGTGGACTTAGCAAGGCACGGCGACCACGCTTGAGTGGCTAAGGCAGTACACGGCGCCACTACCTTCAGCGCCGTACGTGCATAGCACGGCGCCGTGTGACATGACGCCGTTTTGTGCCACCGTGGCTCCGACGTGTCAATACATGGCGCTAAATCATATGGCGCCGTGACATGTACCCTGGGCGCTATATGATTTGGCGCCGTGGTAAGGGTCCATTTTTGCAAATCTTTTCTCCAGGGGTCCATATGTAAAAAACTTTCAAATTTTGGGCTAAAAAGCAAAAATTTTACGAGGAGAGGCGGGAGGGAGGGGTGGGGCCATGGGGGAATAAGGGAGGGGTAAAAAAATCCTAAGCTCGCGAGCTATTCGAGCTCGGCTCGCTAAAGCTCGCGAGCTTAGGATGAAGCTCGAATTCAGCTCGTTTGGAGATCGAGTCAAGCTCGAATCGAGTCTAGAGCGAGCCAAGCTCGAGCTGTTCGCGAGCTCGAGGTTTTTTTTACAGCCCTACCCATCCCTTCCCCCCCTTCCGCCGCGCGCACTCGCCTCTCCCCCGCGTCCGCGTCGCCAGTCGCCGAGCCCGCGAGCGCAAGAGGTACGGCTTGTTCTCTTCCCTCCCGTATCCTCCTCCGAAGCCCGGGGGTTCGGATCTCCCTTGCGTGCCGTGCCGATTTGGTGCTTCTGGAACCTTCCGCGGCTATCGATTTTGTTTGGGGTTCGGGATCCTCTGCCGCTGCTCGGTCTCTGCTCTGCTAGGGTTCCCTTCCCTTCTCACGGAGGCTCGATCGGGAGGTGCTTGCCATCGCCTCGCCGATTGGTTTGGGCGTTCCGCGATCCGGGTGGCGCCGGCGCGGATCGCGCGGGTTTGAACCGCAAACTAAAAAAAGATTTTAGAGTGTATCTCGACAGTTAGTGGAGTAGGAGGGCGTTAATCGATCGTCCTGTTGGATTGGTAGCACTGCAGCTATGCGAGTAGAATTGTGCGATCGTGTGATCTTTTAGCAAGTCGATCACACACTCTTGTAACAGGATTGAGCACGGCGATACAATATGCGCAGCCCAATAATCTGAGGTTCCCGCGTGCATCGAGCTCCACTAGTCGTCTTTTCCTGCAGTGCACTCGACGGTCTGATAATCGTTAGCATTGCGTCTAGAGTTCAACCCATGCTTGAAAGATTAGTATTTTTGGTTTGGGACGAAGTTTGAATGATTTGCTCGCTTCACTCATTGTAAGTAAGGTGTTTCTCTGCTTTTGGTTTTTAGCTGTTTTTGATGTTTTATCCTTGCTGCATGCTCTACCAAGGCGTAACTGTTGATTCTTTCTCGCAGTTGCTCACACAGAGACAATCTTCGGTGTAGCTGAGCTCGTTGCATTTTGGAGTCGATTGGTTTGCCTTGTCTGCCCTCCTCATGAGCTCACAAGTCTCAACGTCACGGGGTTTACACCCCCTAGGCCAGCCTGGGACATTTGATTCCCCTCACACATGGCCACTATCAGCACCTACGAGCCAGGCTGAAGCAGGTGGCAGTGATGACCCGGAGGTCAAGCTGTTGTCGGTTTCTTGGAATCAGGACTTTGGTTGTTTCGCTGCTGGTACCAGCAATGGCTTCAGGATCTTTAACTGCGACCCTTTTAAGGAAACTTTCAGGAGGGATCTTAAGAGTGGTGGGTTTGGGATTGTTGAGATGCTGTTCCGTTGCAACATCCTTGCTCTTGTAGGCGGTGGCTCCAATTCACAGTATCCGCCGAACAAGGTGATGATCTGGGATGATCACCGGAGCCGTTGTATTGGAGAGTTTGCCTTCCGCTCAGATGTTCGGGCTGTAAAACTGGGGAAGGACTACATTGTGATTGTTCTTGAGCGGAAGATATACGTTTACAACTTCACGGATTTGAAGCTGCTATATCAGATTGAGACACAGTCAAATCCCAAAGGATTGTGCTGCCTCTCTCATCATTCCAATACTTCAGTGTTAGCCTGCCCTGGGCTGCAACAGGGACATGTTCGGGTAGAGCATTTTGGGCTGAAGGTGACAAAGACGATCACAGCTCATGATTCACACATTTCTTGCATGGCATTGACTATGGATGGTCTCCTACTGGCAACAGCAAGCATGAAGGGTACTTTGATCAGAATATTCAATACAATGGAAGGGACTCGCCTGCAAGAGGTGAGAAATATTCTCTGTCACTCTCTATGATGATATCTTGGATGATTCTTCTTTTGTTCCATGACATCCCTTTTGTCAATAAACAGCAGGGGATTTTTTTTTGCTTCTTGAGTTTTTGCCTCACCAGTGTTTGTAGTATATGTAATTCGTGGATGTTTAGCATGAGCCTGTAATGATCTATATGTCTAAACGACTTGTAGGTGCGCAGAGGGCTTGACAAAGCAGAGATATACAGCATTGCGCTATCGCCCAATGTGCAGTGGTTGGCAGTGTCCAGTGACAAAGGAACAGTTCACATTTTCAGTCTGAGAGTCAGAGTTGCAGGGGAAGATGCTAGTAACGAGCACCGTAGTCTTGAAGGTCCAAGGATGGATCACCAGAACTCTTCTAGTTCTATGGATCCTCTTATACAAACAAACACTGGATCCAATGCGAGCTCATCATTGTCTTTCATGAAAGGTTAAAATGTTACTCTTGTTTGCATTGTTTCTTAGCTGCTCTGATCTGGATCTCATGTGAATCCTGTGTAGTTTTTGGCATAAATGAAAAAGTCAAAATTTGTTAACTTCTATATGGCTTGACCTAATCCATTCATCCATTGCTCAATACAAAGGAGCCATTGCACAGAAGATTGGAAGACATTAACTGGCTGCACAGTTTTCTGAAATTTTGCATGTTGCTATCAAGTGATGTGATGAATATTCAGTCTAGCTTTTGCTGGAAAGGTATCTGAAAATATAACATTTCAACTTTATTTATGATTTAATAAAAAAATAAAAAATGATGTGAAGTGTTTAAGGAGTGATGTCAGCACATAAGATCAGGAAAGCTGTTCAAGTAGCAAGAGCACATGTGTTATTTATCAACTCTACATGATTCTCTTTATAACCTATTGGATTATTATGTATATATGTTGAGAGTATTCTTTTGTCCAATTTTATAATCTTTAAGGTTTTGGGTTGGCTTCTCAAAGAACTCAAGTCATTAACTTATCTGTGCTGAATTTCTCCAGGAATTCTGCCGAAGTATTTCAGTTCAGAGTGGTCATTTGCTCAGTTCCATTTACCAGAAGTGACATGCTACAAAGTGGCTTTTGGCGCTCAAAACACTGTGATGATTGTTGGCCTGGATGGCAGGTACTCACCTCTATGGACTTAATTTTATTTACAAGATTGTCCTGTCTGCAAAATGTTTACATCGTATGGTGCCTTTGTTTGGCAAAAGTTCGTCTATCTGAGCTCATTATTCAAAAAAGAAACATAGAAATGAAATACACACCTGTAGCGCATTTTGTAGTCAACCTTTTCTGTTAATAGTCATCGCACAGGTATAGTTCTGTAGCTATGTGGAATTTTCACTACATAGTGTCACGTAAATTGTGTCATATATCGCTACAGAAAAATACATTAGTCAATAGAAAAAAGGACAGTTTACGGTGCAGCATAAAAAAGGGGTTTTCGTGTGCTAATTTATCAGATATTTCTTCTCTAGCAAATGGATGACACAGCATCTTCCTCCTGCATTTGTTGATAGTTTTGCTGATTTCTCTTATTTCATTCACTTTGGCCTTTTCAGCTTCTACAGATGCAGCTTTGACCAAGTAAATGGCGGGCAGATGTTGCAGAAGGAATATTTCCGGTTTCTGAAGTCTGACAGCCCTCCCGTGAGGACCTTGGCGGCCTGAACTACATGATGATATCATATCGCCCTCACGACGTGTACATACAAGGTTGTGCTCAGTCCATTGTATATAGACCGTCTTCTGACCGGCCAAGTTCTAGGTAGCCGGAATAAGGAGAGCCTGGGTATTCGATCGCAACCTACTTTCGTTCCTATTTTGAAGTTGTCCTCCCATCGAAGTTGCAATCCCTTCTCTTTTTATGAACAAGAACATCCCTTTCTATACATAAAAGGCTCAAGAGGAATGCAAATATGAGCTTGTGCGTCTGCAAGGCCGTAACATTTCTCACTCTCTCTTTCAGTAGCTCATTAGTCTGGCTGTTACCTTAGCGTGCAATGCATCATTGGATACTGCATGCTGTGATATTGCTTCGTCACTCCATTGATGATTAGATCAATGACTCTATTCTTTTCAGCTTATTTCGAATAAAAACAAAATATTCATTAAAAAAAATTTCACGTCTGCACCCCCCTCCCCCGCGCACACTTGGTGATATAACAGTATTGTCCCAGTCATTTTCTGCTCGCATCATAAATTTGCTTAATGTAATTGATGGTCCAACTCTAACGCTTGTTGACCTGGTGATCATTTCGTGTTCGATTTGAAAATTTAAAAACCGAGTTTGGGAGTTCGAGCAGAGCTGGCCACCATTCGGCTAGATCCCGACGTGGCTGACCTTTACTGGGTGCCGTCTCCCTGGTGGAAGCCTGGAGATCCTGTGTCACCGGACGCCTGCACGTCAGATGTGAAGAGGTAGTGGAGGAGCTCACCACAGAGCTCGGACGACGGCAAAGGTTCAGTGGGGCTGCTCGCCGGCGAGCCAAAGCAGTTGCCTTGGGTCGTCTGGCGGTGGCTCAGCACTGTGCCTAGGTGTCAAAGCAAACCTTAGTTCTGGCAATCATAATGGGTCGGGAAGGCTAAGAAAGTGTTATGCCACAATTACAGCAAGCAACCGAGCACCCGTAAAAGAAATGACACTTCTCTAAGACTTGCAATGTTACGCATTAAACCAAACAGGTCCTCGCCATATATCAGTTCAGGGCCGATTTTTGCTTCTTGCCTCAGCAACCGCGGCTGCCATGTCGCTCTGCTCGGTGGTGATTACGTCAGCCGTGTTGGCTATTTTCGGCGAAGTAAAAGACAATTGCAAGTGATATATATATATATATATATATATATATATATATATATATATATATATATATATATATATATATATATATATATATATATATATATATATAACTTAAGTGAAAACGCTACAATATACAACAAAAATGGTGGACTTGATGGGTTTTGTTAAAAGTATAGTGGGTTTTCTATAAAAGCGTTTAAGTGGAATAGAGTTCCTACCCACCTCCATCCGAACCACATAATCTAGATTGGACGGTCCACATTGCCATTAGTATTTTAGCACTGAAATAGCCATTAGCACTAAATATGCTCCCTATATATATATGCCTTTTTGAAAAACCGCTAGTATATATCAATAATAAAAAGGCTCATATCATGCTTAAGGCCCTGTTTGTTTCCACTTAAGATTATTATAATCTAGCTTATAGGTGGGAGATTATATAAGCTAACTTATAATAAGCTGATGGGAAATAAGCTATCAGGTGTTTGGCAGCCTGTATTATCAGAGTTATGGATTGTTGTATTCGAATGTTTAAAGACTACAATGCCCTTGAGAGAGAGGCGCGGGAGTTAAGGGTTGGATGAATGGTAAAGATGGGTAATATTTCTAAAGTTTTATGGTCATTAAGATAAAAGGTGGATCTATAAGCTGAAATAAGCTCCTTTTTTTGAGCTTATTAGATTATAATAATCTGAGCTATTAGATTATAATAAGTTACCTTATAATCTGAGCTGTTTGTTTCCATTTATGATTATAAGCTAGATTATAATAATCTTAAGTGGAAACAAACAGGGCCTAAACCTATATTCTTACGTTGCTGATTTAATGTGAGAATTTCGAAGTAGTAATGATTTAAAATAAAAAAAGGAAATGGCATAGTTTTTAGTTAAACCAAAAAGATAGGGCCCAACCGGGTTCGAACCGGTGACCTATTGATCTGCAGTCAATTGCTCTACCACTGAGCTATGGACCCAGTTGCTGTACAATGTTTCCTAATATAATTTACATATGCTTTATTTCTGCAAAGCAGGCGAGAAGTTTAAGTTGCTGAAATGAAAGTGTGTAAGATACGCACACAGCACATGCGTCTATTATCTAAATATAACTTGACATCGTCCAATGTACGGGCGGGGAAAAGAAAAAGGATCGTATCAAACTCAAATTGATTAAGAACATGATAATTGAAGACAAAAACATTTTCTTCCTTAGATCATCTTCAATGTTATGTTTTAGCCAGTTCAAATGAGGAGAGAGAATGCATTGAATCGATTCAATAGGAGGATCAATTCTAACAAAAAAATACATGAAACTGGACTCTACTCAGGAGTCGATTCAAAGTATTAAACAATTCATATGAATATTAAATAACTACGTAGCAGAGAGTGCGGTTGAGAGAGGATATTATTATTTTGTGGGTTTTTAATGTAATGTGGGTCCCAGTTATTAGTATGAATTAGTTCAATACACGAGAGAAAACAAACTTAGTTTTTAAAATACTTACATAGCATAACTTTGAATCAACACTGGTTTAATACAGTAGATGCTCTTACACCCTCCAATTCTCTCTCGAAACCAGAAGGAAATTATTAAGTGGAACCAGTTCGATCGTACACGGTGGCGGACGTACGCTCGGCAAAAAAACACACAAGAAATCAAACCTAAGAACTCCATACATTGCACTTGTCCATGCATACATATACTAGCGCTCTATTCTGCAGCGGCGGCGGCATCAGAAGAAGGTAACAAGAAGTTGAGGACGATGTCGTGGAAGACCAAGATTCCTGCAAGAATTGATTTGCTTAATTCTTGCAATATGTATGTATGTATGTATGTATGTATGTATGTATGTATGTATGTATGTATGTATGTATGTATGTATGTATGTATGTATGTATGTATGTATGTATGTATGTATGTATGTATGTATGTATGTATGTATGTATGTATGTATGCTATTCGATCGGTTAGACTTACATGATTAATTTGCAACTTTACGTGCACCTAGAGCTAGCGGAAGTAATAGGCAGGTATATACTTTTGCACCTTACATGGCAGTTACTCGAGCTACAACTTAATGGAGAATATATTCTAGCAAGTGGTCGAAAGTTTAAAATTACTTAGTATTATTAAAATTTACCATGCAGTATAGCTTTGTAAAGAGTATACATATGCATGCATGGTCGATTAAGGTAGTAATAACTGACAAACGAGGAAAATTAATCCTATCTAGCTTTCGAGGGAAACGCATCCTCTGCCATTGCAATGCAAATTTGCAAAGGAAAAAGGGAGGGAAAGTAAAAAAAAGTAAAAAGAAAAATCACGTCAAAAAGTCCATGCGTTTCAAGCAACTTTTGACTTCTGAAACTAGAAGCCATAGCCGTTTGGAACCTGGCGTATAGATGGAGCTGTTGGGACAAAAACGAACGAACGAGATGCATTCACGTATTGTAGAAGTACGCCCTGATCAACTCGGCTTCTGGCTTCTGGCTTATTTTTCACTATTCATAAGTTTCGTCTTTTTTTGAACTTTTGGCTTTTTGTTGAACTTTTTTGCCGGTTCTTTTTTTCTCGTATTTATTTGAATTATACGTAATGGGCTAACATATTTTTTATATTTTTAATTTTTTTAAATTTAATTATGCTAAATAAGTCTCTGTCAGCTACAGTGTTTTCAGCCATGAGCTTTTCAGCCGAACCGATCACCACCACATGTATCTGTTTGTTGTGCTAGCGCTTTTGCTGTGGCTCTTGATCCAGACCGTTGCGTTTCGATCCAAAGGTTCAGATTGGGGGAATGACAGGCTACCGTAGCCCTCTGCCATTGCAGGATGCGCACCTGAGATGGGGTCATGCATTCCAGTTGGTGATTGTATTCCAATGAGTAGTTCCATTAATAATTCCATGCATGGAGATGCATAAAGCTTGCTCAAACCACTACACCTAATTATATAATCAAAATTGTATTGTTCCCATCCAGCTACATGCTCTAGCTCTAATAATTTTTTTTAAAAATACTTCTGATACATAATAATTAATTAGGCCTGCATTATGCATGTGTGGAGAGAGAGTGCATATAGGACAAGCTTGTGGCGGCCTCTGTTTGTATCTGCACCAATTTAAAACTTACGAAGGCTGTACCATCCCCTTGTTTAAGGCTTAAGTGCATGCATAAGAAGACATGCATATCATACTACTAAGGTCCTGTTTGGTACAGCTCAGCTTCACTAGTGAAGCTGTTTTTTTGGTTTTAGCTTCACGAGCAGCTTCATGCATGGCTGAAAGAGGGCAATTGTCCAAGATGCCCCTGTCTACCTGACTTGTTCTAACATTTGGAGTTGTATGTTTGTATATGGTCATATGAATTAAAAAATAATATATTTGAATGAGTATGAATTAAAAAATTAAAATAAAAAAAATTAAAATCATTAGAGAAGTGCGAACGGTAGAGAAGTGCGAACGGGAGGAGAGGAAACAGGCGTGGGTACCCAGTGGCAAAGTGCTGTAATTTCTGTCAACTACAAGGGCAGTGGGTTCCTAGAACTGTGAGCCTGAGGGAGAGAGCTGTGAAAAGCTACTATTTTCAGCTTCACCCCACCTCATTCCCTTGTGAGAGCATGATTTAAGGAGCTTCATCCATGAAGCTGTTTGCAAAAGGGGTGTTTGGCAAAAAAACAGCTCACAACAGCTCATGAAGCTGTTGATGAAGCTGTACCAAACAGGGCCTAAATTATCTTCAATGCAGAAAAAGGAAATATGCTACGGCTAGCTAGCTAACCAGAACTAAAAGAAAGTAGTGCAAATGCAACTTGCGTGTATGATCAAATTATACAACAATGCATGCCTTACGTGTGCATGAATCTGCCTGCAGTTCTGCATTTGGTTCTTGATGAGGATTAAGTAAATTCCTAAATATGATTTTAATACATAATTAAGGCCAAGTGACCTCGTAGTAAATCTCCAGAGGTTACTCACCGAGTACCCTAGTCGAAAAAACGCTGTGCGTATTGCTCGACCGGATGACTACTTAGAGAGTCTATGAATTGATACTGCACCTAATGCTAGGATATTTTTCCCATACATGGATGAAACAAGTGTTTTATCCACTTCAAAAGCATGACGCTTTCGGCTATGAGTCTCTGACAACAACTGTCATACGATTGTTACCCACGTTTGTCTCTCGCTGACAAGTGACAATAATCGACGATCAGGCGTTCTTTCTCTGATAATAACTACCTCTTCGACTTAACGCCGATTCCACAAGGCATCTTCCTCGTGGATAATTGATGTTTCTTTATTGATATTTAAGGCTAGACGATGAAGACAATCTATATCTCATTCAATTCAGTGTAATTAGGGCTAGTCTCATGCCTTGTTAAAGGACATCGTAACCAGTTCATAGCAATAAAGAGCATCCATATTCTCTCTCAAAGATTTTAACTATTTTTCTTGTATTATTTCGTAAGATCGATAACTTGATTGTCGACAGTTCTGATTACTATTAATTATCCTGTGATTAACTTATGAGTGCTAATTATTTTTTGACAAGACAAAGATTAGTAAGTCTATTTATATGCCCGACAAGGCCATTAGTTGGGTAGCTTGACAGCGAATGGCGTGCGTGTCCTTTGTGTCATGCTGCTGCATGCTACTGTTGCGCGTAGTACAGACATCACAAAAGTTCAGTTTGGGTGGATTGTTAATTAGTTAATCTCTGGTCATTAGTCGGCCATGATCACCCCGCACTACTGTAGAATATGGGTAAAAAACATTATCACAAACGGTTTAAAAATATCATTATAGACGGTTTCATGAGCCGTCTGAGTTTATAGGTCAGTAATAATATAAGATCATCACAGACGGCTTTTGAACTGTCTGTGATGCAGTATTTCACAGACGATTTTAATCACAAACCGTCTATGATAGTAGAAATCACAGACGGTTTGTAGTTGAAACCGTCTGTGATATTCTTTTCTATTCACAAATTTATTTCTATTAGTTGGCTAATCTCAGGAAATGCTAGTCATACCCTCTGAAACAAACATATCAACACAGTATATATACATCCAATTCATATTCATTCATTTCAGAAAGAAGAAATCTATTTCACAAATTAATTAACTGAAATGAAATAAATTGTCCACCCATGAACAAATATATGTACACATGAATAATTAAGCTCAATCTTATTCCAGTGAAATTTGTTATACATTGTTGAATTCCCCATATTCTTTTATGATTTTAGACTATAAGAAGTACATACACTATCCTCGAATCTCTGAGAAGTTGGGCTGTTCCAACGGAGTTGTAGCGATGGACATAACTTGTCGGTAGGAAGATCAATGTCGTGCATATATATGTAAATTGATAAGTATAAAGTAATTATCGTAAGATTGAAAAATTAACCTGAGGATCAATATTGATCTTCGCGGAATCGATGAGTAGTTGCATGTTGTGACAAACATAGAATCCACAGGTGTTGCTCGTTAGTTGCTGGTGATACTGCAAAAATAGAATCTATTAGTTCGATAGGCATTACTATGAATTGTTATATAAGATTAATGTGTACAAACGAATATTGAGAAATATAGATCGTGTCACAGGGCGTCCATCCTTTTGGATTTTCGTACTTTTGCAACGTATGTGGCGAACGATCTATGTGATTCCAAGAAAATAGCCTTAGTCATTGGGAAGGAAATACTATAATAGAGTTATCCATGGAGGAAATGTGTTTACCTGTCGATTAATTGTTGGACAACTATGAAGTCGATTTTGGTTCTCTTTAGGGAATCAAGGTATATTACATTGTTCCGTTTTGGTGTAATTACAATTAAAATCTAGTAGAACCTACACAGGTATGTCATGGTCATTAAATCTAAGTTCATGTTACTTATAAAGTACAAATCAACAAGTATAGCCACTAGTACAACACTTACCTCTAGTTGTAGGGCATAAGTATGAATTCCTTATTGCAGTAACCATCCAATGCATTCATGATGTAATTATCGATGAATGATGCATTCTCGTTGATGGTATCCATGGCGACAAAGTATGGGTCGAGAAAACCAATTGGTGATTTCGTTAATTTGGCTTTAGTCACCATGTATCTATAAATACACACACAAAAGCAATGAGTTATATATGACATTTATCGGTATTACATAAATGTATACCATATTGTACACACTTACAATGTCCATCATCGAATGAGTGAGGCGTCGAGGGCGTTGAGTGTGAAGAGATCGAATAAGTCCTCAAAAGTCACTGTGAAGACACAACCATGAATATTGTGCTGAAAATGATCCGGCGTAAACTTGACGGTGAAACCCGAGCGCTGTTGTTCCTTTGGCTTGTTGGCTTGTTCCACGTACCATGCATGCAATCACTGGCAAGTCAGTCTTAGGGTTAGGAGGCACTCTTTTTGGGACAACCAATGGCTCACCTAGTATGAATTTTCGGGCCAACAACAAGTAGGGTATCTCATCATTGGTCATCTTCAGTTTGCCTTTGCCACCTCGGCTGTAGGTCGACTTCACAGTAGTCGACCGTGTATGAGATGTAGATGCATGGCACCCTTGCTACGTCTGTGCAGGTAGCTCCGGTGCAGATAGCCCAGTGGACTTGGCACCCGTGCAGGTAGCTTTGGTACGGATCATTCCTGTGGAATTGGCACCAGTGCATATAGCTCTTGTGGACTTGGCACTGGTACAGATAGCTCAAGTGGACTTGGCACTGGTGCAGGAGGCTTTAGGCAAATGTCCCTCTTGGGCCACTGGATAAATGTTCCAATGGCTTGCCCTAGAGTCACAACCTCATCGTTTAGGGATATCTGTAGCGGGACAACCTCGTAATTGGCATGAACACCGTCCACATTTACTTTTGCGAAACCCAGCACTAGAGATACACCGTGCACCAAGACCTCAGGCCCGGATGGATACGCCTGGCCCCAAGCAGCCCACAGGGCAACAGAGGCATATCTCACTTGGAGCTTGCACTTCGTAGGGCCTATTTGATATGCTGCGGCTTATAGGTTTTGGCTAAATTTTTTGAATTTCAGCTGTTTGCGGCAGAGATTACGGAGAGAGATACTCGCTTGTGAGTTTGGTTAATACAAATGTTGGGCTTTTAACGTGTACTACAATTAACTTGTAGACCATATCTTGAGAAAATACTCCATTTGAAAATACCCTCGTCGGACCAACATACCCATACCAGGGCAAATGATAAGGATCTCCCCTCTTGGCACATGTTCGTGCATTCAGTGCCAGCACATATGCCATGCCGTGTGTCCACTCCGGGCCCACACGCGCCATGCGCCATATGCCTGCGCCCCTGACCCGCACGCGCCCATATAACCGCGAGAGTCGGCTCTGATACCATTTGTAACGCCCTAGGGTCCAAACCGGCTCAGACGTAACCACATTCTAGATAGGCCACGCACACGTAGCAACCCGCTTGCACTTTCGTCCTCGCTTCGCGCAAAACGGTTAACCGGGGGTGCTACCAATGGAACTCCTAGGCTTATATGTAAGTGTTTCTCAAGGTAAACTAGCAAGGTGGGACTAACCTAGAAATTCATGTGGACACACACATGGGCCGGGGTGTCACACAGTGTCCCGCAGGATTGCCTGCTCGTCCTCCTTCTTCCATTGCAGAATTTTACCCGCATACCTAGCGGTGCCGAGTCTGTGTGGGTGTGTGTTTTTTGCCTGAAGGGCCCTGTGCGCCGTACTTTCACTCCTAAAATTATCTTTCGTCTTCATCTGCATAAACTCTTTCCATTGCGGTTCCAAGAATGGATGCTTGTGGAAGGGCGTCAGATCCTTCTTCATGTATTGCTTGACAAGTAGGCTCTTGAAGTTCTTCCATGCTTTGCATGCCACTAACAACGCATGTCATCGCATGGAGGCCTGGTGTTCTTCCATGATCTTGAACGATTGAAAAACTTTCGTCTGCAGCTCACTTTTGACTTTTCTGAGCTCCGGTCACCTTCTTCCATGAATCGAACGTGATCTCAATCCGTTCCTATGCAACTATTCTGACTATTATCTGGAATGCTGACACTGCTCGACAAGGATTGAGAGGGGTCCCAAACAGATCGACCTCCGTGATGGTAAATCGGCCCTTGGGCTTTTTTTGATTTTTCATAGGACAGTGCATCACACGTATCCAGCGACGATGTCGAAGAATGAGCGGATGACATTTTCAAAAGATAATAGAATTGAGCAATATAAAAATGACATGAATATATATGTATTATCTCTCAAAACATATAAATTATTTAGGTCATTAACATACGGCAATATATTGAATAGTACATAAAAGTAGGCATTCAAAATCTGCATAATGCAAAGATTAAAGAGTGTGTTTTTACTCTCAGGTGAGGAGTTGCATAAGTTCTAAATTTGGCCATCTTCCATGAAGGCAGAGGCGGCATGATCGGAGGGGGTGGTGGACGCTAGCGGCTCTCCAGCAGCTATGGCACACGCTGAAGCGTTCCAATCTTTGTCCGGCTTCACGAAGCCAGAAGCCAGAATTAGATGCAGGTTGGAACGGGCCGATATCACTCTTTCTCTCTAATTAAGAAACTTTCCAAACACTAACATTTGTACGCAATTCTTGTAGGATTCTATTGGATAGGACATCCAATTCCTATATGTTTTCTATTTCTGCGTTCTAAAGTAACCCCCTATACATTACATTTCACTCTAGTGGCAGCCCTGTATACTGGTCTTAAGGTTAGTTTAGCATCAGACACATACGTATTTCAAAGCTAATCCAAAGACAAAAAAAAAATCGACAAACGATTAACCAAAAAAGAAAGGCAACAAATAGCAAACTTGAAAGAAAAACACTTCATGGACGACGCATATGCATGTCTTCGTATGTGCTTGGAACAGGTAATAGTGTGTGTATCATAAGTCCCACATGGCTGCACATTGGCACGTGAACATACGGTAGAGCGTATCCATCGAAGGATGGGTTTTATATACGAGCTCTCGTAGTCGACGACACTTGTAAAATTTTCCCGGTCGGCTAGCTTCGATCATGCATGCATGCATGGCCACCGCCGCCTGCATGTTGTTGGATTCTTAGTTCTTAATGACTTGTTAATTTCAGTCAAGTCGGCGTGCAGACCGCAAATATGTTAATTTCCCATCATATGCAGGTCAGACTAGTCTACACAAGTTCTTAAACATATGTTAATTTGATCGTGTAATCAGCGGTCTGGAGTAAGGCATTGATCGAGAAGACCAAAACAATGGAAACAATGAAATCCCTGTTTTTCCACAACGCATGCTGGCTTTTGGAAGCTCAAGAAGTCCCTTTTTTCTGCGAGAGAGTGAAAACAATTGGTTAGTGTATCCATCTTAATGTTCACATATTTATGCGATATTAAATCCTCGGAAATCATAATGGACAATTCACAAAAATATCCCACCTAACATATGTACACACATCTATTTGAGGTGTAACAACTTAGTTAAGGGCTTTGTTAAACATCATTTGGTTGTTTTCTTCTTAACTATCATCTAGATTTAGGACTGTTGGATTAGAGATCCAATGGCCATGAATTATCCCCCTTCCCCCTTGAATTCTATCCCCTCCCCTTTGAAAAAAATATTCCTTTTCAAAAACAATGGTCTCTTGATCTCTAATCCAAGGGTCACAAATTTAGATGATAGGTAAGAAGAAAACATCCGAATAATATCTAGACACTCCCGTTAGTTAATTAGTACCGGGAACCTAGCTATTTATTGCCTATAGCTACCTCCAGCTGTTAGCTAAAATAAAAACCGTCCAGTAAGCTAAGACACAATGGTTGAACAAATCCAACGGTTGGCATGAAATCGATCCCTTGGCCATGCCATTGCAGCATGCATGCGAGTCAGTATCCATTGGATCGGAACAACTGCAAACAGGGCTTTCATCCTCCTCTCACCGGTAATCGTCAAGCCATGCATGTCTTAATTTTGATTTGCAATGGAGATCGAGGATGCAGATGTGACCATGTACAATGGCGATGATTGATCGATATATGGGAATTAATCTACTACCACATGGCAGTTGCTGTCCCGGAATACAAGTGGATGGTAGCATCACGATTCAAAAGTGTCGGATGTTGTTCCACATCGATCTACATACATGCATGCATAAAAGTTGATGATCTCACGATTGGTTAGGTAATGCGTCGTTCCAAATGGTTTTAGTTTCTAGTTTTTTGATTATGTTGTTTTGTCTTTTTATGTTGTTTTGTTTTTTTTGTTTTGTATTATCCGTGTTGATGTAATTTTTTTATTTAATTATATAAAATAAGCAAATAACAGTTATATATAAAATAAACCATAAACTCCGGCTTACAATGCAATATAACTGCCCTACGTACACATATTATATTAGAACCCTAATGCTAGCTAGCTACATATTCCAGCACCTTTAATTTACACATTGAAAAGGTCGCTGATGCATTTGCACATGAGACAGGATTTTCCAATAACTTCAACATGCTTACACGCACAGGCGACAGACATGCGCATATATGGGCGTCGTCTTAAAATAATTGATCCAGCATGGAATAATACTAATTGTCAAAGATGGTAGAGAGGCATCCTCCCTAGCTGGCCATGGTGGACTTGTTTTGTTTCTTGGCCATATATCACGTATATATCGGGGTATGCTGTGCATGATATCATATCATACATCATGTGGTCAGAAATTTAAATGATTTGCAAAAAAAAAAATCTTTCAATTCTGATTATATCATTACTACATGCCTGCAAAAGAAAAAGAATAAAAGGGATATATAAGAAGGCAGTACACACACTAATTCTTGTCCCAGAATTAATACTCCATGCATGCATGTATAATTAAGCTAGCTCGTCATCGATCATTAGAATGGAGTCATGGACGCTGCTAGATACACAGTGGCTGTTGAGGGCCAAGCTTTTGAGATGGCAACAACTACTGTTGTATCTAATTTAGCCCGGCCTGATCGATCGATCCATCGATCATGGATGCTTTACAGCCAATTCTAGATAGTTTCCCAGTTACAATAAGACCCATATGCACATTAATAATTAACAAAAGTGTGCAAGATGCAGCAGCTAGCTGCCCTCTTTCCTATGCACGTTCCTTTCTTTTAATAAGCATCGATCGAGAGAACTAGCTAGCCAGTCGATAAATTAAGCTCCCTCTCTCTCATAGCAGTCTGCTGCAGTTGGTTGCGTGATAGCTAGATGGGGCGAGTAGCAGTGAAGCACCCGCCTTGCTGCTCGGAGAAGAAGCTGCGGAAAGGGCTGTGGTCGCCGGAGGAGGACGAGAGGCTGGCTAACCACATCGTCCGCTTCGGCGTCAGCTGCTGGAGCTCCATCCCCGACCTCACCGGCCTGCAGAGGTGCGGCAAGAGCTGCCGGCTGCGGTGGATGAACTACCTGCGGCCGGGCCTCAAGAGGGGCCGCTTCTCCCAGCAAGAGGAGGACCTAATCATGGCTCTTCACAAGGCGCTCGGCAATAGGTAAATTACCAATTAGCTAATTATCACTTGTTCATACTAAGCTTCAGATTAATTAATTTGCACATCGTTAATTATCTGCATGCTAATTAGTCATGTGTTTGTGCATTGACTTATTGCAGCTGGTCTCAGATAGCGGCGAGGCTGCCGGGGAGATCGGACAACGAGATCAAGAACTTCTGGAACGCGCGGCTGCGCAAGAAGCGCCGGCAGAAGGAGATGACGACGGTCGAGAGCTGCCGCGGCGGCGAGGCCGACCGGAAACAAGCAGCCGTGTTCAACCCCTTCCCTCACCATTCGGCTGCTGAACATCAGCCGAGCCTTGCCGGCCACAACGCCGACTGCAGGAGCAGCAAAGCTACTGCTTACGGCAATGCGGTTCATCAGGCTGGTGATGAAGCAAGAAGTGGTGTACTTTTTGCGGATGCTGATCACTGGAACTCGGCTGCCGAGTCGTCGGTGACGCCGCCGAGCACGAGCGAGAGCACGGAGGCGACGCAGGATCACGGCGACGACGGATTCTTGGCGGTGATGGTGGATGACGAGGCCAGCCTGCTGCTTGGGGAGTACTACCTTGACGGCTCCCATGATGGATTCGGCTTCTGGGGAGGTCAAGCGTTCAGTTGATTTGTTAATTTCTTGCTGTTGTAATGATCCGATCCATTTCGTCTGTCTAGGGCAGTACAAGCTGCTTGTGTATGTAAAATCAAATAATCTGCAAAACTAAAGAGAATAAACGTTAATTAGTATGTTGTTTAGTTTGTTTATACGGATTTGCTATACATCACTTGACTTTTTTTTTTTTGCAAAATCAGTTAAGATGTATTGGATCTAAATCTAGCGGCTCTGCTCCTTCCTCATCTAGGGGCCTCCTCCTTCCTCATCTAGGGGCTAGATTTAGATCCAATAGTTCAAAAACTTGACTGATTTGATGAAAGAATTAGGCCCCGCTTCAAACGGTTTCAGCTTCTATCTTTTTTAATTTCGTCTTTTTTGCTTTTTTCCCCTTATCCCTTTGCATTATCCGTGATGATATATCCTAGGGGAGTGACCTCCACCTTGGTCCAATCAGCCCACCGTGCCAGGGGAGCAGGCGTCTGGTCTGGCAATGCCCCTTAGGCCATAGAAATGGCATGTTTAGCCTCATAAATATAGGGCCAAATAAGGATATTTATGTAACTCCAAGTAGAAAAAATGGTATATTTCCCCTATAAGTATAGACCTAAGTAAGGATGTTTAGGTAAATATATATGTGTGTATGTGTTAGGGCGTCATGTAAGACAAAACTCTCTTTTTTGGTAAAAGGTAAACAGTACAAACTCCTATTATATTCACACTAGATACTTAATTTCTTGAATTATTTTTTGTAGAGATTCCTGGCTTCGTTATTACTCGAGCTGCAGGTGATGACTAGATGGATGTGGCAGTTCCGAACAAGATTAGACCCCTCCCCTATTTGGGCTGACATCTATCGAGTGGGCCTACACTAACGGCAACTACGTAAGAGGGCCTTACGCCGTGAGCGCTTACCCAGGGGGCCACTTGAAAGGCCTGATCGAATGGGCTGGCTGCTGCCTGCGCCTACCTAGTTTCCGATGAGTTGATGGTCTCAAAAGAAAAAAGTTGTTTCCGATGAGTTGATGGCGACAAATCGAATATGAGCCATTTAATTTAATAATTGCCCCAGTTTAAGGTGCCCCTCGGTTTAGTTAAAATAAGCTGATTTATAACTAAAATTGTATTATAACTGGCTAAAATTATACTGTAACTAATAATAGCTTATTTGGCGTAACTAAATTTAAAAAAAAATTAAAATAAAAAACATCTTAGCCCATCACGGACAAAGCAAACGAATACAGGAAAAAAGAACAAGCAAAAAATCTCAAAAAAGCCAAAAAAATTTATGAATAGTAAAATATAAGTCAGAAGTCAGAAATCTAAGTCGGAATGAGCAGTGCCTTAATTCTTAGCCTGCAGGATCGGTATCTAGTGCGCGTATCTCGAGCAGTACTACTTACATACGACTGATTGATGATAAGGGCAACAACGGCCTCGACCACGGTCGACTTCGCCATCCTCGTCTACGGCCATGGCCAGGGGCGGAGCTGGCCCTCAGGCCGCTGGGGCAATGGCTCGAGGCCCAGCCAAAAATCCTTACTAATTACTGTAGCATCAACAGTGAAAGCCCTAATATCTTTCTTTCCGATGTGCTTTCCAATAGGGTGGGCCTGAGGCTAGGCCTCGGGTTGGCTCCGCCCTGGCCATGACGATGGAGGCCACCCAATGTGCTCAATGTGCGTCATCCTCTACCTCACCCGAACTACGACCACGGCACTTCCCTCTCCCTGCGCGCACGACCATAGCTCTCAAGCGCGGGCGCGTTCCCCCCCCCCCCCCCCCCCCCCTTGACGTCGGTACCTCGTTTGATACCGGAACCTCGCTTGGTACTGGTGCAAGGTCATAATCCAGTGTGTGGATCCGGTACCAAGTCTCTCTCCTCGTGGTATCGGTAAAAAATACACATTAGAGATGTCGTTAGCTCGTGTGTATAATATAAACTTTTGAGACATATTGAGTATTCCGAAACGGAGGAGCGCAAGCCGACGACAACGGGAATCTAGGCATAAATCACACTCTGGACTCCATCTCCACGAAGCCCGAGCTAGCGTAAGGGCCTGTTTGGTAGAGCTCTACCAGCTCCAGATTCATAAAAAACAAATCCAGATTCAATTTTTCCAGCCAAACACTTCTAGCTCCAGCAGCTCCACCATGGATCTACTCCACGAAAATAGTGGATCTGCCCCCAGATCCACCAAATCCATGGAGCACCTCAAGGGGTGCTCCACCAAACTCAAGTTTGATGGAGTTGGGGAAAATTACCCACCATGCCATTGATTGCACACCAAAAAATGGTTCGTTCTATTTCTTCTTCTTCTCCGCACGCGACCCCAACCTCGGCCGTCTCCCGCGCCCGCCCGCCATGGCCGCGAGCTCCGGCCTCCACGTCGGCTGTGCCCGCGAGCTCCGGCGAGGCAGCGACACCGGCCGCGCCCGCCCGCCATGGCCGGCCGCGCCCGCGAGCTCCGGCGAGGCAGCGAGGCCGCCCGCGCCCGCCCGCCATGGCCAGCCGCGCCGCGCCCGCGAGCTCCGGCGAGGCAGCGAGGCCGGCCGCGCCCGCCCCAGCCGCCATGGCTGGCCACGGGAGCCGCCGCACCGCCGGCCCCGCGCGTCCCTGCGTGTGCTCCGTTCTCTGCTCAGAAGAGGAGGAAATTTGAGGATGAAGAGCTGACGTGTGGGCCCAGGTGTCAGTGAGATAGAGGAGAGCAAACTCAGAGCTGGAGCTGTACCAAACACTTGGATGAAACCCAGATCCACGGTGGAGCTGCTCCACGGTGGATTTGGGTGGATCTGGTGAATCTGGGTGGATCTGGAGCTGCTGGAGCTTTGCCAAACAGGCCTACTTTGTTCTCGTCTACGGCCATGGCTAGGGGCAGAGCTGGGCCTCGGGCCGCTGGGGGCAATGGCTCGAGGCCCAGCCAAAAAATCCTTACTAATTACTGTAGCATCAATAGTGAAAGCCCTAATATCTTGCTGGAGCTCTAATTACTGTAGCATGTGTAGATAGCCGGAGCATGTTGGCACTCACTAGTGGCAAGCAAGAAGACATAGAGAAGACCTGAATGAGAAGCAGTGGAAAGGAGAGGGCTACTGCTTAAGCTAAGGCAGGAGCGGACCTATAGTAGGTATTCAGTTGAATATCCAATTTTTTTTAGCAAAAATCTATTATATACAAGACATAATACATATGTATGCTAATAGTTGGGCCGAATTCATCCTATTCAAACCCAATCAGTCTAAATTGGCGCCAGCCCATTTCCCTCTTTGACTCTCCTTGGCCCAAATTGGCGCTCAGTGCTCACTCCACTTGGCCCATTTCCCTCTAGGTCAGCCACTACTCAGTGTCTCCTCTCCTCTCACGACTCATAATCTCACTCAACTGACTCAAATCTCTCTCCTCTCCGTCAGGCGGTGTTGGAGGCAGGCCAGGAGCCCTCGGCCGTCTCGACATCTCGCAATCGTAAGTCGCAACTCAAGACCATCGCCAACCTCCTCCTCCAGGTATGCTCGCGACGGACTCCTCTTCGATCCTGCTCCTCTTGGCTCTTGAGGTTGCGTCGTGGAGACTAGATTTGTTCTTATTGGATTCAGGGGTTTGGGTCTGAATTTGGAAAGCTCCAAACTTTGCAGTTATGTGATAGAATTTGAACTCCTCTACTATCAGTGTTGTGCCACGGTTAGATTTAGCAAGAGGAATTTGTAGATATTTTTCTCAAATATGCGAAAATTGTCCTTTGCAGAAGTTGAGCTCTGCTTGAAAAAGTTACTTGTCCTAGTCTTATTCTAGTCAGTATCTTTTTCTTCTGTTTAGCAAGAGGAACTTTTAGCTGTTAATTAATTGTTGTTGTTCGAATGCGAAATGTTGTATGCTTTGGTGATTGTTAAGCTCCAATTTTGTCCAATTCTATGTGTCACTTGTAACTTGTTGATTTCTAGTACCTTTTTGTGGAATCATGAGGAATGTATATAGTACACTGATTTGCAGTTTTCAGTGGAATTGGGAGACATGTGTGATCCTCAGGTAGTGAGATTACATGCTTTGATGCTTACATAACCTAGAGGGCACTATGGTGGAATTTAGATCATTCTGTAGTTGTTTGTTTTCAAGTTCGTTCTGATTCATGTTACGCATTGGGGTCACTGGAGGGAGTAAAAGTTGTTAAATTGTTTCTGATTAGTCTGGACAAACCTTTATGTTTAAAGAAGTGATATGTTTTAGGTATGATGCTCATCTTTGTCTGTCATGGATACATGGTTTTTCTAGCTTGTATACTGCTCATATTATAAGCCTTCCGGTTTTCAAGTAATCCAGTTTTGTTTTGAGCTGTGCAAACTTTCCATGTTTTGAGCTGTGCAAACTTTTCAGTCTAGTGAGATTATTTGCAACATTTACTCCTATTTGTTTTAAGTTTTAAAAAGAATTGCTATTAATTCATTTTAAAAACTAAATGGATTGCTGCTACTTCAATTATGCTTTGATACGGACATCAAGAAACTAAAGGTATGTCTTCCTTTTGTATTTTATATTAGAACTAAATGCTGAAAATGGATTGAACTTGGAGAAATATTCCTGGACTCAGCAGTTGCCAGAGGTTAATGTAACCATTCCAGTCCCCCGAGGGATAAAATCAAGCTTTGTCATCTATAAGATTAAGAAGAACCATCTGAAGTTGGATTGAAGGGCCAGTCTCCTATAATTGATGTAAGTGACAATAATGGAATTGTTTACTTTATCATCTTCTTTTGGAACAATATCATTTTGCTGATACAAATTACATAGGTTGAATACACGACGAGAACCTCCCTCGTGGAGAATAATACTTCTTATATGATGTTCTCATGGAGAATAAGCTACGATGCCTTGTGGTCTAACATGATCTTTGCTAATACGATCTTTGATAAATATTTGATTTTTTAGGTCTTTGAGCTTTGAAAAATGAAGAAGTCTACAAATTTAAAATCTTTATGGGAGAGAGCTGAAAAGAGCAAAAAAAAAGGAGTAGGATCAGCAAGGTATGTAGCAAAAAAAGAGAGCTGAAAATGGAAAGACAAAGTTCCTGGTATGAGGCCGATGCGGAATAATGATAAGGTGATAGTGATAAGGAATTAGCCTAAAGCGGTATTATAATATAGCTCATGCAAGGTTTTCAACCAATCAAGTTTTATTATGTGATAAGTAATTATTAGTCAGATTAACAAGTTTAATACATACATCCTTCATGGCTCAAATACAACATCATACAATGATTGAAACATAATATTAGGAAATTAAACATAGCAGCCCTAATATCGAAAGAGTATTCATAATTTAAACCCAAGTTAAAACATGTTCATAGACTACCCCCCATTAATGATTTAAGCATAGATTCTAAATCACTAATTAAAAGCATGCACTCTAGAACATTTTGATTGAGCATCCTAATAAACATAAAAACAAGTGAAATAAAATAACTTAAAACATCATGACATAAATACAATATTAAAAGTCTATAACTAGGCAATCATGAATGATTTGATAATAACCAGATAGTGTTGGCGATATGATATTGATCAGATAAGTTTTAGTGATATGGTACTAACCATGTAAGGTTTAGTAATATGTCAATAGCTAGGTAACTTTTAATGAAATGATGTTGACCAAGTATCATTAATGATATGATATTAGTTAGGTATCAATAGTGATGTAATATTAGCCAAGAAGCATGAGTGATATGATAATTATGCTCAATGACAAGGTGACAAGTAATCTGGAACCACATGATATGCGAAACGGAAAGGTCACGGCCGCGAGGTACTTGCCTTGAGCACGCTCGGCGGATAGGCTGCACGAAGGAACTGGGATGCACAACTGCACGAACGCTCCTCAATCGCTGCGTGCGTTATGATAAAATGGTGGAAGAACATGAAGAGATCGTTTGGCCGAAAAGAATCGCGTTCGTTGAGATTTCGCTGCGCGAATCGCCGTTCGGCCAAACAACGACGACCCACTGCACGAACTAACAAAACTACCGTATAAATGCGTGGTTCGGTCGCACAACTGACTGGCCGACATGTGACCGTAAAAATCACAGTCATGAATGCTCTGGCCACCACCGCCGCCGGCTGTCGCCGTCCCATCTTCCACCGCCGCTGACCCGGCCTGCGCCGCCATCGCGTCGCCACTGCCACCATTGATCGGCCGTGCCGCACCGCTCGGACTTGCGCTGCTCTGCCGACTGCGCCGCTTGGCCGCCCGCGCCGCTCGCACCGGCCCATGCCGAACCACGCCGCCACGCCGCTGCCACACTGCTCGGCTGTCGCTCGCACCGCCCCATGCCAAACCGCGCCGCCACTCGCGCCGAGCCGCTCGGCCGCCCACACCGCTCAGCCTCGCGCCGCCGCTCGCCCCGCTCGGCCGTTGCTCGCACTGGCCCGCGCTGAACCGCGCCGCCGCTCGCACTGAGCCACGCCGCCACTCATAGGGAAAACGAGAGAGAGAGAGAGAGAGAGATTGGAAGGAAAAGGTAGTTGGGAGAGAGAGAGAGATAGGAGATGAAGGAGACGTGAGAAAGAGAGAATAGGAAGAGGTTAGATGAGTTGATTATAATAGAGATAGGAGAGAGAGGGGTTAGTTAGGATTAGTTTTTTTGGGTGCTACACTAAAGGACCGACTTAAAATACAGGGGATTTTTTTTAAGGAGGGGGAGATTTTTTGGAGGGGGTGGGGGAGAATTCATGGCCATTAGATGTCTAATCCAACGGTCTCAGATTTGGATGATAGTTAGGAAGAAAACATCCGGATGATGTTTATTAATACCCTTTGATTAATCTCCTACAGCTAGCAAGGATCGTATGTCCAGCTTGTGTTTGCTGCCACTAACTAGCTGGTGACAGTTTGTTACCGACATTGACCAAGAAATTACAAGATATGCAAACTTTGCTTAGACTCTTGTACATGTCGGCAGCACTTACCTTTTCAGCGTCAACTATAAAGTATCTAGACTAATGTAGGTACATGCAACAAACAAGATTACAACAGCAGAGCACCTATGCTCGGCCACACGCATGCATGTTGCGCGAAACCTCGGCCGGAACAGACGAATTCACCGCAACTAGCGCCCCCGGCATGACATGGCGATGCGTACGTACGTGCATGCATGCGAATGCAACATCAAAAGTCAAAACCCTTATTCCCTAGCTAGCTTCCTCCTATAAGTACGGTACGGTGTCCTGCAAACTCCGAATGCTACTAGCCGCCAGAGCTAACGTACAGATCGAGTAGTAACTACGACTACTACTAAGATATCTAGCTACTCTACGTGCACTGAACCGACCATTAATTGTCAATGGAGATGTTTGATCCTTGGCCGCCGTCGTTTCTGCTCGTAGTCGCCGTCCTGCATGCTCGTATTTCTTCTCGTCTCGTAGTACACTCGCTTGTCTCGGTGTTTAATTTCCCGAAAATCGCATGCTTAAATTGCTAATTAACTCGTCGTTTCCTTGTTTTTAAGATCATGGAGCACCAGGAGCAGTGCCGGTGAGTCAGAGTCTTGCAGGTGGCAATAATGCACGTCGGTGTCAGGTGCAGTCCGGCGGCCGGAAGCTCCTAAGCTGGTTGCGGGAAGGACCGCCGCCTCCGGCTCCAGTGGCCGGGATTCCAATAGGCCCTTTCCCATCAATCCTCTCGCCGCCGCCGATGTGACGTGACGTGACGGCATGGGCAGCCGGGCCGGTAGGCAGCATTACATCAAGCTAGAGCTTAATACTTTGGATCAGCAGGTTCAACATGTGTAACTGCTAGTAGTTGTTATGTGTTCCACCTGCTTCATGCATGCATTAATTTGCTTAAAAGAAGAAAAAAAAACGGGTGTTCATCTTAGGGAATTTTTATAGTACATACTACTGGTAGTAAGAGGGTAGTAAGTAGAAATTAAATCTAACTATTAATTTGTGAGGGCATAATAAACTTTTCTTTATAAATCTATTTTTCATAAGGATATTATAGATTTTTCCTTTAAATCTATTATTAATTATACATGGTAAATTATACTATATGGTAAAACAATTGAAGAATTTTTTTCAAGACTAAGCAACCTCTGCTTAATTACAAGACAAAAAAAATGGCACTGCAGATTATTTACAGTTTGACGTGGAGTCGGTCCTCCTCGGAATGAAAGAGCAGTTCATCTCATACGGCAAGGGCTGGATAGCGGTTCATGGTGGACGGTGCCGTAGCGGTGGTGGCCAGATGGAGAACCCATTTGGCATGGCGTTTGGCTGGCAACGCCATGTCCTAGCTCATGGAGCTCTCATGTACAGAACGATGCTACGGAAAGCTTGACAGGGCAGAGACTTTTGTTCTAAATAGTCTGATTCTTTTTGGCATTGAGATTTCATATTCCATTATCTGTCTGCGTAACATCACATTGCTCTCGTGTAAAAATCCAAACTCCGATCTTCATAACCAGAGATTAAACTCATCATTCTTTCAGTTCTCCACTCCAAGAGATCCTATATTTCTCAGATCATGCAAGAATCTTATATGACTATTCAGATCAAAACATCGTATTGATACAACAAAAATTCATTATACGATCAACGCAGATTCACTATCTCATAATCTCACCCAATTGGGCATCGCAATTAGCATCTCCTCCCAAACATCAGCAGGATGCTCTAATTTCACAACCTTCCTAACAAGGTCGAACACCTTAGCCGTGTCATCGGCCATTGAAGAGGCCAATGTTAGGCATGGTGCCAACGCTCATTGCCGCTGTCGATGTCGAACGCTGGACCGACACGAGTCAAAAAAACCCTGGTGGGCGTCCATGGCCGCGAGCATGTTGAACGTCACATACGTCAGGGGCAGCTCGCGGGAGCATCAGCTAGAGCTGTGCCTGCTTGTGCAGCGCCACCATCTCGTCGTCAGCGTCGATGTACCTCCTATCCACGAACAGCCACAACGCTCATTGAAATTACTCTTACACCATAGGTTCCTTTTACAATTTTATCTTTTTGGAGATTCTATTGTTGGTAGTGTGGGTTGTAATATAACTAAATTCTAACTAATCTGAACTATTATATCATAAAGATTGGAAAGCCCGTATTCATTTTAAGATACCGTAAAAGAGCTCTCATCTTAACCCCTCTGAGTCTCAAGTGTGAAGTAAATGATGTAGTACCGCACTTATATGGGGTCCAAATCGGAAATTTTTAAGCTTTCATAAGGGACATAAAACAGAAAACAGCTAGGGCTAGGTATGTGTCCGTAGCCCATCAGGCCCACTGTCAACATCCCAATTTCCAATGGGCCTGGTGTGCAGCTGCCACAGACGGCCCAAAACTTTTAAGTGCATGCGTTGCCAAGCCGAAGTACTGTGCCCGGTCGTAGAGCAGAAAAAGAAAGAATGAACAAGAAGACACTTGCAGCTACTGCCAGCGACCATGCTTGCAACTCATCGCATGCTCTTTTCTCCTTTCTTTTCTTCTCCACAATTTTATTTCAGTATCCTAAGAAGATTCCCATGCATATATCCAAAAAGGAAGAAGCAGCTAGCTAGCTAGTTACTGTTTACACGAAGTGCATGTGTATGTGCTTCTACTCAAAAGGCGATATATAGAACAGAGAGAGAATGCCACGCCCAAGATGGCCATCTAGATCTGGTAGACTGCTAGGCCAAGCATGAGGGCGCAGCGCAAAGACGCACGCGCAAAGCAGGTACTCCATCTCATCTCTGTCTGCCTGCTCATACGCCTAGCCTGCAGTGGAATATAATCATGGCCGTCAGCTTGCACATCTTGACCCCGAATATATGTATGCATGTTCCATCATACAAGTGTCACACTAACACAAGCTCAATGATGCATGCACACACAGGGAGGCGTCGTTGAGATGAACGCTCGCAGACGTACATCTCGTAAGGAGATCGACAGGCTAAGCAACCTGAACACTCTGAATGTTCTCTATCCAAGTGTCCAGCATACGTAGCTTCTCCTTTCTTCAAACACCTAGCTACACTTCATCAGACTTCAGCGTATTACTACTACTTTGGGATCATCAGATGCTCTCTTTCCTCCTGCTTTTGGAAGATCTGACAAGCTAGGATTACTAAACCCGGCCAGTCAAAGAAACTGTTAGTCGGCTCTGCCGGCTTTACGCATGCTTTGTGATGAATGTAATGTACTACAGCATGCATTGTTATACGACAACGGGGACAAAGTAAAGCGAGAGTGAGGTTCCTGCAGGCCCTTGTTAGTTTTGCTCACCTTTTCGACGAGTGATTAGGAAGCGGGAAAGGTGTGTTATAAACATTGCGGTATAAGCATGTATTTATATTTAATTTCAGTATATTTGATAAAGACGCAAATATGATATAAAAAACATATAAATGACTTAATCAACATATAATCATGTGAACTCTTAAAGTTATTGAAATATACACCCAACAAATATACCATGTAAGAGTCTATAATTAGCATATATACATGTAAACAATTTAAGACATTGCACAGGAATGCTGATCTCAACAAAAAGCATAACATGTATGACCAAATTCAGCATATTATCAACAATTTGAATGTTATTAATTGCGCTTAGAAGGCTAGTTGCACAAGATCCATTCATGGCCGTCTTCGCCACGACAAATGCAATCTTAATTATAAATGTCCACTTATACATTCGATCTTGAGCTTGCCCCGCTCGTTTCAGTTTCAGCTTATAGCTTCTGGTTATTTTTCACTATTCATAAATTTCGTCTTTTTCTGATTTTTTCGCTTTTTTTAGTTTTTTTGCCGGTTCTTTTTTTCTCGTTTTCGTTTGCGTTGTCCGAGATGAGCTAACATATTTTTTTCTATTTTTAAATTTTCTAAATTTAATTACGCCAAATAAGTCACTTTCAGCTACAGTGGAATTTCAGCCAGCTACAGTGCATTTTCAGCCATAAGCCACAGCTTTTCAGCCCAACCGAGTAGGACCGAGCAGTGAAATTAGATTTTGCTATAAAGAAACTACCAGATCATTATTATAACTTGTTGAACATTAAATACGATTACAATAATCAATCTAAAATTCATTGGATAGGAACAGAATTGATTACACCAGCATAGCAAAACTTAATGATCAACTACAGTGACCGAACAGAGGATCACACAACACAGGATCAATGAACAACAAGTAATACACAAAGATATCAATGATCAAGGTATGAAAATTAGCAATTCAGCCTACAGTTCAAGATCAAATCTATATACAAGATCATATATAATTTAGTTTATGTCATTTCATCACCGAGCAATCAGCCTACAAAATCTTCTTTGCAATTTTCCAGTTAGTGATGACTCACACATATGTGAAATAGATCACGAAATTGCAAAGAACCAACAACCAGTAAAATCACAATGACGTTGATACTCGAAATCACCATGAAGAAACCGAACGAGACAGGCACGCATGTAGCGCTGTCCCAGAAAACCAAGCATCCTGCTGCACCGAGCAAGTAGATGATGGCAATCAGAGATAAAATGCCACACTTCCACCTCGAGTAGCCAAAGTAGGGTCAAGTGGACGCCACACAAGACCGAGAGCTCTGGCCGAGAGCACCTGTGAACACCAAGAACAAGTCACAAAATCTCCTTCAAACACTTGGCACAAGACCGAGCCGAATCAACCTCTAGAGGTAAATCCCCAAGCCTTTTCTCACGGCCAGATCCAAGGAAAAGGCACAAGGAAACCATATGGGGAAGAACCCTAGAACGTCGATTCGAGTTGCTAAGCCGACGCTAATAGGAAAGAACCCGGTCGGCAGCTCTCAAGACTCAAGATCGGAGAACCGTCGAGGGAGATTGAAGATCAGAGGGGAAGAAGTGAACTCATTCGGCCCTCCAAAAGAGAAGAGGAAGGTAGCCTTTTAAAGGGAACTGGGGAGGAGACTAGTGGGCTGCAGCCGAATGGCCCTGCGTTGAAGCGGCCGAGCCGAAGGCGCCTCCAACACCGCCGCTATCCTGGGAGACCCAGACAACCAAGAGACCCAGACAGTCAAGCGTCGCCTCAGCCAACTATGCTCGCGAGGAGAAGGCCTGTGGCCTTATCTCCTCATTTGTCCCACAGACAGGTGGGACCCCTCCCTCTCACTTTTTTTGGTTTACAAATTGGAAATTCCTAAAATACCCTCAAGAATCCAACAAGGTGGGAGTCGATGGTGAATCCAACAGCGCCACTGTCTCCGGAGCCGAGGAGGGAGGCGTGCGGCCGTGTGGGAGGTGTGGCAGAGGAGGAGGGGGTGGACCGTGTTGGTGGCCACGTGGAAGGTAGAAGCGGCAACAGGAGGTGGTCACCGGCAGTCCTCACCGGCAAGGAGGGGGTAGTGGCCCGCGGAGGGGTGGGGTGGGGTGGCGGTGACAACTAGGAAGAAGAGATAGAAGAAGGGGTTAGGTTAGTGTTAGATTTATATAGAATTTGAGGATTCTATTTGCACAATTGATCCTCTATCCGTTGGTTTAGAATCTGACTGATGTTTTAATAAAGAAAATAGTCGGGTTTTCTACGGACCCATCAATTAATGCGTGTCTTATCGGAGGGGACAGTCGAAGAACACAGGAACAGTAACGCTGGACTGGAGAGGCGACGCGACAGTGCGGAGCAAGCGAGGGCGACCCCATGCGACGTGACCGCGCGCTACCCCAATATATTTACTCGTCCCTGTGCGCGCGCGCGCCCGTCACGATCGATCGACCCGCCATCCAATCCCAAAAGAAGAGAGAGAGAGCTAGCTAGCTAGCCTCGCCTAGCATCATACCAGGCTACCAGCACACATGCATGTACACTCGCATGTGCGATATGTAAGCCTAGGGCCTACCCAACGCTAGCAGCCCTACATGTGCAGCCCCATCTCATGGGTCACCACTGGCCGGCCGGCCCCGTCGATCGTGCATCCAAAGTTGCGACGCCACGGGCGATCGAGCCAGTGATCAGGATCGATCCCAACCGAAGCCAACGGCTGCGTTTGGTTCCAGCTTCTTCTCCCTCCCTCCCTCTCACACGCACACTCCCTGCTTTGCCATGCGTACTTTTGTATTTAGATGATCTTTTTCTGGCCTCCGTGTACTTGGGTGTACAGTAACCTTTAGTTCTTGGACCACTTATCGTACACTCGAATTAATCAGCTGATGCAGTGGTATAGTCGAGCAGGTTTCACAACCTGAAACTAGAAATCCTGGGGACCGACTCGTGGGTTTAATTTCAACCGGCTCTCTCTCGTTTCTTGGCTAGTAACCGGATGGTTTTGGCTGGTTTTTGGAACCCTGCATATATCTTGCGTTGTCCCATGGCATCAATATTGCCCCTTTCTTCAACACCCTCTCCTCACCCATTGTGCTATGCTATGACCCTGTTCAAAAGCACTAGGGATTTTAGTTTTTCGCTGTGACTTTTGGCTAATTACGAGAGAGATTGAGAGACCAAGGTGTTAGATTGATCTCTCCCCGATTAGCCCAACGGCTAATCGGGACTTTGATCCGCGCCCTGATCGGGGGCGCTCAGTCCAACTATTGGCTAATGGGCCCCCGTCGCGCTGCGCAATAAATAGAGGGTGGGGGCCGACGGCTCGACTAACGAGGTTCGCCTGAGCCGCAAACCTCACCCGACAAACCCTAGACCGATCTAGAGGGACGCGCAGTTGGCGGCGGGAAGATCCATCGCCGTCCCCGTCACCGGATCTCTGCCGCCGTCACCGCCCTCCTCTTCCCCGACCGTCGCTGCCCGTGCGCAGACTTCACCGAGCCAACCACGATGACCAACTCCTCTTCCAATGCATCGGATGGTCGGTACACCTAACCCTAATCCTCTCTCCCTCTCCTCTTCTCTCTCGAATCGAACAAGAACACCCTCAGATCTAAACCTAGATGATCCTAAGGATCTAACAATGGTATCAGAGCCAACTATCTAGGCATAGATCTAGATGGGGAAAGGGAAAGATCAAAGACCGCCGTCGGTTGACCGGCGTGCGGAAAAGAAAAGCACAGAGAATCCCCCCTAACCCTAGAAAACGGCAATAGAAAGAGGAAAGAGAGGGGAATGGACTCGATCCGTCCGGATCAAAACCCTAACCCTAGATCTGAAAAAGCCGGGACTTACCTGGCCGTCGTCGCCGGCGTGCGGGTAGACTGGCCGAGCTGTGGGCTCGCCGGCGCTCCAAAGGGGGCCACCGTCGACGCGCTGAGGGGCGCCGACACGGAGCCGCTCGACGGCGGCGCGCTCCCTCTCAGGGGAGCGCGCACGCCGGCGAGAGGGCCCACGGTGGCGCCGGCTTCTCCTTCTCCGGCGGCTGGACAAAGTCGCCGCCGCCGCTCCTTTTTCGCTCGGGTGCGAGGCTGGAGAGGGGAGAGGAGAAATGAGCTAGGGTTTTTGGGGGAGACGGCCGCGAGCGAGTTTTGTTGCACCGATTTCGCCGCCGCACCGTCGGATGGCGCTGGATGGCTGAGATCGCGCCGAGGACAGCCGGGCTGCTTTCGGCCCAGGCGGGAAGGAGCTTTCCCGGCCCAGGCCCAGGTTGCGGCCTGGGCGCGGGGAGCGCGAGGCGGCGCGATGCTGAGCGGGCCGCCGTGGGCCGCGGCCGCGCGGGATGGGCCAAAATGGCATTTTGCACAGTAAATCCCGAAAAATGAATTTAATTATTTTCAGAAGCATTTTTTGAATGAATTTGAATGAAATTTGAATCAAATCTCTGTAAATTTTTGCACCAACGTGTTATTTTTTCCAGAGATTAGATGAGTACAGTAATAATGCTTCTGAGTATGAATTATTTTAGAATAATTTCATGTTTCCGCTGCAAAAGTTAATGTTGATTACTCTTTCAATTAAATTCGAACCAACAGGAGAATTTAATTTTTGAAATTGTTGTGAATTATGATATTGTTATTTTCTGACCAACGTTGATAATAACAGTATTATAATTTTAATTGATGATTTTATGCATTATTTCTATTTCTGCCCAACGGTGATATAGATTTAATGTATAGATAAAATTGTATGTCGTATTTTGACCAACGTTGGAAATAAGGCATATAATTTTGCTGTTAACAGTATTATAATTTTAATTGATGATTTTATGCATTATTTCTATTTCTGCCCAACGGTGATGTAGATTTAATGTGTAAACAACTGTATGTTTTAATTTTAACCAACGTTGAAACCAAGGCATGCAGTTGTTGTTATTATGTTTAAATGTTCTCACTGTATATGAATTGTGTTTTCAGGAGGATACTCTTTGATGGGCTACATCAGGGATATCCCGGTTCTCAAAGGAGACAACTACGGTGAATGGAAGGAAAAGATTGACCTGACCTTCATTTTGGCTGAGGTGGACTGGGTAGTCACCACACCGTGTCCCACAGAGCCTATGGCACCGGTGAGAGATGAAAATGAGGCTGATGCTGCCTGGCAGACCAGACAGAGGGACTATGCTCCCATAAAAATGTCATATGATCTTGATCATAAAAAGTGGGTCACTACCAACAAGAAATGTTTGGCTGTGATAAAGAACACGATTGAGCCTGCAATTGTTGGCTCAATCGCAGAGTGTGACACTGTCACAGAGTACCTTGAGAAAATAAAGAGTCAGTTTACTGGCTCTTCAAAGACTTATGCTGCACAGCTGATTAAGCAGCTTGTGACAGAAAGGTACTCTGGTGGTGGCAGTGGCATAAGAGAGCACATAGTAAGGATGAGCAACTTGGCATCCAAGCTTAAACCAATGGATTTGGCTCTCAAGGATGAGTTCCTTATTCATTTCATTTTTGCTTCCTTGCCGAAAGAGTTTGACACCTTTGTTGTCAACTACAACATGCAGCCCGAGAAATGGGACTTAGAAAAGTGCATAGCTATGTGTGTGCAAGAGGAGGAAAGAATTAAATCCTCACATGATGGTTCTGTCAACTATGTGAAGGACTACAAGAAAAAGAACTTTAATCATTCCTCCTCAAAGACAGGAAAGCCTCAGCATAAGCCTCAGCAACAAAATTTCACAGTGGAGAAAGATCAGTGCCTTCATTGCAAGAAAAAAAGACATTACAAGAAAGATTGTCCCGATTTCTTGAAAATGATTATGTCAAAGAAAGGTGAGAACATCATTACGTACATAAATGAGTCCCTGTATGTACAATATTCAAACTCTACTTGGTGGATTGATTCAGGTGCAACTGTTCATGTTGCCAATAATTTGCAGGGATTCCGTTTGACGAGGAATACGCAAAGAAAAGAAAGATGCGTTAAAGTCGCAAATGGAGTCCAAGCTGAAGTTGAAGCCGTTGGCGATCTTTCATTAGAGTTAGCTGATGGCTTCACTCTTTTACTTAGAGATGTTCTTTATGTCCCTCTTTACAGAGGAATTTGATTAATGTTTCATGTTTGGACAATGATGGTTATGATTGTCATTTTGGAAATGGCGAGTGTGAAATAATGTTTAATAAAGAATGTGTTGGTCTTGCCATCTTACAAAATGAGCTTTATTTGTTATTATTATGTGATGATGTGAATGTCGTATGCGATAATGGGAACGTTGTGTGCGAGAAAGTGATTGAATCCTCATCTACAAATGTAAACAGGAAACGAAAGAGAACTCTAGATGCGTCATCGAAATTATGGCACTGTCGTTTAGGCCATATTTCGAGGGGGAGAATAGAAAGACTAGTTAAGAATAATATTATTTCTCTATTAGAGTTCTCAGACTTAGAACAATGCAGAGAATGCATTAAAAGAATATATGTAAAGAAAATTAAGAAAGACGCCAAAATAAGCACAGGAGTTCTACAAATTATTCACACAGACATTTGTGGTCCTTTTCCTGTGAAAAGTGTGGATGGTTATGACTCGTTCATAACATTCACGGATGATTACTCCCGTTATGGATATATTTATCCAATCAAAGAAAGAAATGAAGCCTTGGATAATTTCAAGATATTTAAGGCTGAAGTTGAAAACCAACACGATTTAAAGATTAAGATAGTCCGATCTGACCGTGGGGGGGAGTACTACGGTCGACATACCCCATATGGACAAGTTCCTGGACCTTTTGCAAGGTTTTTACAGGAAAATGGCATAGTGGCCCAGTATTCTACACCGGGCGAATCTCAGCAAAATGGAGTAGCTGAAAGACGCAACCGTACCCTGATGGATATGGTGCGAAGCATGATGAGCTACTCCACACTCCCATTGAGTTTATGGATGGAGGCGTTGAAAACCGCCATTCATATTCTCAACAGAGTGCCTAGTAAGTCGGTGCCCAAAACACCGTACGAGTTGTGGACAGAAAGAGTTCCCTCACTAAACCACTTACGTGTGTGGGGGAGTCCTGCTGAGGCTAAAGTATTTAACCCAAACCTTGGGAAGCTTGATCCCAAAACAGTAAGTTGCCATTTCATTGGATACCCTGAAAAGTCAAAAGGTTTTCGTTTCTACTATCCAGACATATATACAAAGTTTGTAGAAACGAGACACGCTGTCTTCTTAGAGGATGAAATGATGAGGGGAAGCATGGTAGCTCGAGAGATTGACCTTGAAGAGAAGCGGACGTATGCGCCCACTCCGATGATTCAAGAGCCATTCTTCACACTACCTGCTGTCGCTGCACCGACGGTGCAAGACACCGTGGTGCCAGCACCTGTTATTGTTCCTCCTGTGGCAACAATGAATGAGAATGAGGAACCTGTTCTCCAGGATCCTATAGAACCCATTGCCACAGATGAGGGGGAGCAACAACAGCCTCAAACAGAAGATGTACCAAATGAGGAGGCCCCGAGGAGGTCTCAAAGAGTAAGAAGATCAGCTATTTCTGATGATTATCAGATTTATCGTACAGAGAAATTTCAAATGGAGGATGATCCCACCTCATTTGAAGAAGCCATGAGAAGCGAAAATTCTTAAAAATGGCTTGAGGCTATGGAAGAGGAAATGAGGTCCATGAAGGCTAATAAAGTCTGGGACTTGGAAATTATTCCTAAAGGAGCCAAAACAGTAGGCTGTAAATGGGTCTACAAGACAAAGCTTGACTCCCAAGGGAATGTAGAAAGATACAAAGCGCGACTTGTGGCAAAAGGCTTTACGCAAAGAGAATGTATTGATTACAATGAGACCTTTTCTACAGTCTCATGTAAAGATTCCTTCAGAATTATAATGGCATTAGTAGCACATTATGATTTAGAGTTACATCAGATGGATGTAAAGACGGCATTTCTTAATGGGGATTTGGAGGAAAATGTTTACATGGCACAACCGAAAGGTTTTGTTGTGGAAGGAAATGAAAGAATGGAATGCTGCCTAAAGAAATCGATTTATGGGTTAAAGCAAGCTTCAAGACAGTGGTACTTGAAATTTGACAGTACAATAAGAAAATTTGGGTTTAAAGAGAATGTAGAGGACAACTGCGTTTATGCAAAGTTTAAAGATGGGAAGTTTATCTTCCTAATCCTGTATGTGGATGATATCCTACTAGCTAGTAGTGATGTCAGTCTGCTACTGGAGACAAAGAAGTTTTTATCCTCAAACTTTGATATGAAAGATCTTGGTGAAGCTTCGTTCGTTCTAGGGATCGAAATTCACCGGGATAGAAACAAAGGGACATTGGGACTGTCACAAAAGGCATACATAGAGAAAGTCTTAAAGAAATTTGGTATGCATAAATGTAGTCCTTCACCTGCACCTATAGTCAAGGGCGACAGATATGGGGATTTTCAATGCCCCAGGAACCAGTACGAGCTCGATCAAATGAAATCGGTTCCATATGCTTCAGCTGTCGGAAGCTTGCAGTATGCTCAAGTGTGTACGCGCCCTGACTTAGCATTTGTTACCGGGTTACTTGGCAGATTCCAGAGCAATCCTGGAATAGAACATTGGAAATTGGTAAAGAAAGTCTTGCGTTATTTGCAAGGAACAAAAGGCCTCATGATGACATACAGAAGATCAGATTCACTCCATATAGTGGGGTATACAGATTCTGATTATGCGGGAGATGATAGAAAGTCGACATCCGGATATGTGTTCACTCTCGCTGGAGGAGCTATATCATGGAAAAGCTGTAAGCAAACCGTCACTACATCGTCCACAATGTATGCCGAGTTTGTAGCATGTTATGAGGCCACGGGGTAGGTGAACTGGCTAAAGAAGTTCATACCCGGTTTAAAAGTGGTTGACGACATCAATAGACCACTTAAGTTGTACTGCGATAATGAACCCGCAGTAACGTATGCCCACAACAATAAGTCAAGTGGTGCTGCCAAACACATTGACATAAAGTACTATGTTGTGAAAGATAAAGTTCGGGATCAAATTATAAGTCTTGAGCATATATGTACCACAAAGATGTTAGTGGATCCGCTTACAAAAGGCTTACCACCCAACGTGTTCAGAGAACATGTAGCCGGCATGGGTTTAAGGGAAAGCCTATGATTCTTGGACTATAAAGGGCCCAAAATTAAAGAATCTGTTTCAGAACAGAGATGTGTATTGTAGCTGTTAAATCTTTCGGCGATTGACCGTGACGATGAAGCATGCTCTATGCACTAATCTGTGATGAAATGGTAAAAGAAGAAAAGGTATGATATGAGAGGAGATCAAGGGGGAGAATGTTAGATTGATCTCTCCCCGATTAGCCCAACGGCCAATCGGGACTTTGATCCGCGCCCTGATCGGGGGCGCTCAGCCCAACTATTGGCTAATGGCCCCCGTCGCGCTGCGCAATAAATAGAGGGTGGGGGCCGGCGGCTCGACTAACGAGGTTCGCCTGAGCCGCAAATCTCACCCGACAAACCCTAGACCGATCTAGAGGGACGCGCAGTCGGCGGCGGGAAGCTCCATCGCCGTCCCCGTCACCGGATCTCCGCCACCGTCACCGCCCTCCTCTTCCCCGACCGTCGCTGCCCGTGCGCAGACTTCACCGAGCCAACCACGATGGCCAACTCCTCTTCCAATGCATCGGACGGTCGGTACACCTAACCCTAATCCTCTCTCCCTCTCCTCTTCTCTCTCAAATCGAACAAGAACACCCTCAGATCTAAACCTAGATGATCCTAAGGATCTAACACAAGGGACGCTCATGTTAAGAAATCATTCCGTTCAAAACGGCTCCTACAGTGACTCCTACAAACGGTTTATAGAAACCATCAGTTTAAAAGCCGGCTTCTAAAAACCAGAAACCAGAAGTTGTTTAGAACATGGTCTATAGTTAGCCTTTGCTACGACCCTATCGTTGACCACAAGCACATATATGAAGTTCTTTTAAATAACCCTTTTTTATTAATATGATAAAAGAAATATCCTAAATTTGTTTTAAGGAATAATACCTTATCGCCAATTCAATTGGTGACAAAAGCTTGTCGCAATTGAATTGGTTGTATGGTTTCCTGTATCGCCAATTGAGGGATAGCTCCTGTCGGCAATTTAACTGGGACAGCTCCTATTGCCAATTGACGACTATTATTCTTTCTTTTTTGTCAAATTAATAAAAAAATGGGTTATTTCAAAATGAATCCACATATACATGGGCACATGGCCCTTTGTACTGGTCCTGCTCGCCTCCTCTGTTGCCCCGATCTCCCCTTGTTGATGCCCGTGATGTCTATCGATGCCTTAACCCCTATACGTGGTTGACCTCATGCCTCCATAGTTCTTGTGGGCTAGCGGATGAGTGAACTTGTAAAGGTTGACCATGCATAAATCGTAAAGCAGGTTAAGGGGGTGAACAATTTTGAATTTTTGTAACAAAATAAAGTCATCTAGCTAGCTAGCTAGTTTGCACCAATGTTTTCAGTGAAAAGACGGGTTTGTGAACTGAAAAAAAAGGGAAAGATTTTAAGGACAGAGGGTTGCTGATTTGTAACTACCCACTAATTCACTTTTGACGGTGTTGCTTTAAGATTTATGCACCTTGATTTTCATGAGAATATAAAATAGGTGTATAGATGAGAACATGCAAGTGGCTTGATTGTGGGAGCACGGGTGTTTATTTTCACTCACCTAAATTTGATCTCTAGGATAACAGATTTTTTTAATAAATAATCTATTTTTTATTCAAAATAACAGAAATATATCCACGCTAATTTTTTTTAAGAAAGACTCTAGTCGCCTCGCCCAATGGACAAGCAATAATAAAGTTGTTTATAAGCCGTTGGGCGATAGGTTCCAGTCGCCCGACAGTTGGGCAACTGGAGCCTGTCGCCCTGTAGCTGGGCGACAGCAACTTGCAGTCGCTCGGCATGCAGTGACTGCAAGCAAGTGTGGGTTAATCCATTTTGTGAATTTTGTAGATTATGACCGCGAGATAATCTGTTGGATTCGTAATAAGAGTTTATGATCGTTGTATGTTGTTATAGTGCAAAAAAATTTGTGAAATTTTTTTAAGAATAATTGAACTTAGAATGATCGGTAAGTACGAGGGTAAGTGATATTATGATGTTTCCAGGAATTCGTACACGGAGGAAAACTGGTCTGTTAAAATTATTAGATAACTTGCTATGAGAATAATTGAATGGGAAAAGACGAGGAAATAAGCTTGTTTGAATTAAAATAGACTTCATAATACAGTTAGAAGTAACATGTCGCATAGGGTTTGATTACATTCATAACATAGAGCATCATGTGCGACTAACCAATCCAACAACTCGTACGACCTACTGCGTGGACCGGAGCCATTTTTCCTTCCCTGCGAGCTCGGTTTTGAATTCCTTAGCAGCCTCTTTTGCCTTGGTTGTCATTTCCCTCTTTTCCTCATGCTTCATCTCGCGAGCCTCGCGCTCCCTACACGTGCACACCCCGAGATGAGTTTTTGTCTCCCGTTGTATACGCTCGGTTTATTCGTCCTTGCGGCGGTCCTCCTCCCGGATCTCACAGGACCTTGTGATGTTCAACTCTTCGAAGTCGAATGCCCATTGGTCCTCTGGGTGGATCTCAAAATCGATCCATTTGCGGTAGGCACATAGGGGTTCCAGGGACTGTGAATATATGGGAGAGATTGTTAGTGCGCACTTTGAAGGAGAAAAAGTAGGGAAAAATAGTGCACCTAGTACTTACCGGTTGTCGATAGGTGGCAGTGTCTAGACGGCGGTACAGATAGTCACTGGAGCAGTTTGTGCAACCCCAGTAACGCATTCTAAGGCTGAGGCGGTGCTTAGACTTGAAGAACTTGCATAGGTCTCGGCACCAACAAGGGGGCGTCTCCCCCTCTGGGACGTGTTGCGGCGAACACGCGATAGGAATGTTCGGGATGGGGTTGTTGCTACGGGTCACGTCATTGCGGGGAGCTGACTTTGTAGCACGCTGGACTTGTTCTACCCGAGCCACAGCAGCCCTTCCTTTCTCATTGCAGGCGGCAGCTGACCTTGCTAGGTCACGGGTCTCCTCCCATTGCTTCATCATCTTGTTCCATTGCTTCTTTTGCCTCTTGTCTATCCCGGTATGGTGAAGCAAGTGCCGGTGTAGTGTTGGGTTTGCTTGTGTAGTTTTCTCTTAGAAATCTCTTTGACCTCTATTTATAGGGCCTCTTGTGGCCTTTTCGCTGCATGAAGATGCACGTGTTGTCGCGTTACTATGCAAAGCTAACAAGTGTGGTATTGTCGGCATGCGAAACTTCACAGTCAGGTCTTCGGACTACGCAAAGCTGCACCTTTTGGTATTATTGCTGCACAAAGCTAGCCCATGTGGCCCTATCGCTGCGCAAATGTGTCTCGTCTGGTCTTCTCACTATGCAAAGCTGGCCTGTGCAGTCATGTTGCAGCACAAAGTTGGCACGCGTAGTCTTGTCGCTGTGTAAAGGTGTCTCATCTACTCTTGTCGCTGCGCAAAGCTGTCCTGTGCGGTCATATCGCTGCGTAAAGCTAGCCCTTGTGGTCCTATCACTACACAAAAGGTGTATCGTCTAGTCTTCCACTGCGCAAAGCTGGCCCGTCCTGTCATAGCACTGCGAAAAGCTGGCCCATCCTGTCATGTCACTGCGCAAAGCTGGTCCGTGCGGTCATGTCGCTGTGCAAAGCTAGCGTATATAGTCTTGTCGCTGCGCAAAGATAGCCCGTCATGTCGTGTCACTACACAAAGTTGGCACGTGTTGTCTTGTTGCTGCGCAAAGCTGCCTTATATCATAAAGCACGCCGCAACACCGCAATTATGCTATAAAATGAATGTCCGATACATTGATGGTAAGAACAATTATCTTCTCCGTCGTAGAGTAAGACACCATGACAAAAGCCGAGGGGCCAATCGAATATGGGTCAGCAAGGGGGGACCTTCCGCTCGAATGGAAGAAGGACTTCGGCATTATATACCGCTTGTTGCCAAACAGACGCACTCAGTCGGTGTGGCCAAAATGCAGACACATGCAGGTTGCGGTGGTGCAGGTGGCAGAAGGCCATACAGTTGGCAGATGACGTTTCTTTCGATGCCCACACTCCGGGATACAAGTAGGTACTCATCTATTTTTGTAGTACTGCTAATAGAGTTTCAATGTTAATGTTCCTCTATAGCAGATGGATAAATGCGACTTCATGCAATGAATTGATCCTCCCCATGAACGGTACATTGCGAGGTATATGGATATGTTGTGGGAACGAATTGCTAACTTGGAGGCACGGATTGAAAGTCTCGAAGAGCAGAACGATAACCTCTGTCAGCATGTGCAGCGCGAGAGGGGCAACAAGGAGGTCATTAACATAGGAAGTTCGTATGACCCAACATGCTGCTGCGTGAACCCTAGTTGTATATGTGCTTACTACTACAACAACGGCTAGCCATGTCCGAGGCAGCCCCTCAACAACACTCAATATGGGTACCACGAGTAGGGGTGGGAGAAAAAGCTCGAGGCTGGTGAGCTGGCTCGGCTTGTTGAAGGCTCAGCTCGTGGCACAAACGAGCCGAGCCGAGCCAGCGTTTCAGCTTGTCCATTAACGAGCCGAGGCGCCGAGCCGGCTCACAAGCCGCTCACTAGGCTCGGTAGGCTCGGTCAGCCCAGCTCGATAGTGTCTTCGTCCCATCATGACGTGAACGGCTCAATACAGTAGTAGTAGTATGTATGCATGTCAATTTTCATACCTCTTTAGTCACTGAGAGGTATTATTAAAGTACAAGTTACTATTTTCCCTGTTAATTTCACCTATGGAAAGGAACCATCAGATGCCATATTTGCTCATACTGGAACTAGAGTTTTCTTGGCAAGTTTTTCTTACTTTGTTATGAACCTACTACCTTAGATGCTCTTTCCTTTTTGATGTAATTTCAGTCATAAAATTACTAATGTATAGATTTCACTGTCACTCTAAAGAATCATAAAAATTATCATTCAGAAAAATAAATCTGAAACATAACAAGCCTAACGAGCCATAGGATTGATGCAATTTGCATATTCTACCTAACGAGCCTAACGAACTGAGCTCGAGATTTTCAACGAGCCGAGCCGAGATTCTCTTTTAGCTCGTTAGCTTAACGAGCCGAGCCGAGCCTCTTCCCTAATGAGCCTTCACGAGCCGAGTCAAGCCAAGCCAGCTCGATATCCACCCCTAACCATGAGGCTCCTTCCACCTATAGGCAATGATATGTATGGTTGTACCGTAATACTCTCGCCTGTTGTTCGAAATATTTTGCAATGCCATTAAGCATGCAATAGAATGGTTCGTACGTCGGTGCGGTTGGCATCAATTCAGTTCATTATTCGAGTGGTGCGGTCGTCAGTGCGATTGCCATCAATTTAGTGGTACATGCATCGACAAGGTAAAGATAAGTAAAACTAAATTCACCACGGTATTGTAATCATCACTAAGTAAATAAGAAACGTAAGTAGTACATGAACAACAAGTGTACAAGTAGCACTAACATGGTGTGCCTCGTCTAACCTAAGTGCACATAAACGGTAAAGCGTGTGTCCACATCCGTGTGTATGTCGTGTGTGTGTGTGTGCGAGGGCTGGTGTCCGACTTTTTAGCGAATTTAGCATTGTTAGTGACAATATTTACAAAAGTAGCACTATGCGCATCGTATTTGCAGAAATATCACTTTTGTCGTCCGGTGGGTGAGCGGTAGCGCCGGCGAGGCGACGCGTGGGAAGGGGGCACCAGCGGTAGGCGCTTGCCACCCGGTGAGGAGACGATAGGTGGTTAAGATAGCTGATTAGCCGGCTTAATTACCTACCTTAATTTTTTCGCTTAGTATTTGTTTGACTTTTTAAATATACCAAATTTTATTAAAAAAATTACAAAAATTTATATGTATCCTCCTAACATAACGTGCTTAATAGTGTAATTTTTGGGTAATTTTATACATTGTGAATATTGCTTAAAAATTTATACAATTTTGATATTTGTATGAGTTTTTACATATAGCAAACGAGCTCCAAAAATTACAAACACAGTCATAGTTATTGTATAATTTTTAGAAATTTTATGTGGTCCAAAATTTCCACGTTTATTCGGGTTAATTTAATCATGAATTTACAAATATTTCATGATTTTTTAGAATTTTATACATTAGGAATACTTGTACAAGTAAAAGTAAATATAGTATTAAAAATGCATCACACTAGATGTGATATGGCTCATCCATCTGAGCCATTGCTACCTCCTCACCTCGTCTACCTCTCTGTATGTGGCCTTGTCTTCCATTGAGCACGAGCATGTCCCGTGGGGTACGTCCATCGGTCCGGAGGTTGTGTCTCAGTAGGCTCAGGTACAGTAGGCTGGGTCCGGTTAGGGTCGATGTCCTCTAGCTGAGACATGTCGAACTGCAAGCTGCCCGCAATAATGTCGTGAACGAAGGACTCTATAAATCCCCCTCGTGGTGCGAAGGAGCTATCGCCTTGACCGTACTATATGGCAGCGAAGCCGAAGGATCTCAACCCACCGAAGTGTCAAAATTCTGGGTATACTGTGAACGCTGAGCTTTGCCCTACGTACGCTACAAACCCTAGCACCGTGTAGTGCTCTTTGGAAGCATCTAGGAGGCTTGTATCGTCAGCGGTGGACTCGTCATCACCCCCATGTTAAATTAGAGGCTGCAAGATAAAATGATATTAGTCACAATAAATATTTCAGATGTATAATAAGAATATCATACCTCTCGAATGTGTAGCAAAGATGAAGAATGGGTAGCGGTAGTCTGCGCTGGTGGTGCGGACGTCAAAAGTGATGTATCTTGACAATGGACCTGCGGCAGGAGAACGGTATGATGTTAGTGGAACACAAGGCCTAATAGGAAAACAAAATGTAGGTTTTTATGTAAGTTACGTCCTTGTTGATACGGCGCACGGATGATCGGCTGCTAGTACTACGACGCCAAGCAGACATGGTAGACTATGAGGGCTGGCTGGACTCGCTAGGTCGCGATGACCTGGCGGGTGAGCTTGGTGCCCCCACTGGGTGGCTTACATGTATAGTGTGATTCGTGAAACGGCTGCAGCTTAGGTTGTGCACTATTTTTTGCCTGCTTTAGGATGTACTTCAAAGTATTCTGTCGGGCTGGTGGTATCTCCGGGCTGGTGATGGTGGCCTCGGACGCCCTTGCAATGCGCTGCGCCCGCTTCAGCTGAAGTGACATACGAAACAGTTTCAATAACGACCAATATGAATTTCTTAAATGAAATGATAAGAAATTAGAACTGTCTTACGCTGTCATGCTGCCGCGAAGCGCTGTGGGGATCGATCAAGCGTTATAGACTCGCAAAGGGCAACAAGCTCGTGGCCCGCAGGGTTGGGACGTAGTGCTCGTCCAGCGCCCACGGATCCCTCCCCTCCCCCTCTCCCCGCAGCTTGAAGGGCGAAGGGCCAACCACGTCACCCGTCATTCATGAGTGGCAACAATGTTTCTCATCATATAACTATTCGAGATACTCTGATAAAGCCATACTTTCCAATACATAGGATAGAGCAAATATTAGTGTGAAGATTAATAATGATAGTAAAACTTACTTCATAATATAAACTACATTAATTATGACTAACTAAATAATAGTGATTATGACTAGGACTACAGGAATAACGTCGAAAGCATGCCATAAAAAATTACATGTCTTTTGAGAGAAGAAATCAGCACTGTCGCGTCCTTAATGAATTATGTACTATCTTCTCAAAATAATTAGATACGCACTCCTAATTTTGAGCGATGACCGCGAGAATGAGTTTCTGCGATGAGCGACTGAGATGAGCAATGACGAACTGCGAGAGGTTCGTATTTATGGCCAAGCAAAAAGTGAACCCGGTGCACTCACCCCGTAGATTGAGGACCCATTGTCATGAGCAGCACTTCAGGTGAGGGGGGACGGCATGATAATACTGACGAATGTGCAAACAAGGGAGCGAGTGAGGGAGGATGACACGGACATAACGACATTAGTGCGGACGAGAGAGCCCGTGAGGGGGTATGACACACACAAAGTGACAATTGTGCGAAGGACACAACAGGAAAGAAAATATAGTATGATCGGGCCGACACATGCGCAAAGCACAGATGTCAGCCACTTGAAAAGATGTCTGAGCATCCTTAAATTCATGATTAAATTAACCTGAATAAACGTGGCAAATTTAGACCACATAAAATTCCTAAAAATTACAAATAACTATGACTGTGTCAAAAGGCTTCACATAAAATTTTGTAATTTTTGGAGCTTGTTTGCTATATATAAAAACTCGTATAAATATTAAAATTGTATACATTTTTTAGCAACATTCACAATGGATAAAAATACCCAAAAATACGAGTCAAGTACGTTATGTCGGAAGACTGTACATAAATTTTTGTAATTTTTAAGCTCATTTGATATATTTAAAAATTAAAAAAAACACTAAATGAAAAAATTAGGGTAGATAATTAAGCCGGCTAATCTGCCGTCTCCTCACCGGGCGGCAGGCTGCTTGCCGTCTGCTGGCGGGGTGGCAGACGCCTGGCACCAGTGGTCCCCCTTACGTCGCCTCGCGACGCTGCCGTCCGCTCGCCGAATGGCAAAAATAGCATTTCTACAAATACGTTATACGTACTGCTATTTTTATAAATACAATGATTAATAGTGCCAAATCCGCTAAAAGTTCCTCGTGGCCTCATTCAAAAGTTGTATACATACCTACGCACACACGTAGGCAAGGCGGTATCGTAGCAGACAAAACGGCCGGCAATTAAGCACTACTACTACATAGCAGCTGCCAACCAATAATTTGCCGTACGGACGTAGTAGCTAACGCCAACGAAGGGATGGATGAGTGAGATGAGGTCGCCAATGGGAATGCAGCTAATAATTTGCACGCACGTCCATCGACCGGCGCGCGCGTCGTCGCCGCTCCATCGATTTGACCGTGACGGACGGACGGCGGATGATAAAGCGAGCGACCTCAGGTGGGCTGTCGAATATTTCGTTTTTGGCCACTTTATTTGTTCAGAGTATTTGCCGTTTCATATTTTCTGATGCATAATTTTTCATTTCCCTATTCCCTCTATTAAAGTATAAGTTAGTTGTTTGTTTTTCTTATCAATTTAGGTTTTTGCTAAACTCATCGATACATGCAACTTAATACCCTTGGCATGTAAGGTTGCGAACTTGCGATGGACCTAAGGTGGAGCTAGATTAGCTATTAAAGGCATTTAGTTGAGAAGCATATCGTCTAGATAACAAATGCATTGACCTGGAGGTGACAAGTGACGATGTCCATTCTTTTCGGTTTTTCAATCGATTTTTAGTTTCAACTTCTATCATTAAAATTATTTTAGATCTATTAGTTGCACCCAAAATCACCGGGTACAGCCAAAAATAACGGAGCCAACTAGGAGACATGTACGCTGCGCTAGTCATGGCATAGGGAAGGAGGAGGGGGTGGGTGCAAAGCAAAGCAATACATTGTTAGGTCGGGCCCACTAGCGCCAGGTGGCTGGGCCCCACACCCTTGGCTAGGAATAGCGATTCATACCCATGCGATGTGACGCCTCTCTCCCTCCGTCCTTAGGGGCGGAACCACACCCCGGGCATGGTAGGCTTCAGCCCGGGATGTAGAAAAATATCTAGTGTACAACCCCAAATAAATTCAGTCCAGTCTAGGTAATATTTTCATAATCCAGCCCAGATAGCCTAGATCATTCCACTACTGAGTCCGGGGCGTAACCAAATCCTGGTTCCGCCACTGTCCGTCTTGCGGTACAGGGCGTGCGAGTGAGGGTCACACGTACCTGGCCATTCCTTGCACTATGGCCAGCAGTAGCACTGCAAGTCGTAGCTAGTGTGCTCCACAGCCCAACCCTAAACCACACAACCATGCGTGTACCAAGTGTGTGTGTATACAATATTACTAACCAACGCGCAGGTGTAAAATGCACAGGGAAATTGCTAACGTTTTTGAATGAAGTTATTGATAAACCTTCACAGTGCTGGAAAGTTATTGACGTTTCTGAATGAAGTTACCATCGGTAGCGAGTGAAGTTACTGCCGAACGCTTACAGTACATAGCCAGTGGTAACTTTCCTCACACTAGCGATGACTTTTCGGGGTGCAAAGCTGCGCGCACAGAACACGCAGGCGCAGAATAGCACTAACGTATGTCTATGTGTGTGTGTGTGTGTATGTCTCTCTCTCTCTCTATCTATACATATATGGAGTATATCTAGTGCAAATGGCCTTTTTAGTGGTAACATGCAGATACAAATCAGGGTTGTTGGATTCACCTTCTACGGTTCGGATCTATGAGGGTGGAAACCCCTCAAAACTTACGCGATTTTATACATAACCCCCGCCTCCCTTCTCCCCTTTACACAATACCCTTGTCGCCTAACTCCCCACCTCCAGCCTTGCATCGCCCCATCGCCTCAACTGGGAAGCTGTCGCGGCCTCTTAGCCTTGCGCCGCCCCCCATCACCCTCCTCGCTGGTGCTGCCTCCCATCCTTGCGCTGTCCCCATCATTTTCGTGCCCTCCGCGCTGCTCCCCTCCTTGCTGGCTTCCCTTCACAAGAAACCGCCCCCGTCGCATCCCCGCCGCCGACGCCCCTTCTCCTTCGCCAGCGATGCCCCGTCTCTCCCACCAGTGATGCCTTTGTTCGAAGCCCCGTCTCTCCCACCAGCGACGTCCTTGTTCTACAACTCGGATTAGGTTTGTCCGCCTCCCTCCTTTCCAGTGTTTTGCCCTTCTCCCCCCGGCATTTTGTCGCTGGCCTACTCCATCCCCAGCCTGCGACCACAAACACGGTCACCTTCGACTACGGCTGTCTTCGACCACGACCACATCTGCCACGACTATGGCCACCTTCGACCACGGCCTCCACGATCACAGCTGCCTTTGACCACGGCCGCTACAACCACAGCTGCCTTCGAACACAACCACGGCCACCTCGCCTTTGACCACAACCACAATGAGGGGCAACGACCGAGGAGCCCAGGTGGCGCTGGGTCGAAAGCTAGCAGTGGCACTGCAAGGAAGGGGGTGGCGTCGGGTGGTGGAGGGGCGACGTCGGGGTGCCCAGGGGTGGTAGAGGAAGGGGCAGAGATGGCGAGGCGAGTAGATGGCAGAAAAGAGACTGACGTGGGTGGTGGCACTGCAGGGAAGGGGGACGACACCGTGGTGATGGAGGGTCGGAGTGATGCGAGGTACATGATCTTCACGACATAGAATCGAAATGATAACTTGGATCCGTGCAACCTGAAGAACCGATAACGCAACCACTGTTAGAACAACAACATGCGAAAAAAGAATTTTCTCAACCACATGCTCATGATCCCGTCTACTCGACCACAAAGCAGATACGTCGCAGCTCCTGAGAATCACAAGGAATAACAACGATGTAGAGAAATGTCCAATTCCCATTTAGATTGCAATCAAATGGCAAACTCTAGGAAGAATAAGCGTATAGCTCTCTCTTAAAAATAATATATTCAATCGTGGTCTACCAAAAAGTTACGTATTACAAGGCTTATATAACCCATGGGAGGCTGCAAGGTCTCCTACACAATTCCTAAGTGTTTTAGACTCAGACTCTCACAAAAAGAAAATAAAAATAAAAATTTGTGATGATTTTAAAGATAAATCCTCCTCCATTACGTAGCCCTTGAGATAAGCTTTCAAGCGAATCCAACATCACCTCAATCGGACCTCGTATATGAAACTTATTACCCATATACGCTTAGTATACGGTCAAAGATACGATCATACTGTTCCGAATACATCCAAGTCAATTGAATGGCTACAAGCGTCTCCAGCCAATCCAACGGTGGGATCATTTAGCCTGGTGCGAATGTTACCATCAATATCGACCGTCCAAAACCGATCGAACGTCGCGGAATGAACAAATGTTCAGAGCGGTCCAAACGTCTCCAAGGCGATCGGGTGGTTCGTTGAAGATCGAATGGTACGACTCATTTGGAGTGGCCCAAATATTTTCAAGACGACTGGGCGGTCTGTGGAAGATCGGACAGCGCAATCGTTCGCAGCGGTCCGAACGTCTTCGAAGCGTCTGAGTGTCCAACGCTGATCGGACGGTTCAGACAGTCAAAACCATTCAGATTGGTCTGAACGTTTCGAAAGTCTTGTGAGCACCCGATGTGGATCGAACAGTTCTGAACACATCTGAGGTCGATCAGACCAATCCGAAGGTAGTTTTTGATTCCAATTGAAATCGTTTGAATGTCCGGAGCATATTTGTAAGTTCGATTGAGCTTGTGGATGATACGACACAGTTATGAGGACTTGAACGTGTCTTCTCTTGCTTGGCTCCATGTACTTCTTCTCCGTTAGCTTTGCCTCCATATTTTCAATTCCAAAAGCTTCACATCATTCAAACCTGAGCATGCACACAACATTTGCATGAGCTAATATCTAGTTCTCTTGTAAATTAAAACCAGATTCAATTATGAGTGAGTTCATCTATTGATTAATCTTTTTAGCTCGTGCTCATGTTATCGGTCCAGTTGGTGTCTTGAGGATGTCCTCATTATGGAGCTTGGCGGTGGCGCTGCAGGGAAGGGGGCAGCACTGAGGGGTTGAGGGGGCGGCAAATGGCGAGGTGAGTGGGTGACATAAAAGAGACTGAGGCGGCGCTTGGCGTGTAGAGGGAGTTGAGGGTACAGGGGATCAGGTAAAGGGGAGAAGAGAGCGGGGGATTATGTGTAAAAGAGTGTTAAGTTTTAAGGGATTCCACTTGCACATATCTGAGGTGTAGAAGGTGGATCCAATGGCCCTGGTTCGTGTTTGCATTGGAAGCTGAAATGGGACACCATGGTGTCTGGGCACCAAGCCTTCCTGTCTTTGGATTGCTTTTAGATACGTGCAAGTGCAATGGTATATAATATATCAGGATGGAAAGTCTTAATCATAGATGGAAAGTCTCAATCACACTAGCACGCATTTAAAAGCAATCCAAAGGCATGGAGACTTGGTGTCCAGACACCATAGTGCCCCTATTATTTATACTATATATATATACATATATATAGAGAGAGAGAGAGAGAGAGTTTTTTTCTTCTCCTGGGTGTAGTTACTCTCTATATCGTAACTCACAAAGTAGAGAGTATCTAACACAACGGATGGTATGTACGTGTAGTATATGAGTATATAAGACTATCTAAATGGTATGTATACATTTTTAAGGTGGTATATACAGTTTGTTTAACGTACTCCTTTGTTTGTGTAAATATCAAGGTATTAGCAAAATATGCCAAAAACCACGTGCTCCCTTGCAAATTTTTCATGTGGCGGCATTGGAGTATCTTAGAATTAGTATATGAGTATACTTAAGATGATAAAGAAGTATATTAAATTTGTTTATGTGGTATATCATAGGTGAAAGTAACTACATTTGGGAGTAGAATATATTTTTCCTGTATGTATGTATGTATGTATGTATGTATGTATGTATGTATGTATGTATGTATGTATGTATGTATGTATGTATGTATGTATGTATGTATGTATGTATGTATGTATGTATGTATGTATGTATGTATGTATGTATGTATGAGCATGCATAAAGTTGTTTAATATAATTTACAAATTTTACTATGATCAGATTGGTAAGAGCAAGTCCAATAATAGAGCCAAGTGTTTGGCTATAAGCCAAGTTATAAGAGTCAAGTTATACAATAATTTGTCTTCTATTTGTCTACAAAAGGTTTTTTTATTATTATGTGGTACCATGTCTCACATTCTCTTTCCTATTCCTCCTCACATACATTTATTATCTTGGCCCACCACTGCATAGGCTCCCGTGCCCAGCTTGTTGCTTGCATGAGAGCCAAGCTCTCATCTCTCTCCTCTCTTCTCTCCTCCACATCAGCAAAAATGCTGACTAGCTTGGCTATAAGACCATTATTGTACTTGCTCTAAAGAAACCTCGACCCTTTTGGAATGTTATTGAAATAAATGAAATCCCTTAGAAAATTCTTATGGTGTTCCTCCATTCCAAATTAATTTCTTTACCACGTGGATTCTGTAGGAGAATATCGACATCGGGCCGAGTCGGGTATAAATAAATTGTCTCTGATTTTCTTCGACGAACAATAATTTTATCGAGACATGGGTCCTACGTATTAATGAAGATCGTCATCCTCAACTATGATGCCATTGCAAGATCCATATTCTTTGGTAAGGAAGATAAAAAAATATGGCACATTTATCAACTCAAGGATTTGATAATTACATGTTGCTCATCTAGAATTTTCGAGGTAAAAGTTGAGTACATATGTACATTATTCATAGTATAAATTGGAGGATGCATCAATAGAGATCATCAGCAATCGTAATGCCATTGCAGGATCCAAATTCTTTGGCAAGAAAGATAAAAAAAATTCCAGCACAGCATGTTGTTCATGTAGAATTTTTGATGTAAAAGTTGAGTACTTGTGAATATTATTCATAACCGGTTAATGTAAATCGGATGATCTTAATTTCTCAACAAAAAAAGGCTGGATTCCACAGCACAGCATGGCATTAATGCTGGACTAGTCCTTGGGTATAGCAGCTTGGTTACAGAGTAACCTGGCTAGATATATACACACGGAAAATTCAATACAGCTATCGTACGTGTACTAGAAAGTTTTTGTCATGGATCAGTGGACGTGTACTAATCATCAGTACCTACCGGTCGGCCGGTGATACGGGCAGTTCCTCGACGTGTACTAGGCAGAGCCACACGACCGACCAACGACATAAGCATTACATGCACGTAATTAACCGCTACAGAAGAAATTTTCTTTTGAAGGTGGGGCTGATGATTTATTGCCATTTTACTTACGGATGGTTTAACTTATATTATAGTTACTAGCTTTTAAATAGTGTATCTTTTTAAAACAGGATTTATACTATACTGAATTCATCTATATCGGTCAAAATCATATACGAGTATCTCTCTGTGGTAAACAACTAAAATTCAAAAATCTAAGCCAAAAACAACCAAAAAGACAGTCTATGATATGATGAACATACACCGATCGACGGTGGCAGGAAAAAAACCAATACATGCGTGTAACGTACCGTGGCGTTACGAACAACCAATAATAGATCAACATGAAGTCATGAACAGTGTGCAAAAACAGTTGCCACTGACTGTTCAGCTGACCGGTAGAGACCCTACGTCGCACGTACACGCAAGGGCCTCATGTATGCATCTATTTTTTTTCTCTTTCTTTTTTCTTTTCAAATAGATAGTCTGTTATTGCTATATACATGCGTGTGTGTATATATATATATATACACACACACATACAAATATATAATTTAATTGCGCAAAGTTATAGCAAAATTAATTTCGCAAGATAGATAAAATTTGAGATCGATGCAGATATCATATAGGTTTTGAATCTTGAGGATCGATCGAGGTGGCTCACTCGGAGCCACTGAATTCGTCGTGAGGACAGGAACACAAGTGCGTACGTGTGTCGTCTAGCTTGCTCGACCGCTCGATCGTGTGTGTGTGTGTGATACATCGGCCTTGGGTTGGTCATTTCAAATCGGAGTTTGGCTCCTAGATGAGCATCCGTTTTCCGATGCGTCTTTTATATCTTCCTTGTTCCCGTCTTATTTCAAAAATAAGTTAGAATCATAATGCGTATCATATATCTATTTTTCTTGTTTTGGTCTCATGTATATATTTCTCTTATTTTTTTATCAAATCCGTCCTTTCTTTTTAAAAATTATTTTTTCAGTTATTATTATTTATTTTCAGTTAAAAACGATCAAACACAGCCAACATACTTCAGCTACCATGGACTGTACTGCATGTACTACACTTTAATTTGCACAGGCCGGCCAGTCGGCATATATACTGCTGCAGCATGTAACTAATGCATGCATATACAGTTTTGTATGCCTATATGGGAGGCCAAAATAGGACACCGTAATGTGGCACCATAATTTCAAATGTAAAAATTCAACCCAAATTTAGTTATTTTTTCAAAATTTAGTTTTCAAGTATATATCTATCTAATAACATTTAAATGAAACACATATCTTTGAAAAAACTTGAATTAAAATATTTTAAATGAAATTTGATGACACGCTTTGCTGATTATTTTTTATAAAATCAGCATATACCTACAATCAAACTAAATTCTAGTTTGAATTTTAGTTCAAACATATTTAAACTAGTTAGTAAACAAGTTAAACTCAACTTCAAAAACATTCCAATATTTTCCGCACGCGATACCTAGAGAAAACACATATTTTAGACAATAATGTCTAGACATGATAGGGTCCCAACTACCGCTCATTTCGGCTTATTTTTCACTGTTTGGCACTATAACTGACTTATTTTGCATTGTAGCTGTTGATGACTTTTTCTAGTGTAATTAAATTTAGAAAATTTAAAAATAAGAAATATGTTCACCCATCACGGATAATGCGGGAAAAAAGACAAAAAACTAAAAAAAAGCTAAAAATCTAGAAAAAGATGAAATTAAGGGCCTGTTTTTTTTACTTATGGTTGTAGCTTATAACTTTTGGCTGAAATTTTTGAATTTTGAGCTGTTCGCAATAGAGATTACGGAGAGAGATACTCGCTTCGATTTTGGCTGATACAGATGTTTGGCGATGGCTTATGACTTTTTTCACTGTAGCTGGCTTATTTTTCATTGTAACTGATGGTGGCTTATTTAACGTAATTAAATTTTAAAAAAATAAAAATAAAAAACATGTTAGCCTATCACGAATAATATGAAGGAATGCGGGGGGGGGGAGGCAAAAAAAGTCCCATAAAAACCAAAAGCTAAAAAAAATAAAATTAAGAAATAATAAATTAAAAGATAGAAATCAAAATCTGAAACTGAAAGGAAAAGGGCCACTAGTATATATGTGCTAGCTAGCTACTTGCCTTTTCTTTCCCTGCATGCTCAATAGGAGAGACGACAGTGCCCGCTATGTAGTCCTATGCACGCAGTGTATTTGTTTTTGTACAGGCAGCTCGAATACGAGGAACCATGACCTGTTAAATCTGGTGCAGCATGTACTGCGTCCGTGCAATGTTCATGCAAATGCATGATGTCCACTTAATATATTAATGGAATGCTGTGCATATACGCTTAAGGGGAAGCTAACACGATACACACACATATGTGCGCGCGCTCGTGCTTCCACTTCTCATTACTGTTTTAATGGTGTTGTTATATTTTTTTTATCTATTTAAGTATACTATAATAATGATTATAATGTACTCCAAAGTGAGTTCCATAAATATTTTCATAAAAACGACTTTTTATAGCATGATTTGTGTATATATTCTTTTTATGTATAAAAAGGATATGTAGCAAAAATAAAGAGTTCTAATGAAAAAATTTTTGCAATCAAATAGCATTGGAGTATCTTAGATTAATATTTAAGTATACCAAAAGTAATAAAGAGATATAAAATAGTCATTTAAGTGGTATATAATACATCTTTATCACTTTTGGTATACTTAAATATTAATTCTAAGATACGTCAATGTGACTTAATTGAAAATTTTTCATCGGAGCCTATTATTTTTGCTATATACACTTTTCCATATATAAAAGGAGTACATAGACAAATTATGCTATAGAAAGTGGACTTTTATGATGTTTTCATAGAACTCACTTTGGAATATATTATAATCATTATTAGAGTATATTTAAAAGGATAAAGAGGTATAACAACATCACTAAAAGGGTATATTAGAAGTGGAAGTACGTACTCCTACGAGTACAAAACCATTTTCCTATATATATTGTACTCTCGGGAGTACGTACTCCTAGAAGTACAAACTCGAACTACCAATATATCACGTAAACTGATATATTATACTTATTTATCACTTTCAATTTACTTAAATACTAATTCTAAGATACTTCAATGCGATTTGGTCAAAAAAATTTATCGAAGTCCTTTATTTTTACTATATACCATTTTCGTATAAAAAAGGTGTATATACATAAATTATACTATAAAAATGGATTTTGATAAAAAAAAATTTCATAGAAAACATGGTATAGTATCTTATAATTAGTATTAGAGTATACTCAAAATGATAAAGAGATATAACAACATCATGTAAAGGGTATAAATAAGTAGGAGTACATACTCCTAAGAGTATAGAATCATTTATATATGTGTATGTATTGTAGCTTTAATTAAAACTCGCATTTCAGACACTACTCAACAAAAAAACTTTTACCGATCTAAAAAACAACTTTTACCTAAAAAAGTTTACACACATACATTATCTACATACAGATTTTATCTACTGAAGTTTCCACAACAGACTAGTCCCACAGTCCCACTTGTAGTATGAATAGTGAAAAATATAAGTTAAGTGCGTAAATTAATAACTCCCTTAGTGACTCCCTATATATATACACACACTTATTAAAATTCCCACCTTGTACAATAGCAACCGTTCACAAATAGTATTGTAGCTATTTTTTTTCAAATTTAACCCTCTAAACCTTTTTTTTTCAAATCTAATTTCTCCGCGGACCTACCTAGCCCGACAGGTTCCTACCGAGCTAGGGGGCTCAATAGGTACCTGTTAAGCTACAGTAGCTCATCAAACACCTGCCGAGCAACCCGTGTGCGGCAGGTCGCATGTGCATGCTTAACCATTGTCTTAATTAAGAGCTAATCAACCTCATTGATTAAGAGTTGTGACGCACACGCGCTGCTCAGTAGGCACCTGTCGAGCCCCCTAGCTCAGTAGGTGACTACCGAGCTCGGTAAGTCTACGGACAGGGCTAAATTTATAAAAACGAACATTCAAAAAATCAAATTTAAAAAATAGCTACGATGTCATTTATACTAACAGTTCCAATATAGCACACCCCTATCAGTGGAAAATGACACCTCGATTTCTTTGGTGTTCTTACTTACTGGAATATGTGGGAACACATCTAGAGCCTTCATAGCTATCATTCACCCATGAACAAGTCATATTCACTGTTTGTGATTTTTGACCCGTTTTTGTGCAATCTGCCTTTAAACGGAAGAAAGTTAGAATTTTGGCAACGATTTTCTTATCCTTGATTGGAATAGATTTTGACATCTTAGAGAAGGTGCATAGCAAATTTTAAGTGATTTAGAGTTTTGGTTTGAGAGTTATCTCATTTTTAGATTTTTGCGCTGTTTTGATGCAACAGAGTTTCACGAACCAAAAGATCATAATTATCTTAAGTTCTTTCATGTTTTTTGGTTGGGATAGGTTCTTAAGGTCACAAATTAGTCTTGGTCCAAGTTTTAATATTTTTAGATCAACAGATTAAAAGTTTTATGGTTTTTTGGATTTAAAATAGTGTTGTTTTTCACTATTTATGTGCTGAAATCACAATTGCTCTAAGCATTTTTGAATTTCTGACTTCTTGATCTTCATAATTTCTCATAGTTATTAAAGTAAAAATTAAAGGAATACTCATAAAAAATTTAAAGATACCATTCACTCTCGCTCTCATGCTATACTGGTCCTATACAATGCCGTGCAATGTACCAATTAATAATGCGGACCATCTTACTGGTTAGACAACTAATACCATAGCGCTATGATTAGTATCGCCCTGTTCGAATGGCCCTTCTAATGGGTCCTTACTCCTTGTACAAGTATCATCATCAGCCTATCCAGATAGTGGGTCCTCGAACGGATGTCTTTATAGAAGATTTTTCACAGACAAAACACATACGTGTGAACCTCAACCAGGGCTGCTTATATATATTATCTGTCTAATCAGTTTTCAAAGTAAGAACTGTCGAGGCGATGACAAATCAGGGCGCGCACGCCCGAAGTATACGTGATGGCCAGGAAATCATTCAAGGTTAGGAATTAAGCACTAGGTGATGGGTGGACCGAAGAGAGTCCAGTCATGCAGTCAGAAATGTAAAGCTTGTGTTATGTATATATATACACGTAACCTACCTATATATCTCTTCCTCGCAAGGTCAAAATTGGCCTATTTGGAACCAAGAAAAAAATGGAGGAATTTCGTAAGGTTGGAATCCTATGAAAAAAAATTTCCTATGACTTTCTTTGGAACAAAGGAACGAGTTCCTAAAATTCCTCTGAAATTCTTATGGAATGATTTAATCCATAGGAATTTTAGCGAAAATCCAACATAAAGTCCAACCTCATGGAATTTTTCATTTGTGTGTATCTCTAAAATCCTGTACTTTTTTCCGGTGAAGCATATAAACATCACAATTGAACAATTCCTACGTTATAGAATTCTAAAAGATTGATCAACTAGATATGCCAACTAATTTCTGTGTTATTTCTATTCCTGTACATTTTTAGATTCTACATTCCAAAGAGGCCCAACGTGCGTGCATGCCTGAACTAGTGAAGGCTTTGAAGCTAATGCAATGCATGTTTCTTATATATTTTATAATGGAAGAAATAAGCACACTTTTCTTCCAAATGCTACGTTGCTTAATTGTATATATAGGATTGCTATTCTCATTCTCAAAAAAAAATTGAACTGTGCATGCATTTACTACCACAGGAATATCGATCGCACATTCTAGAAAATAAATATGTAAAACTTTTATCAATCGTTCTCCATATTTTCAATTGATTCAAGTCGAATTTACACATGCAAAAGTGAAAGTATATAGCTTCATTTTAAACTCAAAACCCTACTAGTCTAGTATTCATTTGTACATTTTTGCAAAAAAAAACGTTTTAAATTATTTTGTCTGTATAATTTCAATAAATTCATGGAGAATTGATGTTTAATGGGTTGCGTAAAATGTGCACGTGTATTTCCTAAAATGTGCAACTTCGTTACGCTAAAATATACAGCTGAAAAAACTGCCAATTCCGTGTGGCAGCTATGTTTAGAAAACATTTATAAGGCCATGTTTGTAAACACATAAGAAATTTCATATGAAAAAATCAATTTTTGTAAAAACCTGGAAAGATTCCAGTGTTCCAAATACGGCATAAGAACACACAGAAATAACCTGGGAAATAATTTTTAAAAGAAGAATGATAGATTTGGCCCAGATATCTAAGAAGTTTCTCTTGGGTCAAATACACAAGAGAAGCCCCACAGGACAATGAAACTTAGCTTCAGTTATATAATGCAGAGAAAATTCGAGCATAAATTAAGTCAAATGGTAAAAGGGGATGATCAATTAGTTTGCCTTTGCGAATGGTCTTTGTACATTATACTCTTTCTTGTTTCTTTTTTCCTTTTGTTTTGCTTGTACATAAATCCTCCTTTTATATGTTTTTAATATAACCACAGTAGGAGCTAGCATCTGGTACTGTTACCTTATCAAAAGAAGGGGACTGATCAGCATCAAGAACTGCACAAACTTCAACTGGGGAACCAAAAAAAAGGAGAGTGGAATTCAAATATGTGCATGATCCAACAAATTCACCACAAAAAGATCAGAGCTCTGACAACAGCACGTAAGCATGAAAAGTAATTCTAGCACACTAGCAAACCAAAGCCCCAGCCTTTAAAGAAAAAAAGACCAATTAATCCCAACTAAAGAAAATTCTAGATGATCGAATAAATACATGTACAATGCACAACAGTGAGATCCATAAAAAGATCTGGGACCTATAAGAATAGTGCCGGGAATACTGCTTTTCCCATACCTTTACAGTTTACTAACATGGAAGGGAAGAATGTCTGCAAAACAAATGATGTGATGCTCTCCATAAACAACTGCTCTAATCTTCCTCCCTGACCATTAAGCATCTCAAAATGATATATCTGGAGCATATATGCAAACATAGGCCACTGGTGCCTATGACATATGATATAAGATGCAGATCATATAGCCTTTAATTAGCCCCAACCCTTTAGCTTAGGACTCCTCATGCATGCAAGTAGGATCTTTTCAGATATCAATGTGTTCAGTGGATTCTTTATTTGGCCTAAAGGTGGTTATTTTCTGATCACAAAGCATGCTATACGTACTAATGACACTGATGGATCCTGCGAAACCGAATTAATCATGGAAAGAAGAGAGATCAAGATCTCGATTTGATTACATATAATACTCCAAAGTATGGTTTGCACAACATGCAAAAAGGGACACGGATATATATAATTCATGCCGGTTATATATAGATAGATTGCTTCTTAGCTCTTAATTGACCTGAGAATGGGCTCCCATGCATCGTCCTGAAGCTTCCTTCACTGAGTAGTGAGTACTCCCTCGTTAAGGCCAAAGCGGATAGCTCCACATCTTGAGAGGAGTAATCCACTGCACAAGACGAGTATACAACACATAAAACACACGCAAACACGCGCAATTGCAATGCAACAATTTACTTAAATCACTTACTATTTGTGGCGCTTCACATGCTGCTGTCTCCTTCTTCCTTGTGATCCATCCCAATGCCCTCTGATCCTGAGGTGGTGGTGGTGGTGCTAATGGCGTTCACGGTCCAATTAGCCATGGAAGCGTAAGGCAGCACGTGCGCCACGTCAGCGCCGACATTACCAGCGTTGTTCCGCATGTAGTAGCACCCGGTGGGCGGAGGCGGTGGCGGCACTATCCCATCCACGACCCCGAGCCTCCGGCCGCCGTACATGCCGGCGCTGGCCGCGGAGAGCTGGCGGGGGGCCGGCATTGACGCGGCGAGCCTAGTTGCGGCGGTGACGGGCAGCGCGGTGGGGATGCCGACTTCGCCGCAAGCGTAGCGGAGGAGCTCGGCGTGCGCGGCGTCGAGCTCCTTCTGGAGGCGGTGGACCTGGCGCTGGAGCACGGAGATGGCGCCGACGCAGCCGTAGACGGGGTCCTTGACGCGCGCCTCCGCCTCGTAGGCGAGCGAGCTCACGGCGTCCTCGCGCTGGTGCGGCAGCAGCTCGTTGAGCAGCTTGGTGACGTTGCTGGCGCCAAACACCTTGTGCACGTTCGCGAACTTCTGCGGCTCCTCCGGCGGGAAGTAGGGCGCGAACACGCACCCCGGCAGGCACTTGCGCCGCAGGAACTTGCACGCCGCGCACGGCGACCCGGCCCCCGTCGTCGTCGCCGCCGCGGCGACCACCGTGGAGACGGCGGAGTTGCTGGTGCTCGACGAAGACGCCATTCCCGGCGGGCTGGCAACCTATACATGCAAATTAAAGAGAGGTGTTGAATTGTTCTTTTCCCAAAAAAATACATGTTTTTTATACTTCTTCTAGGGTTAGGGTTTTCTTGGACTGAGGATCGGAAGGTAGAAGGAGGAGGAGATTAGGGTTTGCAAGATTAAGGTGTTCTGATCTGATCTTGTGCAAAGTTTGGATGCAAGAAATGGGGAAATTAGCTATATCTTCGTTTCTTTTTTTGTAACTTCAGAAGGGGGCATAGAAACTGTAGATTTCATAACAGTAGGAATGATTTGATATAGGACTGGAGAGAATTAATGGTTTCGATGAAAACAAATGCGTGGAAGGTGATCCACTTTATGAATGCATATGTGTGCATGTATGATGATATGGCACAAGATGCACAAATTTCCGAGTAAAAATAACCTGATGTTTGCTCAATTCTCAAGGAGCATGGATAGTAATATATTAGTAGCAAGAAAAGAGGACTACACTGCAAATTAAACATTATTTTCTCAAAATCTCTCTCAGGTGCATCTAGCCAGCGAGCTATCAAAAACCTGCTCATCCTTACCTCTTTGGGGGGTCAGAGGGAGGATAGATCTGATGATCTGATAGAGAAGGATAAAGAAATATTTGGGAGGAATTTCTCTCTTTCCTTGTTGCTGCTTGTTTCTTCCAAGATCCACTGCTGTGCAACAAGCTGCAGAATGGGAAAGAGACGAGAAAAAAATAGAAATGGAAAACAAACAAGATTAGTAATTCTTGTCTCTGTTTGGTAGTGGATCAAAGAATTGTAGGAGGAGCTAGCATATGATCAGGTAGGACAGCCTAACTCTCTGCCTCTGTGCTAGTGATCTGTGGGGGAGAGAGATATAGGGATCAGCTTCTCCTCCTACTACAACTGCAGCAAGGGAAAGGTGAGGTGTACACAACAAAATATAGAAAAGCTAGCCAGTATTGAACGAGGGAGCTGTGAGAGTTGAAGAATATTATGGAGATGTTGCAAAAAAAAAAAGGGAGGGCAGAGTGAGAGAGATAGAGGGGAGCAAGGGAGAGAGAGGGTGTAAACAGATAAATAAGGACAAATCGAGATTAATGGCAGTACAAGCAAAAGTGTGAGGGTGACATTGCCACTACTCGTAAGAATATCTACCACAGTGCCTCCTCACCCCATGACCATTCTCAAGTGGTTCCTACTGCTTACGTCTAGCTAAAGAGTCAGCACATATACATACGTATATTGTACACATACCTCTTTGAAAACATACGGCAATTTAATTAACCAACTTACCCTAGCTGCGTATTAATCCGGCCTATATGTATATATGTTGGAATCGGTGGCAGCCCACGCCTCGAGCAGGATGATCACACACAGAACAAAAGCGTACAAAAGATTATTTGTTCACAGTACGAGGAGTTTCTTTTTTTCACGATAAGGTTATAAGAGGTCGGTGGTATAATTTATAGGTTTTGTTAAACGTCATCTAGATATTTTCTTCTTAACTATCATCCAGATTTAGAACCATTGGATTAGAGATCCGATGACCATGAATTCTTCCCCCTCCCCTTGAATTCTACCCCCTCTCCTTTGAAAAAAATCTCCTCCCTTTAAAAACAAGGGTCCCCTTGATCTCTAATCTAAATATCCTAAATTTGGATGATAATTAGGAAGAAAATATCCGGGTGATGCCTATACACCCCCATAATTTATATCCTGATTACATTGGTTGACTCCTACTTTGTGGACACAACCTTCCTCTTGTTTTGTCATATATGAGCCATACACAACCAGATATACTCTTTTTTTTTTAAAGCAACTTGTATGTATATATTCACTGGCTGCCTTTAATCATGCTTAGTAGTATAAAGCAGATCGATGCAGCCAGTTTATAACTTTTGCTTTGTAATGCCAGGCATTATTAATCTCAGTTAGAACCAAGCAAAAAATGAGAAAACAAAACTTGATGTAGGTAAAGAAAAGATTGAAGGTTAATATGATACGCAGTGATTACGTAGTACTAATTTCAGCACACTATCTTAAACAGTCATACTCTGTTTAAAAAACAAGTAATTTCTCCTCAGTACGTCCGATTTTAGAGTAATCATGGCCTCTCAAGCACGAGCTAGTTGGCTTACTGTTAATCCGTCGCTTTGCCTAAGCAAGCCACAAAATCGTAAAGAAGCCACTGTTACACTATGATGTCCTTCTTATATGTAGCAACTCTTGATCGAATTAGAATTTATAATATCGTTATATATGAGTGTGCACGGTATCAAGAATAAAAAACATAAATATCATAGATTGAACTAAAATAACAACGTTAAAACAAATAAGATAGAAAAAATTTGACCAAGTCGATCGTAAATTTTTTAAATATAACTTTAAAAAAGTATAAAAGATTATCGCTTTCACCCATCCCTCTGGAATAGCGATCTTAGCACAGGCCGGGGCCCGGGTGTGCGATAAGCTGCTGCCTGCTGTGAACTAATTAATGCATGGCTTCGATCTCATAATTAAAAGCGCGGCGGTATAATTCGCTATCATTAGTGAGGAACCCATCAGATACAAGTTATCGGCTCGCATTGTCATGTTCCATTTATACCTAGGGAATTAAGTGAGATTCTTATTAATAAGGTCTAGCTAGCTAGGCCCTATAGATGTTCTCCGGTTAATGATTAATTTTGGACCCAAGCTGCACCAGCGTACAGTACATAATACTTAAAATATCAAACAATGTACGTGCCACACGTTAAAGCAATAATTGAATTTGCGCACACAGAATTCATTGATTATGAATATACAGAAAGCATTGCACTTAGTGCCATGTTGTGCATCTAACTCAAAAGGTAATTTCATATGGTTCAGCCGTATCTTCCGATAAGAATATCGTTTTGGTGCTTTTAGATATTGACATGTTCCTAAAATATAATTTTGATCATTAATTTTTATTATAATATATTTATAACTCCTAATAAAATATACTTTTATAAATATTTTTTTAGACAAATCTATACATTCCTTCATGTGTTCAAACTAAATATTGAAAAAGATATCGATAGTTAAAATTAAAAAAGTTTGACTGTACATAACCCGGAAAGACACCCTTTTATTACCGGAGGGAGTAGCAATCAAAGTTATTCTCATTTCGAGCAACTTGGAATGGAGGGATTTTATAGAAAATAAATAACACAAACAATTCATCAAGAATTCCTTAAAGAATATTCTTAAAATTAACTTCAGATCAAAATACCTTGAGGTTATTAGACTTATGCTCACTGTAGGCACTCTAACCCCGAACTGCTGGCCCAACAGATTGTTGTTGATTTTTTTTTTTACTCTGCAAATCGATGTCTCGGTGACAAGCGCGTCTGATAAAATAATTCAAGTACATGTGGCCCTCAATGATTCTACTGTTGCAGCATGCTGGCTTTGGCTTAGATTTTGTCATTTTTGTCATTTATAGGTACGTAGCTGAAGCTTATATATAATTAGCATCATCATGATCTACATTCCATCTCAACACCGCGTAATTACTACTTGCCGCAAGTTTCCAAAGCCAAAAAGTTGTTAAAAGTACCCGTAATCCAGTCTGGCCAACAATCATACAGATCACTGAGAACAATCAAGTGACAGTGTTCATACCTCCAGAGACTTATTTCCCAAAACAATAATAGAGAAATAACATTATGATAGTGTATCCATAGTTAACTTAATCCACCTTTTTAATTGAAAGTCGAAACTACACAGATACTAGCTACAGAAGTAACCAAGCGCACTGTAACAACAGTTTCTGAACCAGTAGGACTACATAGGTCAATTTAACTTCCCCAAAAGAAAAGTCAGGTCAATTTGAGTAGCCAACAGATCAAACATGTAAAAAAGCTTCTCAAGAAAGAGAGATCAGTCTCCAAGAAGGCAAGAACAGACAAGTACAGATTCACATCACTAAGCTATGGGTTTGATCATGTTGGCCGCAGGTAATGGTTTTCAGTAATGGCTGATGGCTTGTGGTTGAAAATAAATAGTAGAGACTAAAAAAAGTGGCTTTCAAAAGGAGGACATGAATAGTGGGGAAAGTGAAAGAGTGATGTGTGCATGAGACAGGAGCTAAAGGAGTAGGGTGCGTGATACGTTTATAACCTCTTACTTTATCTTCGAAGTGAAATAAAAGCAAAAGAAATAAAGAAATCATTTTGAAAAATAAATGCTGATATTAACATACCATAAACAAAAGCCAGCGTAAACAGGCAGTCGTAACAGCAAACCCTAAGAGGAGGCAGGCTCAACCGTTAAAATATATAGCTCTACTATATATGTGGCTAAGCCGCCTTGATCTCCACATATACAATGATGCCGCGTGACACAGACACACAACACACACAGACATACATATATACATACACACGTGTGTGTGTGTGTGTGTATATATATATATATATATATATATATATATAGAGAGAGAGAGAGAGAGAGAGAAATGTGTAGTTACTACCATCCATGATATATCATCTAAACGAACTTAACATACTCCTTTATCACCTTAGGTATACTTATATATTAAATCTAAGATACTTCAATATTAACTACATGAAAAATTTGCAAGAGAGCACATAGTTTTTAGCATGTTTTGCTAATAAATTCGTATTCGTACATAAAAAGAGTATGTTAAAAAACTATGCATACCACCTTAAAAGTCATATATACCACCTAAATCGTTTTATATACTCATATACTATACATACATACCTTTCGTTGCGTGAGATACTCGCTACTTTGCGAGATACGGTATAGAGAGTTACTACACCCGGGAGTGTGTATAGAAAAATGATTTCATACTTCTGGGTACTTTCACTTCAAATATACCCCTTCAATGGTGTTGTTATACCTCTTTATCTGTTTGAACATACTCTAGTAATAATTATAAAATACTACAAAGTGAATTTCATGAATTTTTTATCAAAGTCTACTTTTTATAGTATAATTTGTGTATGTACTCCTTTTATACATGAAACAGTGTATATAACAAAAATAAAGAGCTTCAATAAAAAATATTCAACCAACTTGTATTGAAGTATCTTATAATATATATATATATATATATATATATATATATATATATATATATATATATATATATATATATATATATATATTATATATATAATATGAAAACTAGTTACGTACCCGTGCGTTGCAACGGAACTTATTGAATATATAGAGAATCGTGCTATAGAAGAAAGTTGCTCTGATCGGTTGGAAAGCGGAGAATGGTAAGAAGTTAAGAAAATAGAGTGGTTGAAGGAGAATGAACCTGCAACCACCAATTTATTCTTTTATAATAGTAAAGATAGTTTCGTACTCTTAAGAGTATGTACTCCCACTTCTCATTGATCGTTTAAACAGAAAAGGTTATACTTATTTATCCTTTTGGGTATGCTTTAATAATGATTATAAAATACTCCAAAGTGAATTTCATGAACAATTTTATCATAATTCACTTTTTATAGCATAATTTATGTATATATATTTCTTTTACATATGGTAAAGAGTAGATATCAAAAATAAATAGATCATATGAAAATTTTTCAACCATACCGTATTAGAGTATCTTAGAATTAGTATTTAGTTATGCCAAAAATGGTAAAAAGATATAAGAGGAATTAATATATGAATATATCTAAAGTGATAAAGGAGTATGTTAAGTCCGTTTATATGGTATATTATAGAAAAATACCTTCTACTCCTGGGTGTAGCTACTCCATCTCTGATATACTATCTAAACAAACTTGATATACTCGTTTATCACTTTGAGTATACTTATATACTAATTATAAGATACTCTAATGTGAACCACACGAAAGATTACAATGGGGTCTATAGTTTTTAGCGTATTTTACAAATACTTTTATAGATACATGTAAAAAAGAAGTATGTCTAAAAAATATACATACCATGTAGATGGTCTTATATACTTATATCCAGACACATACATACACTCCAGTACGCGAGATATTCCTTACGTGGTGAGATATGATATAGAAAGTAAAAATATATAGTAATTACACCCGGGAGTAGAAAAGAGGCTTCCTATATATATAGAAAAAAAATACCTTTTACCCCTCAGGTGTAATTACACCCACCTCTAATATACCACCTAAACAAACTTGAAATACCCCTTTATCACTTTAGGTATACTCGTATACTGATTATAAGATACTCCAATGTGAACCACATGAAAAAATTGCAAAGGAATCCACAGTTTTTAGCGTATTTTGTAAATACATTCATATACGCATATAAAAAGGAGTATGTCGAAAAAATGTACATACCACATCTGAAAAATTGTTCATACCAACTAGCTGGTCTTAAATACTCGTATATTACACGTACATACCATTTGTTATGCGAAATACTTCCTATGTTGCGAGATATGACATAAGATGTAATTACACCCGGGAGTAGAAAAGAAGCTTATATATACATATATATACATATACATACACATACATATATACATATACATACATATACATACATGCATATACATACACATACATATATATACATACATATACATATATATACATATGTGTGTGTGTGTGTGTGTGTATATATATATATATATATATATATATATATATATATATATATATATATATATATATATATACCGTCAAATCGTTGGACCTAAGAGAGAGGAGGCCGGGAAGAGCTACTGAGCTAAGCTAGGGCTAGCTAGTCCCTACATTTCTGTGTCTGGATGCATGCATGGGAGCAGCCTTTCGCAAGTTCACGACATAGCCTGCCTGTCCTTTTGAGCCGCACCCCCTTGCAACTTGCATCCAAGTGCTAACACCCACTCACTCATCACTAACAAAATCCCAAATCTTTAAGTGGAACCAGCGGTTAGTCTTAGTTGCCATAGCCCATAGGCATGTTTGGGGTGGCTGGCTTGGCTTGGCTTAGCTCTTCCATAGTTAGCTTCTCGGAAAAATTAGTGAAGAGGATCGGACTTCAGCTTCTTAGTACGAAATGAATTGTCCCAGTTCACTTAGAAAATCACTTAACCTACGGTACTATCTGCACAAGGCCCAACTTTTGGTAGCCTTGAGCTGAAGTTGAAACTCTCCCGTCCAGCATATGTGAAAGATGATGCATGTCTATCTATGGTTGTGAGGAAAATATATTGAGCTGAGCTGAGCTGTTGGGTCCTTGCGGTACAGATACAAGGTTACGCTGCACTGTGGGAGGGCACAGTCCCTTTGAATTCTGGTCACAAGGGGTTGTGCACGGGCGTGCATGGAACCGTACTTGTCGATAAAAAGAATCATTTCTGTCTGGCCAGGCCATGGCCATGGGGGGCTACCTAGCTATTGTTACCAGCATTGTTCACCATGCTTTCATCTTTCAAATCCTTCTGGATCACAAGACATCTTGCAGAGTGGTTTTGCTTGAGTGGTGTATCATGCAGATAAATAGTTGCCAAATATAGCATCACTGACCTGTGCCTGCAGAGTCCCACGTTGATTGTCGAAACATAGTGGTGATGTTTTAGTTGATTGGGGCTAGCTGATCATCTCATGACATGATCATCTGCCATCTTGATAAACAGCCTTGGCTGCTTCCGGCCCCTGTGTGGAGCCCCAGCTCTTCGCGTCAATAAGCTTTGATTGGCCTATCACAAGTCATGTTAAAGTTACCAATCAAGCAAAATTAAAAGACCTCCAGTGCAACATTTGTCCCACCGCATCTTCATGTGTCTCAACTCTAAAGCTATTGATCCTGTTGTCAATCGTCCATATTGCATGTAAGCCCTCATATTTTCCCATCCTTTCCCATGGACCATTGATAGCATGGCAATCAAGCCCACTTGTGGGCCTATTCGTATTGGCTGCGGCTGGCTGATAGCTTTTGGCTGACAATAAATAGTAGTGGTTGAAAAAAGTGGCTTTTATAAAGAGATGACAAGAGATATGCGTTCGTGAGACAGGAGCGAGAGGAGTAAGGTGTGTGACATATCCGTGACCCCCTATTTTATCCCCAAAGCAAGAGGAATACAAAAGCTACTTTGAGAAATCAGGTGTTCATAGAAGTCCATATAAACATGCCCTTAATTTCATTCCTCTACTCTTTTAGCAAACCAAACCAGGTCAATTCCGAGATGACGAATTACCTACAAATGCATTCACCTCGATTATAAATTACCTTTTGTATATTACGATTGTAAATTACCTTGTAAGGATATTGGTTTGCTCTAAATCATGATCACCATTACACAGTGCATAAATGCCCACAAACCCTTGATAGCCACACAAGGATAAATTATTGGACCTTTCAGTGATCTAGCTATTGGACTTGCAACCCTGTGATTGGTTGCACTTTGGGGCCAGATGCTATGATAGGCTCATGTTATACTTAAGGGATAAAATAAAGTGATAGCGAAAGGACATGGCTTTGATAATTAGATTGTTGGCAGAATCTGTAACCAGTACATGCACATAGATATCATACTCAAAAAGGGTAGCAAAGCAAGGTTTCTCGAGACATCTAATTGGTTCTTTCATGGAAACATCTCGGTAAAGATGTTTGTAAGTAGCCGCGCGGCTACACTCGCCAGCATATCTAATCACAATATATAAAGGGAGAGATCCATCAAGATAAGAGAATCTACATGAAAGCATAGAAGGTTTAACACTGCTAATTAATCTGCCGAAGGCTCTTGGGTGAGTGGAAGGGGCACGCTACTATATCAACCACAACAGCTATGGAATAATAGAGATATTGATTCTGTTGGGTTTCTTTATTCCACTCGTCCGTACAAGACTACGTGCAAAAGTGACATCTAGCTCGCTCTATCCTAGATTTGACATTGTCTATTCGGTTTTTTTTTTCACTTTCCGGGAAGAGTTCTAATTGTTCTGATTACCATTTCTAATTCTATCCTGCAAGCTAATGCATAACAGAATGCCTTTTAGTAGGCAGAACAGTGCAAGCTTCGGCATGCAACTTGTGAATGAGACATCACGGGGAAAGGCTAAATGGATATATAAAGGAGAGCAATGGCTACTGGCCTTTGTGCGTTTAGTTTCTTTTCTATTTATAGAAAGACTGATAAGTTCTTTAAAATAAGATACCATCAAATAAAAAGTCAATGAGAGAAACGTTAAAAGGAAACGGTATTGGGGGGGAATTTAAGCATCAAATGCGATGCTTGTGGGAGTTCTTTCTGCTAGAATGAGAATCATTATAGTGACTGCTTTTATATATCGAGCATTTGTATACTGATTTGATCTTTTTTATAGAGCAGGATATCATACTCTTAGCAATCCATACCATTTTTTTCTTTTTTGTTTTTTTCGGGAGTAAGAAGAATTGGTCAAACTGTGTACCTGTCTACTGCAAGGTGTAGCCACCAAGGAGATCGTGGGATCAAATTAATCCCACAAGGCTCAAATATAATAACCCACAACCACCCTTAAAATGACTTGAACTCTTGACAATCACCAATACAATCAGATATGTTATCAGCTGGGCTACCAAACGATCGGTGATCCACGCTGCATTCGAAAACGAAACGATGGCAATATCTTCAAACAAAGCATAGGCGAGTCCCCAACTCCCCATCTGATTCTGACTCAAAACGCAAGGATCCCTGTACCATATTAAATATTAAGCACATTTAGAGAAACATAGGTCAGAAACATGTAGAAAACGTAATCCTTTAAGGGCATAGGTCAGAAACATGTAGAAAACATAATCCTTTAAGGACAAGACAAATGGCATATCATGATTAGATTCATCTCTAATACGATCCAGGTAAACATACACTCAACCCTTCTCCATCTCAACCGAGACCAATGATGACTCCCATTTTGTTTCGACTCCGCTCTCTCAAATTGTTGGGCACTAAAAAACTGAGCTTAAATTGTTTGGCGCCAATATATCAGTGTTCTCAAATTCACGCAACACGATAGTTTTAATCTCAACCTATGTTACATCAGATCAAGTCATCCTTACTCTAGGAACATCAAACTTTTTTGTGTGCCTAGGGTTAGATCATTAAGCTAGATTACGTACAGAAAAGGCATACCTACATCATCAGTGGGAACAACAAAAGCATGTGTTTTTGACAAATATGCTACAACATACATATGATAAAGAGTAAAGTCCATTACCGGTCCTTAAACTTTTTATGCTGTGTCATTCCGGTCCATAGACTTTTAAAGTGTGTCATCCCGGTCCTTAAACTTTCAAAGTGTGGTAATTTCTTTTGAAAGTCTATGGACCGGGATGACACAGCATAAAAAGTTCACTGCTACAACTACATAGGATATTGCCACACTTTGAAAGTTTAAGGACCGAGATGACACGCTTTGAAAGTCTATGGATCGAGATGACACAGCATAAAAAGTTTAAGGACCGGTAATAGACTTTACTCTACGATAAAAATGAAAACACTTCTCTTTTCAACACAAAAAAAAACTTCTCCTTATGATCATAGTGCTTCCAGGTTTGCAAGCTTTAGCTGCTTGTCAACAGCCAAGTTGTCTTCCACTGCAATGCACGTAGCACGCAGTACATTGGCAAGAAAAATTGCCTTATCAGCTTCACTTCCATGAACATGGCAAGGGAGCCCCTCTCCATGAGTCAATTGTTCTGCCCAAATGTAGATGCGAGTGGTCAACCATAGCTTATCAGCTACAGAATTCCTGAGGTCATCCCAAATGCTGCAGGAGAGAAAGGCAGGCAGGGTGACGGGCAAGTCACTCAGTACATTTGTTGGATTAACAATGAGAAGTGGCATATAGATGCAGCAGCTACCACATAGCAGGCCAACAAAACGCAATGCCTGCAATATTAGATCAAGGAAGTAAAAGTGTTCGTATTTGCAGTAAAGCAATGTGTGAGGGTAAACATGTTCGTGTTTGCGGTCAAGCATTGTGAGGACACGTTGCAACTGAACATTTACCGTGGAGGGATGAGCTGTAACACAGCCAATATCTAATGCATCCAGAAGCCACTGCTTCTTTATACTATTGTCAGCAGAGTATACAGCTGCAGCAACATCAACAAGGACGTTCCACGGTTCCACTAGACACCTGAAACTTATTCCGAAACAATATAAAGTTCACCTATAAATATCCTAGAGTGGGAGAAAAAAAACATAAGAGAAAGGAAAAGGTAGAAGACTAAGCACTACTCCTAAGCATGGCCCAACAGCATACAAGCAGCAAGTGTAATTTGAAGATAAATCAAAGCTAAGGGATGCAGTTACCGCTTACCATCAGCCATTGTACTCAATATGGTAGTCTTTATGTTCCCCAGCTCATGTGCAGAAACACAACCGGTGAAACATATAATCTTGCTCCGATGATAATCTTCTTTGCCCAATCAACATGTTCTCCTTCACTGAAGGATGATGTATTGTAAACCTGAAAAGACAGGTGAGCACGACATTGTTAAACAGAAATTACATGGAAAACATAATACTTGCTAAAAACAAATAACATGTGCAGAATTATTTATGCAGACAGACTAGAGCACCTGCAGTATGTCACCCAGCCAACTTTTCTGGGCAACAGCAAGACACTTAATAGCAGCAGACCACTCGTACATGAATTCAGGTTGACCATCATTACAGAGACTCAAGAAAGGTAACAAGCATTCAATGCATTTCTTAATATATAAGAAACCGCCAGACTCTTCAGCGACCACCTCCACCAGGCACTTGCAAATACCTTTCCGGAACAACATTCTTAACATGCTTCTCTGCTCAGATGAGTAATCCAAGTATGAAGCTGTGGGCAAATAAAAGTACTCGGTAACATCGCTGTACAGTTTCTCCGATCTTGAATCAGAGAAGAGCTTCATTAAGTGCGACAAATGATGTAGTAAAATAGACTGCATGTTTATTTCTAATCTCCTGAATCTGGGTAAGTCTGTCAGATCATCCAAAAACTGCAGAAGGGAACTGATATGATTAGCATGAGCTAGAGAAAAATATAAGCAATCTTCCCTTAATAATTTAGGATCTCAATGATTGGTTGACTTATGAGGAATCTGTGCCTCAACTTTCATGCACCGCTGAATAATAACCCCCCAGTCTAGGAGCTTTGGAAAGACATTTCAAAACTGTTGCAATTGTACTTACTGGCACCATATCGCCAGGTTGTAGATAGTAAAATAACAGAAGTCAATAGAAAAGAACTATCAAAACAAGAATTACTCTTCTAACTCAACAACCTTATAAGTAGCAAGATGACTCGCCCATAATGACAGATTGTACTTTGCTTCGCTAAAAATAGCGATGCAGCATGACTCAAATTATCTGTGGAGTTCAAAATTTAATATCCCAGAACCAAAACTACCATCTACAACGTAGAAGAGCATGCACATTATTAAATATTTGCATAAAAATAAAAATAAAAAAACGCAAGATATGCATGTGCATTACAAGAAATGCAAAACCGCATGTATGGGCGGGTGCTCCTACTTGTTAATAGAGAGAATAGCAATAGATGGATGAATAGTTGTTTTATCTATTGCACAGCTCTCAAGGGGCAATATATAGAGTACATGAGACCAAACCCTAAAATAGAAAAAGACACAATTGCCCTTATACCCTTAATACCCCCCTCAAATGCAAGGCATATGCAATAACATTGCATTTGGAAAGGTTTACATTAAAATAGGGAAAAATCGAAATATGCATCTTGAAGATGTTATCATAGCGTGCAGCTCTTGGAAATTATTGGGTACCAAAGGTTTTCCCAACCAGAATCGTGCGGTAGCCCAGAAAACACAAAGTGCATCATGAGGATTGTGTTGGGTGCGATGATTGGCTGGGAGGAGCGCACCGTGCGCGTGGAGGAGAGGAGGTGATCGGGCAAACTCCCCTTTTATATTAGTACAGAGAGATTAAACATAGAAAAGAACAAGCCAAGTATTTTGAGAAACATAGTACATTTGATAGAATATCAGGTGTTCACCTTTTTACCTGCAAAATTAATTCTAAGCATACCTTTAAACACGGCCTGAGGGAAACATCCAGCAGCTTCTCAAATTTATGCATGGTGGTTCTTTTATCTGTATCCACTCTACGACAGTTTCTGAGTGTAGGGAAAACCTCAGTTAAGGATGTATATAAGCATCTGAGCTGAGAAGGACTTATGAAAAATATACTGACGTGTGCTCAAATTTGATAATCTCAGCTTGAAAGTTTTCCATGGATTTGAGAACTTCTGGATTATATTCATTAGTAAAGCACCCGTAATTTCTTCTCCAGAAATCAAGATTAGCATCTTGAATAAGTGAGACCTGAAAATAACAATTGTTAAGAAGATCCAAATAAGTGTGCAAGCATATGAAATGCAATTTCCAATAAAAAGTAGCACATATGCAGAATTGCCGATAATAGCACAACAGAGTGCAGCATAAGTACATAACCTTGTAGCGGGGCAAGGAGTGAAAAGCAGTTCCTATTGCTTTAATCCAGAGAGGGTCAGTATTATTTTTCTTATATGTTCCAATGTTCCACAATGTTTGTATCAGGTTCTTCGACGTTCCAGAATATGCTTCAACATCCAATGCTCCCCATCTCAACAGAATGCATAAGCTGAAAATGTTGTGGTCGGTGGTTGCGTACGGATCCGAAGACCGGGAATAGGGCACTCACCCTCATCTAACCGCCAATAGAGTTCTTCTTTGATGAGGTAGAGAGGCTCTAAGACTTATTTGGAGAACATTTATTTATTCATTGCTTAATTATGAATGGTGCAGCTTTTCTCTTTATATAGTTGAGGCTAGCCCCTAACAATATGGAAACTAGCACAATGTAATACAACCAATCAACTAAAGATAATATCATATCTATACTATCTAAATATTAAGATATCTATTTCTAATATAAAGATATGCATATATCTATTCTTAATATGAAGATATGTATCTAATTATTCCTAATACGAAAATATGCATACAATCATTCCTAATACAACTGCTACAGTGCGCATGGCACTGTTCACGTGCTACAGCACACGCAGTATTGTCCGCGTGCTACAGTGCACACGTTGCTGTTTGTCCGCCTGCTACAGTGCCTCGCCGGATCATAGACCATAACATTGCACCCCTCGCGGTGAGACAACTCGTTCTTGAGCTGTCAGGTGGTGGCCATGGTTGAAGTTCTTCGTAACCCCATGTTGACGAGCTCGTGATGACGTCGTACAGCGCGGAAGATAATCAGCGAAGCCCCGTTGCACAACAGCGAAGAGTCACATGAGTCATCGGCGGTAAGTGCAAACGTCGTAGGGCAGCAGCATCCTTCTTGCCCTGAGATGCAACGGTTGTGGGAGAAATGCGACGATATCACTGACCCCCACGTGACAGTTGTTGCACTCCGCATCTTTGAAGGCACGGCGTCGGTCGGCCACGTGGAGAAGACTGCCGCTGGACAGCGGCAACCTTCCTCCTTGGCGAAGGTACCAAAGATGCAGCCAAGGACAGCGCTGCCTGTTGAAGCGTTGGTGGCGACGGCAGGAGTGGCATCGATGGCAACCAAGGTTGTCACGACGTCACCTAGGCGGCACCAAGTCGTCCTAGCGCCCAGAGGTTAACGCCGAGGTTGTTCGCCCAACACGAGTTAGGTGGTCGCCTAGGATTGATGGGCGATGCCATGGTCGCCTGGGCATCACCCAGCAGATTCTGGCGGCCGCCTGGGGGGCTTGAAAGGGTAGTTTGGCACGGGCCACCTGAAGTCCTCACTCCTCAGTTCAGCACTTCAGCCGACAGCCTGACACTCCTCACTCCTTGACTAGGGTTTCATGGGAGATCTCCCACCGCCAGCGCCAATCACTCGCTTGCTCCCGCCGCCAACTTCCCTCTGCAGCTTGCTCCCGTCGTCGGCTTCCCTCTCCACTGTGATTGTCGTGCCGGCTCTCTTCGCTGTGAATCCTGCTCAGCTCAGGTGAGCCCCTCCCTCCTTTCGGCGGCTCTCTTTGCTTGTTGCTCCTCTGTTGTATTCTGCACAAAATCGTTGAGAGTTGAGACTACTTACAAGGTCTACAGCTTCGGGAGATATTGATGGCCACGGTGCGTCTGAATTAGGATCAGCTCTCACAGCACTGAGTGGGAAATTCCTGATTTAGTTCGTGCCCAGAATGGTCTGCTACCACACAACAAGATATAAGTGATAACACTAATACTCTGCATGCCTACTTCTGTGCTATATGACCTATGTAGGACTTCCGGAGTAACATAGTATGCACTGCCAAGTGCCAACAATGTCATTCAGCCAGCCTTTCATATGTAAAAAAAATGCATTAGGTTTTGGTACACATTTTGTGAAAAGGGCTGCAACCTGCAAGTATTTCAGCCATGTCAAGAAGCTTTAACGTATTTGTATAATTCATAATAGATCAAAGTATCTACAAAGAGGCAGGTGTTCTCTGCTTGTTGTGTGCTAATAATGTGCTTATAGCTTGTGCTCTTTATGTGCTTACAAAGTAACAGATGTCTACACAAGCTAGGGAAGGCAGTGAGAGTGTGAGACTTATGGTCTATCCAAGGATTCGAAGAGAAAGGCCAAGTCAAAGGACCCAGGATGGAAATATGTATTTTGGCCAACTGAAGACAAGAATCTGGTGGAATGTACCCTTTGTAGGAGGCATGTGCACTCGGGCATCAAGAGGTTAAAGAAACATCTCATTGGGGGTTTTGAGGATATTGTGAAGTGCCTGAAAACCACTACTGAGATAATGAGAGAAATGCAAGCATGGATGAGTAAGACCACTCGAAAGGTGCTAGTCACCATTGAAGAAGAAAGTGGAGGAGAGGATGGTGTTGATAAAGTCTAGGAGGTGCGGCAAGAGGAGGCATCCTCCAGGGCCTCATGTCCATCTCTGGCAGCGACAACGGTGACTCTAAGCTCCAGGACAGCCTCCAAAAGGAAGGCTGCAGCTGCTGCCTTGTTCAAGAAGCCAGTGCCACTGAAGCAAGCTAAAATCCCTGCAATGCTATTGAAGTCCCCTACAAAGTAAGACTAAGGTATACTCTAGGGTTTAACCAACTCAGCATGTATAAGAGTGGAAAGAGCAAGGAAGAAAAACATATGGCGATCAAATACATCGCTAAGTTCTTTTATGAGAACGGCATTCTATTCAATGCGGCAAACTCGAGGAGCTATGAGGAGATGGTTCAAGCAATTGGGCGGTATGGGCATGGGTCGAAGCCAGTGTTCCCCTAGGCGCTAGTCGGGCGGCAGACCAGCGCCTAGCGCCTAATCGGGCTGAGCGGGTGCCTAGGTGGGCAAAATAGGCTAGGCGGCCAAGGCGGGAGGTTGGCGCCTAGCGCCTAGACGCCGCCTAGGCGGGCTAGGCGGCCGCCCAGGGGAACATTGGTCGAAGCTGGCTAGTTATCATGAGTTAAGGGTTCCATTGCTAGAGGAGGAAAGGATGGAAGTTAGCCAGTTAAGGGTTAAGCATGAGTTGTCTTAAAAAAACTATGGTTGCTCACTAATGTCGGATGCATGGTCAGATAAGAGGGGAAGGCACTTGATCAATTTCTTTGTCAATAGTCCATACGAGACTTTCTTCTTAGGGTCAGTGAATGCATTACATGAGGTTCATAATGCTAACTATTTGGCCAATTTACTTGAGAAACAAATCAATGAGATTGGTGCTAAGAATGTTGTTCAGGTAGTCACTGACAATGGAGCTAACTACAAGGCGGTGGGAAGGATTCTAATGGAGAGATTCCCTAGTCTATATTAAATCCCATGTGATGCCCATTGTTTAGATCTTATGCTTGAGGGTATTGGAGGTGTGGTAGAGTTCAAGGGTTGGATATCCAAAGTAAGGCATGTGACAACATTCATCTATAGGCATTTGAGGCTTATCAACGCACTGAGAGAGTTGAAAGGTGGAAGAGATCTTGTGAGGCATTTGACATTTGAGGCTTCTCAACGCAATCCCGAAGGAATGGTTCCCTTAGCTCATGGAAACTAGGAGGCTTATACCCAGAACCGTACTGCACACTGGCCTCACAAGCAATCTCAAACTGCCTTGAGTTTGCGGTATTAAATGGTATGCCACACTCATAAAACCACAAAGCCCATTGCTTATTCACATAATGCCTGTCATCCTTGGTCTTTGTTCTGGCCTCCATGGTGCTTTGAAAGGACCCAGAACGTCTTTGATCTACAACATCTTCGGGTGTTCTTCGAAGCATACCAGCAACTGACTTAGTCTCCTTCGTCTTGGCCTTGCTTGATGCTAGAACCTTAAATGAAAAGGCAGCATGCCTTCTTTTGACGTTTGTCCCTGAACTTGGCTTCACAGTAGAGTTTTGGGACTCGATGCCATGTGCTACCACCTCCACATCTTGACCTCCCCCTTCATCAGCATCATCTAGGAAGATTGGTCTACTCCTCTTGTTTTTTTTTCAAATAATCTCTCATCTCTTACCTGATTTCTGTGGTAGTATTGAGACACATTACCACATATGAATAGCCACCCACAAGATGCTCCTTCAGCCTTTTAATCCCTACTGAACTTAGGGTGTTACAAACGATACACATCACATTATCTCGATTGCCAATTTCCGGCCAATAGCCATACTTCCAACCCGGATCCTTTGATTTTGCCTTCCGTTTTGGATCAGTCTTGCGATCGTACTCTGCTACGGAGGTTGAAGCTGCACTTGACATGATGCTGCTCAGCTGCTGCATTAAAGAGCAGTGCATTATCAGAGCAAGTAACATACAGCCACTGCCCACTAGCAGAGCGAAACAAAGCACAATAAAAAGTTATAGACTAGGGGATGAATAAAAAACCATAATAAAGCATTGCCATGTCTACTGGGTTCAAGAGTTTTAGGCTGTGATTATGCTCAGGTTGGTGGCATGAAAAGGATGCAGCATGGGACGAGAAGGGGATCCAAAACAATAGAGCAAACTGGCCTTCTTCCTCCTTTGGTTCTGCTCCCCCCCCCCCCCCCCCACTTTTTCTCAAGTCCTCCCTAGAATTCCACAACTGGTCCACCACCGGCACTAGGGGAGAGGAGGGGGAGGGATAGGAGGGGAGAGCATGGGAAAGGGATAGGAGGTGTACCTTGCTGCTGCTGGGCGACGGGTGATAGGGATGGGACCAGAGGGCGACGCCGAGAACCCGAGATGGAGGATGCTTGCTGGGCAACAAGAGGTGACACCGAGACAGGGACTGGAGTATGTTTGCTGGGTGATGGGGATGGGCTAGACAGGACGCTGAGCCAAGACAGGACCGGCGAGATGGAGGCACCGCCGCGACAGGGAGGGTGCTTGCTAGGCGACGGGGATGGGTTGGAGAGTGTTATGAATATTGTGTGTGTATTGATATGAGACCCAAAGGGCCATATATATAGGAGAGTACAAGAGGATATGCCACATAGAGATAAGGCATATATGGAAACAAACTCTATATCCTAATGCAACTCTATCTCCTTAACACCCCCCCCCCTCAAATACAAGGCGTATGCAATAGCATTGCATTTGAAAAAGGGCTAACACTAAAACAAGAAAAATCTGAAATCCGAGTCTTGATAATGTCGTCGTTGTGTGCAGCCTTTGAATAAACTGTCAAATCAAGTCAAAGAGGGATATATAAAAGCATGACGGCGCAGATCGAAGCCCGAGATGGCGGCGGCGCAATGCACAAGAAGCGCAACGGAGGTGCAGTGCAAAAGAAGCGCGGCTTTAGAAACTCGGGGCGGCGGCTTAAAGAGAAGCGGCGGCATCATAACGACTTCTACGATCTGCACGCGGCTCAGAAAATAGAGCGGCGGCTGCTACCATGCAAAAGAAAATTTCTACACTTCTATGACTGACAATAAATTTGTGGACTCGCATGACTTGAACGAACTAAAAAGCAGAAACTACGAACTTGCATGGACGCAACAAAAGACTCGCGAAAAATAACGAAAGACTGACTAAAAGAAATATGCAATAGAATCCCACTCCTCAAAACCCTTCTTCTAGCACCATTAAAGCGGCAGCGAGCCATCGTCTATTCCTCTCCCCATCAGTGCTCTTCACGGCAGCCAACAGGAGCAGCCGAGCAGCCGACGGGAAGAGTCGGCAAGAGCGGCGGCGAGCAAGAGCGGGCGGACCGTCGAAGAAGAGGCCAGCGGCCCACCCGGCCCAGATCGATGGAGATCCGAGCGCAGCAACCCTGGCGGCGAGCGAAAAGGAGTCAGTGGCCGACGATCAAGGCGGAGAGGTCGGCGGCGAAGCTCACCCCTGGCAGCGACGGATCCGGTGACGGGGATCCCGGAGGGCGGCGGCTCCGGTGGCGGGGATCCCGGAGGGCGGCTGCGACCCGAGAGTGGAGGAGGGCGTGGGCACTGCGGCCGGGAGTCGGCGGCGGCGGACGGAGGTGGCCTGATCCGGGCGCGGGCGATGGTGGATCCGGCCGGATCCAGAAGAGGCGACTGAATCGATCTCGGGGCTGGCGCGGCGGCCGGGATGACGCCGGATCTGAGCAGCGGCCGGATCGAGCTCGGGGCTTCGCGGCGGCCGGGACGACGCCGGATCTGAGCGGCGGTCGATCCGGCGGTGAGTCGTCATCGTCGAGCGGCGTCCAGTTGGTGCAGCGGCGGCGACCACGGGCGCGGCGCAGCGATCTTGGATCCGGCACGGTGGCAGAAGAGGCCAGCGACGGTGGCTTGTTTGGAGACGAGGCGGCGGCGTCGTCGTCAAGCAGCCCAACAAGATGGCCGCCCCCGGGAGAGAAGATCGATCCTCCCGGGGGCAGCAGCAACAGCGGAAGTAGATCGGTTAGGGTTTTAACCTAAGCTCTGATACCATGTTATGAATATTGTGTGTATATTGATATGAGACACAAAGGGTCATATATATAGGAGAGTACAAGAGGATATGCCACATAGAGATAAGGCATATATGGAATAGAATACAAACTCTATATCCTAATACAACTCTATCTCCTTAACAGAGAGGACGCCGAGATGGAAGCGGCGAGATGGAGGCGCCACCACCTAGGGTTCCATGTGAGGTGAGTCTTCGCCCTTCTCTCTCTGGTTTAGCCACTGCTCCTGTCTCGGTTCTGGTTTAGTCGCTCAGATTGCTCAGTCCTGATGTAGTCGTGAGCGTTGCCTCCTCCAATGCCTAAGGTGTCACCTCGAGCCTTCTGGACGCCACATGCCGCCTTAGAGACGCCTTAGTCCTAAGGCGAATGCCTTAGTCATGTATGGCAAGGCGGGGCGACACCTTGACACCCCAGCCTGCCTTACCACTGAGGCGACGCTTGGGCGACACCTTGACACCCCAGCCCGTCTTACCACTGAGGCGACGCTAGCGACACCTTAATAACGTTGGGACTGGCAAAGGGCGTACTTATTTACATAACATGGTGGTAGTTAACAACTTGACTTTTTCATATTTTCATTAGAGCTCTAGGGATAGGTGACAAGATTATGTTCTTATCAGTTTGAATTGGATAGCATTTGGAAATTAAGGAACATAAAGGCATAAATTTATCACTTAGATAGTCAAAACTGGTTCAGAAACTAACGGTCTATATTAGATTTTGCAACATCAACAGTATCAGTACTCATACAAAATGTATGAAAGCTCATAACAATGGCGAAACAAGATTTTCATATTCAATTTGAAGTATGTTCTTACTTGTAAGTTTGGAAACGCCCAATCAGTGATAATCCATATCTTGCAAAGCAATCGAACAGCTATAGCATATAGAACCCTACAGGATACCAAACAGAAGATCATATAACATGACAACAAATAGTAGATCATGTAGCTAGCTGCGTGTGTGCGTGGGTGCGAGCGCGCGTAGTTATTATTGTGTTAGCACATGCAGTTATGATAATAATGCCTCATTCAACCTATTACTCACAAATGGAAGCATATGAACAAGTAAAAACTTGCAAAATATCAAGACAGAAATTCGTCATATTTGAAAGTATTGTTGTTTATTAAAGGTAACCAACATTTCAAAATTGACTTCATTTTCCTTCTGCAAAGTATCACTGGCGAGTTAAAATGAGATTGTGCATAAGATATATGTTTTCTGATATATTGGACAGGCCTGCAGAATCTGGATAAATCACAAAAGACATGTTTTGTATCTTGGGCAAGTTAGTTGTTACTGAATGCAGAAGGCTTGTAGGCTCTGTCTTTACCCCTTGCATGGCACTTTCTGTTTATGTCCTAAAAACAATGATGTAATGTGCACGCTGTTGGCTGCTTTTTTTTATTCTTAAATTTTCTGAAACTTGTCCAGTCCATGTGTTAGAAATGGGTCGGTTCATGCTGTATGAATGCTGAACTCTATTTTTCTACTTCCTAATATAGAAAGATGGGTTACTGCACCCTTATTCAAAAATAAGAGAAAGTGAAAACAAAGTACATGTGTTCCGTAAATGTCAGAACTAGACGACCCAGCTCACTAAAACAGGCAAATAAGATAAATCAACTGGAAACTTGAGATCATTGATGTCTAAAGAAAATTGAACAAGGAATCGAGATACTTACGATTTTGCATCCTTTTTAAGCATTGGTGACATCAATTGCAGAGTGGAAGCACAAAACCATGTATAGCGAGTGATGGCAACGCCTCTAGCAAACTGAGCTGCAGATGACATAGGAAAAATATCTATCAGATATTCTACTCTATTTGCAGATTGAGATACTATTTCTCTTACTTGTATTAAGCTGATTACGGTGAAGGTGGAAAAGAATTGTTGTATATTTCATATTCATAGAAATAATTAACCATGACCCACTTTGCAAATTGACGTCTAGGTTCTATGGTCTTTACAACTGGCTTCCCTATTTGCAAGACATTAATTTAGATAGGTTCCGTAGAAAATATTAATTTAGATAGTGATGATCTATATCAAACTAGTGTCCTAGGATTTGGCATCTAATTTAAAGTCCATTCTAGTGCGTTTTAGTTTCTTGTTTTTATGACTTCATCACTCACCAGCGTACACATACAGAACAAACATGAACTTACAGTATTCACCAAGATATTTGTTGAGAAGATGTCATTGCTGTATAGAATCTTGCTATAGAAAAGGAAAACTACCAACAATGGCATACCCAATTTCGGATCTGATGCACCAAGAATACCCAATGACTTAGCGGCAGAAGTACCAAGTTTTGGGTGCATTACCAAAACAGATAGTACAGAGTTTACCAGCGATGATATTGCTACTGCAAGTAATTAGATGGAGTAAAGTTAGTACCTGTCTTGAGAATTACGCAGAGCGATAAGACAAGGCAGCATATAAAAAGCACGAGTACACTCATCAACCTGATGACATCTTTTTTGGAGAAGAGTCATCCAATGCAAGCTTTTCTCTGCCAAGGACTGACAGATACTTGTTTATTCGGTTTGTCCAATAATTAGCTTCCAAATAGTTCCCAGCAGACTCAGGTAACCCCTTGCTAGTTGCGTACTTCGCATGGTTGTCACAGCGCAAAGTCGTCCCGGCGGCCGGACGGGGACGCCGAGGCTGGTCGCCTCGCCTTGTCCCGCTGTTGATGCCGATCTCGGGCCTGCTCCCGCCGCCGGCGTCGATCTCGGGCCTGCTTCCGCCGCCGGCGTCAATCTCCAGCGGCGCGGGAGGGGAGGCAGCGGGGAGAGCTCGGACGCGGGGAGGGGAGAGATCGGGCGCGGGGAAGGGAGGCGGCGGGGAGAGATCGGGCGCGAGGAGGGGAGGATGCGGCGGACGGGGGAGGCGGCGGACTGGCTGGCGGAGGCTAGGGTTAGGAGATCGGGTGCGGGGAGCTGGAGGCGTTGGGGGGAGGAGACGGCAGACGGGGGAGGCGGCGGCGGAGAGAGGATGCGGCGGACGGGGAAAGCAGTCGGCATGGGAGAGAGAGGAAGTCGGGAGAGACGGGAGGAGTGAGTCGAGACGGGAGGAGTGGGGAGGAGTGAGTCGAGACAGGAGGAGTATTGAGTCGCGACGGGACCATGTGGTATTGAGTCGCAACAGGACCATGCGGTATTGTGGCCATATACACAACAGGACATGGCGCTCGCCGTGGCGTCGCCTAGGCGTCCAGGCGCCCCTCGCTCGCCGTGGTTGCCGACTTCACCGTGACAACCATGGTACTTCGTATAAAAGAAACCTGATGAAGATGACTTTGACCGGTAAGAAGAAATAGTATAAAAATATCTGAGCACACGGCACAGTAGTTTTGATTCAAAGCAGAATTTCTGGGGAGAGAAGTTGAGTGCATACGGAGAAAACAATGGCTAAACCTACATCCACATGAAAATGTCTTTTTTTCTCCCTTCCTGATTTGGACATAGGGCCAGAACCCAGAATCTACGTGAATATATACTCAGAATACACCAAAGGGGCAAAGAGATCACTGAAACGATATACATGTGTACACTTATGTATTATCGAATACAGGTTGGATGCAATATGGATTTTACTAGTTATGCCGCATTTAATAGAAACATGTAAAAACATGGATTTGGTTAAACAGATATAATGAGTAAAATATTATGCTGATCAAAGGTCGGTGATCATATTGGCCTCTAGGGATACACGTTTTGGTTTGCGACACCTTCAAAAGAAAATAAAACTTCCTTTATGGACTGGGTCTACGTCTATGGAATTGGTAAGGTAATGACTAATAACTGATAACTAGGTTGGTGATGTCAGATATGGTCATAAAATCTAAAAATATTTTATAACCTTGTACTCGGATTCTGAAAGTATTGCAGATTAAGCATATCCATATATTTATAAGAGTAAAGCTCTATCATGCCACATCAGCATCTGTATTTGCTGAGGATGCAACGTGTTGGTTTGCCACCCTATGATAATTGAGATGTCAATCCAAACATTTCAACCCACATCGTGTGCAGGAGCAGCAAAAAAGGTCACAACCATTTTCATATCTCTACCCAGTGCTTGACATAAAGAAGGGGGGAAAGGAGCAGAGTCACAACATTAGGGCATCATTGCAAAAAAGTAAGCGGCAAAAAATTACCTGAGACCATAGATGATGTACTAGTTAAGTTTGCTTATGTGGTGAACCATTGAGCTATCTTGTTGCTCTGTGTTAGATCTATTGGATGAATAGAACAATTGTTGATGCACTGCACAGTCCAACGGGGCAATATATAGTACAAAAGTCAGGGAGACAAAACTAAACCCTAAAATGGGAAAAGACTCTAATACCCTTATATCCTTAACACCCCCTCTCAAATGCAAGGTGTATGCAATAGCATTGCATTTGAAAGGGTTGACACTAAAATAGGGAAAATCCAAAATCTAAGTCTTGAAGATGTCGTCGTATCAGGCAACTCTTAAAAATTATGTCGAGACCAGAAGATCAGCCCATAAAGCAGATCAAAGCCCGAGACAGTAGCGGCACGGAAAGAAAGCTCAGCGGCCTTAAAACTCAGGAGGCGGCGGCTCAGAGAGAAGCAACGGCTTTAAAACTTCTACAATCTGCAACAGCTCAAATAGAAGAGCGGCTACTGTGGCCATGCGAAAAAGAAAAGACATCCTAGAGGATGGACTGAGGCTAGCAAAGCAATCGACTGACTTACACAGAATTTTGTGGACTAACACGGCTTTGACGAACTAAAAGATAGAGATTTGGAGACTACAGACTTAGATGGACGCAACGAAAGACTCAAAGCTACTTAGCTATAGATACTAACAGCAGCAACACTATCATCTAAAAAAATTCTAGCTCTCCAACATCTCCTCCTGTCATTTCCCAAATCGAAGAGCAGTAAACATGAGGCTGCCAACTAGAAAACAGACTAGAAAAGCATCCAAACAGAAGTTCCACCACGATCTCACAAACCCACAACCCAAAGCAGCGACTAGAGAGAGCAGTCGGCCGAGATAAGCCATGCTTCGGTCCACCATTAAGCTGAAGGCATAAAGATTCCTTTCCACCATAACAGAGATTGCACAGCACAGCAATAAGAGCGGCGTGGCCTGGGGAGGCAGCTGGGAAGCGGAGAGCACCGATGAAAAGGCAGTGCAGCTTCAGATCCGGCCAAGGCGCAACGGGGGCTGGCAAAGAAGCTGGAGCTTCAGGCCGCACAAGAAGCAAGCGGTGCGGTGGGCGACAGACTACCTGATGAAGACCACGGCGAAGCCCAACATCGTGTACGTGCAGATCGGCAACGCCTTCCGTGACCACACGTGTTGGGAGCGCCCTGAGGAAGACAGGGGCACTGGAGCGCAAGGCAATCCGGATCCAGCGGCGGTGAGTAAAAATCCGGCGGCGGGGAGCATGGATCCGAGACAGGACAACGAGGATCCGGCCGGAAAACGAGGGGCTACCGGTGGATTCGCGGGCGCGAAAGAGATGGCGGCGGCGGTCGGGGGTGCCACGGTGGTGGGGAAGAAGCGGGGGAGGGCCCGACAACGATGGTAGAGGCTAGATCCAACACAGAGAGAGCCGGAGCAGGGTAGGGGCTAGATCGACGGCCATGAGCGGCAGCGGGGACCTGACTGCTTGACAGCTACTTGATGAAGACGCCAACGATGACTGACGGCAAGGGCAGGCTGGCGTAGCCCAAAAAGGTTGCTGCCCCTGGGAGTAGCAATCGCTCCTCCCGAGGAAGCGATAGTGAAAGACAACGATCGAGGCTAGGGTTTGAACGAAAACCCTAAGTATGGCTCTAATATCATGTTAGATCTATTGGATGAATAGAACAATCATTGATGTATTGCATAAGACTCAGGGACACAAGACTAAATCCTAAAATAGGAAAAGACTGTAATACCCTTATATCCTTAACACTTTGATGAACAAGAAGCAGGCAAATCTAAAACAAGCAAGATAAATCTTGAAAAAACATGAGATGCAACTGCTTTGATAGATTTCGATGGAGAAATAACAAGGTTGATAATTGGCAGAACACAGAGAAGCTCCTTTTTTGAACAGAAAATACAGCAGGGGAGACCCCCACTGTAAAAAAACTTATATTAAAGAAAGGAAAATAAAACTGTACAGAAGGACCACAAAGAAACACCAGAGAGCAACCCGAGGAGGGTTACAAGACGAAGACTAGGCTAGAGAATCTAAACAAGCTAGGAAGACAGGGCGTTTTTCCTCACTAAATCTGTGAGCCTGAAGACTGGCCTCTTTACAGAAGGAACTTTTCCAAGAAACAAAGGACGGGCGACCTCTATCAAAGATGAAATTGTTTCTTTGCTTCCAAATTTGCCAGGCAGCTATGGTGAATATCTCCATAAAGAAGGGGCTTTGAAATTGGAGCTTAGCATGGAGCATCATTTGAAAGAAGTCTTTCGTGAAATCCCAACTAATACCAAGATGTTGCCAACAATCTTGACTGAAAGGGCATATGAAGAACAAATGAAACGCGGACTCCTCAATGCTGCCGTTGCAGAGGACACAATTATAATTGTTTCCTTGAAGATTTTGATTTTTCCTTCTTAGAATATTTCTTGTATTAAGTCTATCCATAAGGAGGAGCCAAGTGAAGACCCGAAGTTTATTACAGCATTTGGAGTTCCAAATCCAGAGAAAAGGTGCAGGAGGTTGTATGTTTTTATAGGGCAGATTATAGCACTTAGAGGAGGAGTAGTTCTTGCTTCCCCAAATGTATTCCCAGGAGTCTTTTGAATTTGAATCAACCTGTAAGTCTTGGATGAGGTCTTGTAAACTTTGAAGATCTTGAAAGGCTTGTTCTGATAAAGGCAGATGAAATTGAGCTTCAAGAGTGTTATTTGATAGGAAACTGGCTACAGAAATGTTCTTGTTTTTGGCAAAGGAAAAAAGCCTTGGAAACTTAGACTCCAAAATGTTGTTGTTCCAAAGATCAGACCAGAAAAGCACTGAAGCTCCTCATTGAAGTAATGTGCTGCTACATTTGTTTTCAGCGCTACAACCATAAACATCAGACATCATGAGCATTCCTATCTTCCTGGCAATATGATGTATCGTAATGATGTTAACAAAAAAAAGGTTTGTTGACTCTGCAACTGAAAAAAAGGATAGAAATAAATAATTTATAGATTAATCCCTTTGTTTCCAAATGCAAGCCACCATGGTGTGCGTGTGCAGTCAAACATTCTCAACTTTAACCAAAACTCTATACAAAAGCATCTAAGTTGACTGCATGAAAACGGTATGAGTAGATTTTTCATAAAGATATTTTCGTAATTTTAGTTTTTAAATTTTTGCTACCATATTGTTATTAAAAAAAGTCCTACTTTGGAGACCATGAAGGTGTGAAAAGTCAAAAACTGTTTATTTTTGGAAAAGATAGGGAGCATATGTCATTTTTTACTTTTCGCAGTCCCCAAGATACAACTTTATTCAACGATTTTTTTAATAAGGATATATTAGCGAAAATTATAAAATTTACAATATTGATGTACTTTTGAACACTGATCTGCTAATATCATTTTTATGTGGCCAGTCTAGATAGCTTTTATAATGTCATACTAATATGATGCAAACACTTTACATGGGGAGTAGTGGAGTACTAGATGCACAATGTAAAGCACATTGAAGTTTTCAACAATTTTAAAGCAGAAGAAGCTTCCCATGATGCTCAGTTTACTTTTGACTCTAACTACTTGGAAACTATTGCATTTCATATGCAAAAAGGATATTCATAAGAAACAAAAGGATAGTAGTTTAGGATAAAGCCAAGCTCTTAGTGTCTGCAACAATATGAAAGAAAACCAAGTTGGTAGCATCTCCAACAATTGAAAATTTAAGTTGTATGCTGCACGGTTACCCATGAGAGGGAGAGAGGGGTACTAAAAATTTAGAAATGTACCATTTTCATGTCTACACTCAATCAAAAAGGACAGGAGTTTCAATCCAGCCAATTGCTCATGTTCAAACTCCAGCACACTTAAAATGCAAGAAAGAGAACTGAGAACAACAGAAATCTCGGGCAGATAGCATAAACCAAGGTCCTTTTGCACCGAAAACAAATGTTTTGATAATCTAAGAACTACAGAAACAATTCCCAGAAGTTGGCGATGAAGTGAACATTCTGATAGAAGTGTTTCTGGGCCTCTTCTTTTTAGGTTCTAAAAGCTACTTTGCGGTTTTTCTATAGTAACTAGTTTTCAAACGGAATAATTAGCTTTCAAATAGAGTGTTTTTTTAAGACGGGGTCTACAAGTTGATTATAGTACATACTGTAGCAACTTCATTTATATCGGCCAAAACAGTACGCGAGTTTCTGTTACTCCGTACTCTCTCACGCGCAGCCATAAGCCATAAACCAAAGTCAAAAAGAACAGACCCAACTCCACACTACTTGCTTGGGCATCATATGTTGGTTGTTAAAAGAAGCAAGTTATAGCACATCTATGATGCATTATTGATACACAGCAGCTATATAAGCATTTGAACTCAAGTAACCGTAACGGAAAAAAACACCCTCTAACTAACTTATCAGTTGCCTACCCACACATAGAAGAGGCTCATGCGGCAATTAAATCTTAGTATTGTCACTATGAGTTTCCATAGTTCAGCAAGGATCCAATACTACAGGAGAGAATGAAGTGAGCAGCTCGCAAGAGTTCATTGTACAGAAGAAATACTGATATCTTTGGCACTCCTACTGCAAGAAGTATGCTCATAACAATTATATAACTACCACCATGACAATGATGTAGCTTTTGTTTCTCACAAAGTTTGCTACTAATAGCCCAAATACGCAGCACAGGGATGAATACACTGGAAATTTCAACAAATTGAATAGTACAATATTTCAACTGAAAACATAAATTTTATGGTATATCATTGTTTGCATAGCAGCTATGAATTAAGTGCAGCAGCGTACTGATCAGTATGTAGGCAGTATAACATCCAGTATAAACAAGCCCTGTCTAAATGGGTGTGAGAGTTCATGGAGGCAACTACATGACCTTTACATAAATTAAGTTTTCAGAGGGTGATATTTTTAGTGAGGGAAGCATTATTCCAGTAATTATCATATAAATATATGAAATTAGTACTCAATCCATTAGGTACTAGCAGATAAAAGCCCTACAAAAAGAGCACTAAGGGTCTGTTCTTTACCTCACAAGCCGGCGGCTTTTGGCTTTTGCTACAGTACCTAACTTTCAAACGGAGTATTTTCTCAAGACGGGGTCTACAAGTTAAACGATCTATACGTTAAAAGCCCAACATCTGTACCAACCAAAATCGCAAGTGAGTATCTGTTTTTCCGTAATCTGTACCGTAAACAGCCAAAATTCAAAAATTTCAGCCAAAAGCCATAAGTCGCAGCCGAAAAGAACAGGCCCTAAACTGTTCGGTGCCAACTCAAGAGGCACAGCCTAGAATATGAAATACCTGAATATCTAATTCAGAACCAACATGACTGCATCTTAAAATATCGATAAGCCAGGAATACATTTCTTTTCAAGAATTAAGCAATAGGCAGAGAGCTGTACCATTTCAGCATGAGCCAACTTCCTCAATAATACCGCATAAGCATCCACCAAGCACTCCACAGAACTAAGCCAGAGCCTCACTTCCTGAAGAAAACCAGGCACAAATAAGCTCAGAGTAAGCTAATTGCCTAATTCCCATTTGAGGCTTCGACAGTTACATAATGCACTACCAAACACATTTCCAATTATGCACTATGACTCTATGAGATACATGAACTTCCATGTTTTCCCCCCTGCAGTGTGCTTTATCATACTAATCCCTACTAAACAATAGCATTAACATCCATGGAAGCAGGAATCGATCACTCCCATAATTGCTTGCACATCACAACCGTCCTTGTCAGGGCTGCTCGAACTATTGCATCACCCAGAGCATCAATACTACCATCCATGAGAGAACTGAGACCACGTCACATACCTCGCCATTCCCGCGGCCAAAATGCAGCAAGCTCTCGCCGGGCAATTTCAGCAACGAGACCGCAGAATCCGGCTTTGCTGCTGCCGCGGCCGCGGCGGCCAGTGCACCGATCAAATCCCTCGCAAACGCAGCCTCCCCCTTCCTCACCACGGCAAATGTCACGAACGGCCTCAGGAACCCCCACCACTCCGTCCACCCCCTCGGCGACCATCCTGGCTGCCTGCCGCGTCAGCTCCGCGCGCGCGCCGTCGGCCCCCGACGCGAGAGCCTGGACGAAGGGGTGGTCGCGGGGCGGGAAGCGTGACCCGGCGGGGCCGACGCGGAGGACGCAGGAAGCAAGCGCTGCGGCGGCCTTGATGAGGCAGGAGGAGAGGCGGGGGGAGGGGGAGGCGGAGAGGGACGCAATGAGGAGCGGGAGGGCGAGGTCGGGAGGGAGGAGGTCGGCGCGGGAGGCAGCGAGGCGGCCGAGGGATGCCGCGGTGTGGGCGGCAACGGCAGGGTGGGGGAGGCGAGGAGGGAGGAGATGGCGTCGTGGGCGGCGGCGGGGAGGGGAGCGGGCAGCGAGAGGAGGTTGCGGAAGAAGGCCGCGACGGCGTGGCGCTGCAGGGTGGGGTCCGGGACTCGGGTGCAGTCGACGAGGCGGGAAAAGGCCGCGACGCCGGAGGAGAAGGGGGCCATGGCGACGCGGTGGCCGGAGACGGAGGTGGCTGGGGAGTTTTCTTTTTTAGAGAGGGACTATGGGGAGACCGGGAGAATGGGGGCTAGTTTTTGTAGGGCCAAATTTGATATATATATCACTTCGAATGCTCCTCAGTTTTCTGAAATTCAAAATTAATCACTTCAGTTTCTTCCTCTTTTGACTTATATCATTCACTCATTTTCTCTCATTTTCTTTTCTATTATCTGATTTTCATATATTTCAAAGATAAACTACCAGTTCTACCCTTTATCTATTTCTCTCATCCTTTCGTTCTCCCAGTTGGAGCTCTCCGTCCTCCCCGGCGTCGCCCCCTTGAAGCCCCCGAAATCCTCCCTCCCACCCCCGTCGACGCCAGATCCGACCTCCTCGCCGCCCCCGAGCTCCTCCCTCCCACCCCGAGCTCTTCCCTCTTCCCCAGCCCCCTTGGAGCCAGATCCGTACTCCCCGCCGCCCCAAGCTCCACCCTCCCACCTCCGTCAGCCTTCCAACCCCTGTCGGCGCCAGATCCGACCTCCCCGCCACCCCCGAGCTCCTCCCTCTTCCCTGGCCCCCTCGGAGCAGGATCCGGCCTTCCCGCCGCCCCAAGCTGCTCCCTCCCCTTGCCAATTCGACCACGGCCACCACGACCACAACCACGGCCACCTTCGACTACGACCACAGCAGCATTCGACCACAGCCACTTTCGACCACGACCACAGCCGCTTTCAACCATGACCAGCCACATTCAACCACAACCACAGCCGCTTTCAACCATGACCACAGCCGCCTTCGACCACGATCGTAAAGAGGAGGGGAGCGGCGCGGAGGGGGCAGCGAGGAGGGGAGTGGCACGGCTAGGGAGGGCGGTGCCGAGGAAAGCTGGGGAAGGAGCCAGGGGCAGCGTCGAGGAGGAGCTCCAGCAATAAGAACGAAGGGATGAGAAGAATAGACAAGAGGCAAAATCAGCAGTTCATCTTTAAAGTATATGGAAAAGCAGAAAATAGAAGAGATGGTCTCTCGTATAACAGGGCCTTTACAGCAAGATTAGCGAGCGAGATACCAGAAGGGAGGCCATCGACATATGGGCCCTACCAGCACGCGTGGGCCATATCAGTGGAACCCGGCTCAGGGTCGCCACACGCTATCCGATCTTATTATGCAGCTCAGATCAAGGCTCGTAGCGCAGCAGTAGATGGAGTTTTCCACAAGGGACCCTCTGACTACTTTATAATTATGCCTTGCACCCTCCATATTTGGGTCGTGCAGTGATCCGAAATCGCGTCATGGACTGTAACGCCGATGACAATCTCACCCCACATAAAGTCCCTGCCCCACATGTCAGTCGGTTAATCCCGGGCAGGATCACGATTTACGGCGTTGCAGTCCTCGTTTCTATTCATAGCATGTCAGCATGAGACAGATCTGTCCAAACGAGCCACCCAGCACGGCACGGCATGTGCCTGGATGGGACATGATCCGATTAGGCCCAGTACGGCTGGCTCAAATAAGTTATCATGACAGCCCACGTGATTGCCCTCCAACCTAAGCACAACACAAAAAGGAGTCAAGCCGTGTCGGATCGGCTCAGGCACGTTTAACCAAATGGGCCACCGATGATTTGTTGATTTTACTACCAATCGCAAGTAATTTTACTAACAGTCACAATTAATTTTACTTTACTAATAGTCACAATTAATTTTACAAACAGTCGATGAGTTGTAAGTATTTTTACTATCAGTGGCAAGTAATTTTACTATAAAATCACCCGTCCACCCTTAAAAGAGTGTCACAAACCCTAACACAAGTAATTTTACTATTAAACACAAGTAATCTTACTGTGCTACCACAGGGAAGATCACAGGTGAGGTCTCAATTGGAATCAAGGACATAAAGGATAAATCCGGCGCATATTTAACGTAGTAGAGTATCGGGTGACGGTGAGTTCGACCCGACCAACAACTAGTTCATAGTCGATAGGTGTCAGGTGAGGGTAAGAGACCGTTCTAAACCAAAGACTATAAATAGTCAATGGAGGTATAATATATTGAAATAGAAGGAAACATTTTGTACTCTAATTTAGGTATCACATATAAGGAAATGTGATGATCCATTCATAACGAAAATCAGAGTAGCTATGGGTAAAGTGATACGAGCCTACTCAGTGCTATATAAACAATGAATTCACATCTATCTCCTGGATTAGAGGCTACGGGAACCAAATGGAGGTTTTTATCTTGTTATACAAGTGATTGGTAAATTTCTAAAATAATAATCTAAAATTCGTTATCAACATAAAAACTTTCATTTTTGAGATGATATGAGGTGAGATTGAACTCATTGGGATGATGGTTCATGATCATAAAAAGTGCATCATTGCTATTAAATGCTTGCCGAGTACACTATACAAACCCTTGTCATTCTTCTTATTTGTTTATAGGTTAGCCAATCTGGTATTCTACTTCGTGTGGAGGATGCCTACACAGAGGAATATTATACTGAGTGGAAGGGAGTTGATCCTGAGTACGACCCGTTTAAGGTGGATGCCATATATGAGACGTGGGACGAGTAGATAGTTAATAGCAGCTCATGCGCGGCACTCATGATATAATATTATGATGTCATCTATTATTCCTAGCATATGTGTAATTATCAGTTGGACTAGTACTATTTTTACTAAGGTTGTAATAATCAAGATACTATGTAGGAACAAGGGGCCGGCCATGCCTAGGGCGGTACAACCCAAATACCTGACAACACTGGATGAGCCTAACAAAGCTGGTCGAAGGAGGAGGAGTTCACGGAACATCAAGTGCTTCTCGTAGTGGATTGAGGGAGAAGCATTGGAGAAGTGGTCTCTGCTGCACGACACGGACAACGCGAAGTACGATATAATGACGACTAACCTTACTGAGGTGTACAACTGGGTTCTCAGGGGTCTTTGTTCTCAGTCCCTCGTCGCCATCGTGGAAGGTTTTCTACACATCACAATCAGCTATTTCAGGGAGAGACATGTAAATGCCACATTTCATGCAGCCAACCCACGAACATCGTACTCATCGAAAATTATGGCATACATGGAGACGAAGGCATAGAAGGGCAATTGCATATAGTGCATGCCATGGGCAATAAGGAGCATCGTTTCGACATGGTACTTCGAAATAGAACCGGATTTGGGACTGCCCGTGCCCTTGTTACCCACGAGGTACGTCCGAGTAGCTGCTCGTGCAACAAGCCGAAACTGTTACACAAGCCATGCTCTCAACCCTCGCTGCATGTGGAACTATGGGCATGGGTCCTTCGAACTTTATATCCGAGTACTTCTTCAAGGAGAGGGTGATGCATGCATGATATGGCGAGCTTAGGAAGTTCAGGGTTGCGAGGAACTTCACCACCTTGGATATTACAGGGAGGACCTGAATTTCAGATGTTGACATGCTGATGGATGGGAAAGGTCAGTGACAGAGCCGGCGTATTACAAATAATATAGATGAAGCGCAGGCAGGAACACCTGGTGTACACTGCAGGCGATGCGATCGGGAGGGGCACACAACTAAACGATGCAAGGTATTTGCTGATTAGTAAGCAGACCGACATGGTTTCTACAATTAGTTGTTGAAGACTACAAATAATTGTCTATTATAATCTATATTTTGTTAGTTGGTACTTTTAATGTGCGTATTATCGTATTAACTGTATAGTACATTGCATGTACCATTTGTACAATTGTTATAGTATTCCCCCCTTTCAATAATGTAGTAGGTATTGTGCTGGTAGCCTAGTATTGTTTTCTTTATTTATTTACAAGTTCTATTTACTGTTGCTTTACATTCGATGTTTTTTTGTTCCGCATAAATGCTAACTTGAATTCATGTTGTAAGTATGGCTTGTGAATTTCGTGGATCGGACTGGCCTTACGGTCTGTTGGATGAGCAAGTCGACCGGCTGCATCACACTTCCCATCGTGTCCCACCTCCAGGGAATGGAGAGGAGACGGCTGACTTAAGGGTGGTTCGCACACGCACACCTCAAGTGGCATGGAGGCTACACGGCTACACCCACGTTGGACAGCTATATTTGCACTCCGACAGCATTGTATTCTTGCCATATGTACGTTGCGTGCTGACCTTTTTTTGCTTTGCAGGATGAGCGATGTCGGGCTACTCCCTCTTGCCTGGATGGTGCAGGCCACCAATGAGGACAAACCGGCCTTGCCTGCGGGCAGGGACGACGGCGCAGAGCGATCGCGATGCTTCCCGTTTGACTGCTCCCTACTGATAGCTTTGGTGGACCGCTGGCGGCCGAAGACGCACACTTTCCACTTCCCATTCGGGGAGATGGCTCCTACTCTACAGGACATCTCCCTCCTGCTCGGCCTTCCTATCGTGAGAACTGCTGCCTTCCTACCGGAGGCCTTGGTTGGCTGGCACGCGGACCTGCTGAACAGGTTCCAGGGAGTCCTTCTGCTTGGTACCGCAGAGGAGTACTAATTTTCCCACCAAGACAGACACACGACCTGTCATTGAGATGGCTCTCACAGTTCCGGGTACGTGCCTGACGCCCTTTCTGTTCGATCCTCTATGCACTCCTTTCTGCTATACTATACTATACTATACTATACTATACTATACTAATAACGTTTTGGTTGTATTTAGGTGGAGCGGATGAACCCGACCGCAGACGAGCAACAGATCTCGTGGCACTTGGAGGCGTACTTGTTGTGGCTATTTGGTTGGGTGCTCTTCACCACCGGCCACGACAACATTGTTGATGCGCGCTTCATCGCTCACGCTAGAGCCATCGCCGAGGGAGAGGCCCCCAGATCAGCTGGGGTTCGGCCGCACTTGCCGCGACCTATCGTGGCTTGTGCAACGCATGCGGGCAGGACCAAGGCGAACTCGGTCCTCACAGGGTGTTCGCTGCTACTGCAGCTGTGGTCGTTTGAGCGGTTCAACCTCAGACGGTCCATGCTCGAGGACCAGAAGGAAGGAAAATGGCCCTGTTTCATGCAGTAGATTGGGCCATCCTGCATTAACTACTCCCCTGAAAGTCGAATTTACTTCCATTCCAAAAAGGCGCATATATCGTAGGAGCAGTTCGATTTGTTGCATAGTACATGATGCTCTTTGTTATGCATATAATCAAACCCTACGCACTGTGTTACTTTCAAATGTACTATGAAGTCTATTTTAATTTGGACAAGCATATTTCCTCGTCTTTTCACGTTCAATTGTTCGCGTAGCAAGTCATCCAACAACATTAACAAATAAATTATCCTCCGCGTACGAATTCTCGATTATATCACAATATCACTTACATTCATACTTTCTAATCATTGTTATTTCAATCATTTTTCAAAAATAATCATGAAATTTCTTGCACTACAACAACATACAATGATCGTAAACTCTTATTGTGAATCCAACAAATTATTTATCATTCATAATATACGAAAATCACAAATAGATTGACCCACACTATGGCTTGTTTGCAGTCGCTACATAGCCAAGCGACTGCAATTGTAGTCACCCAGTCGCTGGGCGACAGGCTGCAGTCGCCGAACAGTTGGGCGACTAGAATAAGTCGCCCAACGACCAGCGGATTGCTTGTGTTGCGCGGCCGTTGGGCGATAGGTTCTAGTCGTCCAACAGTTTAGCGACTAGAGCTTATTTCTGTAAAAGCGCAGGTATATTTCTGTTATTTCGAATAAAATATGGACTATTTTTATATAAAAAAACTCGTAAGCTGATGAGCCAAGAAATCAGTCCATTTGGCTGAGATTGCCGCACGTACTTAATTAGGCTCTATTTGACATATTTCTTTAAGAGGTTCATTTATTCGAAGATTGCTTCCTCCAGTTAATTGTCACCATGGGAAGATATTTGATCAAAATGATTAGATTTGTTACACAATTATTATTTAAGTCGCTTAGTGAGTAGCAGCCATCACGAGATCGACATTGCATCATAAGCTCACAGCACATTGTAATATCACTCCACCCTTGAGTGATTTCCTGGATGGCTCCTGTTTAGCGTTGCAATAAGTGTTCAGAACTTTCATTTGATCCGGATAAACCGACCGACCGTTTATTCGTCAATTAGGTTCGGTTCGTATTTTCAATTTAGTTTTCAGAACAATAGAAACCGAAACTTATAATTCGACCTAAAAATTCTCCAAAACCTCCACCAAAACTGGCCGAATAATCACTGTACTACTAATCAAACTTTTGTGATTGAGCCAACTATTGCATAGCCTAACGGTTTAGCAGTTCTAACACTGTACCCATAGGAGTTTGAACACAGGAAATGCAGGTGGTGAACCTTGATGGCTTAATGTGACTACACTAGCAAACAACCCTGCTCTGTCGGAAAAAAATTACGAGAAAAGTTAGCAGCACCTTGATCGAGGATCGGATCACTCGTCCCGCCCAACTTGCTGATGGGTACGGGCAGTAGTATTGCGACTTTTGTTCATCGAGATCTACACCCCACCAACCAACCGGCGGCACATGCAATGGACGGACGGACGGAGATGGCCGGTCCCGCTTATCTCGGCTGCTTCGTTGGAGTTTTGATTTCTAATTTTTAGTTTTTGTCTGATTTTTTTAGTTTTTTTTAGACTTTTAGACTTTCCTTTTTTCATATATCCTTTTGTATTATCCGTGATCGGCTAACATATTTTTTCTTCTATTTTTACATTTATTACAAAAAAAAACCTACCACCATCTACAGCTCAAAATAAGTTAGCTATAATACTAAACAGTGAAAAATAAACTATAAACCATAGAAAAGCCCAAATGACAAGGCAGTGACAAGCAAGCAGAGCTTCTTGCTTTTTTCTCTTTAGCTTATTTAAGTTAAAAATCACTTAGAACGCATCGATTTCTAAGTTCAGGTCCTTTTTTTTTTGCTTTTTTGCCTTTCCTTATCCCCTCATTTCTTTACATTATCCATAATAATATAATGAATTTTTTTATCTTTTAAATTGATTGACTCACAAAAATATAACAACCACTACAATACAACTTTAGTCAAACCATAAACCAAAAGCTTATGCCCTTCGGAGCGGCCCTCCATGCCCTGCCCGTGATCTCTCGTTGACCAAACAAGCATCCCACCTGCGCGCAGCAGTGAAAGAGCAATCCTCATAATCGCCCTGTCCAATTCTTCAGTCCATACAACCTGAATTCCAAGACAGTCACGCAGACGAGGATTCACATAACGTTTTTAACATTACACACAAACTGTCGGAACGGAGAACGTCTTGCGCAGCTGCTGCAGCTCAACTCATCGCCCAAACCAACCTTTCTGGGGCTGGGCATCGCCGTCGTTCATCAGCTTGTCGAGAACCGTATTCAGATCTACGTTCTGCCCATTCTCGGTCAACCTCCTCACAGTTGCCCTCACCTGCTCTCTTGAGAACCCCATTGTCGCAACCTTCTCGACTACATCATCAAGTGGCACCCTGTTGCCTGAAGTGCCACTTGGGCTGGAGCTGATTGGCACCGCTTGCGGTAGTATTTGAGCTGTAGGGAGCCTGCCGTAGCTGCCACTTCCCCCAGAGGATGGCCCTGGGGGAGCGATAGGCGAGGGCGACTTCATCCCAGCATTGGCGCGGTGGGAAGGAGATCCAGTGTAGCCGTAGGGTTCAGAGAAACCACCCCCTCCCTGTGGCCCGTACCCACTGGCACCATAGGATGGTGGTGGCCCAGAGTTAGGCCTGCTTGCAGGAGGTTCATACATGCTGGGGTTTTGTCCATAGAAAGGAGCAGGAGGTCCACTAGGCGGTGGCATATAAGCTGGAGGGCGAACATTTGGTGGATAGCTCTCAGGTGGTGCATATGGCATGGTTTCTTCTGGTTGCTGGGGTGCAGGGGGTGCAAGTGGAGTTGAAGAGTTAACATTTGCAGAATGAGATGGTTGCGGATATTGAGGAAATTGTGATGGGGGTTGATACTGTTGCGGTGGTGCTGGAGGCGCCTGTGGCTGTGCAACTAGAGGGGCTTGATACTGCTGGTGCATGGTTTCGGTTGGCTGAGTAGCTGAAGCGTAGTAGGGATCCCGTGGTAAAGCGGGCACTGAGGGAGCCGATGCAACAGGCGGAACTGATGGAACCTGTGAATGAGGTAAATGGCCTGGAAACTGTGATGGAGGTTGGCTTTGAAGCGTTGGAGGTGGTGCATTTGGAGCAGGAAGGGCAGGAAGTGCTGGTGGTTGGGAAGGGGTCAGGACTTGATGTTGTTGCTGAATGGCTGCCGGTGGTGGAGCCACTGGCTGCTGCCGTGAGTCTGCCTGTCCGGCCCCGCTATTTTCTGATGACTGGGTCTCTGTTTTTGGTGTCTGGAGCTTTGCAAGATGGAGCTGTGTTTCAACAATTTCCTGCTTGTCGCGCAAAATCTGCACACCTGCTTGGACCTGCATGTAGTAATAAAAAATCAACCCTCAGAGCAGTACCAACAGAATTACTGTTACTGAGCACTTAATTGATACCTCCTCTATTATTTCACATAGTCATACATATACGACTAATACTGCTAAAAAATATCCCATGAGTGGTTATTACATAAAAGGTGAATATGTGCGGCAGCATCATGAGAAAAGATGAACCATGCAACATGAATGCACAGGTAGAAAGGAAACGAAAGCTAAAGAAGGTTAAGATGTGACACAGCATCTAACAAAATGAAGCCACCGAAGCATCTTATTTATGTATCACTGAATGGGTCTAAGCCTCAAAACAAACAAATGTATACTTAACTACTTTGTATGGAACACAAAGAAAAAGACTAGTAGAAAACCTCATCCAATACAAAATAATGAGTATTTTTCAACTCATCAAATATACTCCCGCCGGTCACAAATACATGTCATTTTGGACATCGAAACGGCCTCCAAAATACAACTTTGAACACTAATTTCTATTGTAACATATTTATAAAACACAATAAAATTATAATATTATGAAAGTACTTTTCAAGACAAATCTACACATATGATTTTCATTTATCTAATTTAAACATTTTAAAAGATATTGATAGTTAAAGTTTAGAAAGTTTGACTGCACCTATGTCCAAAACGACATGTATTTGTGACTGGAGGGAGTACCATCATATTTGTTATCAACAACGACCAATGGTGACACCAGCACTATGATCTATGTGCTGCAACAATTACATAGCTGGACAACTCGCGTGAAAAGATAAACACTAAACAAGAACAGTAGCATGTAAGAACAAGTCAAATAAGCAAAATTGTCATACGTAGAATGGCATGCTAAATCCTGTGCGCCGCAAAAAATAAACGACTTTGATGCAGGAAGAGACAGAGTTACAGCAATAAATATGAGGAACAGGATAATCCATTGTGAATGGCATTCATCATCTACAATACATAGTGGAGAAGAATAGCAGTAGCATATACGAAACAGCACAAAGATGGTTATGAACAAATCAGGAGGAGCATAAATGTATCCCCTTCCCATTAGAAAAACTTACTCCAATATGACATCAGATGCCTTGCTTAGCAAGGACCATGATTGTACGATCTATCAACATTATATCGGAGAGGGATGGAGAGGGAGAGTCAAAGGAAGCATACCTCCCTCAGCATGTTCTCAAGCTGCCTCAGTTTTCCATCAGTGCTGCCATTACAGTTGCCAATTGTTAACTTCAACTCATCAACATAATTTTCAAGATGGTGTGTTCTACCCTCCAGCTGCAAAAGCCTTGAGCTTACGCCGTCCAGTGCATGCAACAGGTTATCAGAATACTTCTTCATGGTTCGATCAATATCTGCCATAGTAACCACTCCAAAGTTACTCCTGTCCTCCACATGACTAACTTTCTTCAGCACATGAGGCTCCAAAATGCCAGCACTCTTCCCATCAGAAGAAAATTTGTAAGTACGTTATTGATATGATAAAGGATAGGGTATTTATATTATCGAAGACAACCATAAATCATGAACAGTTCATTTCATGCAATCAAATACTTTAGAAACAATGGATGAGTGGAAAGATAATATCTCTATTCTGCATACATCAATAGTTAGCTGATAGTAAGAAAGCTAATATAACACTAACTAATTAAATGATACAAATTCAACTTCACAAGAGTACAGACGAACTCGTAAATGAGAGAGATGGGCAAACATGTATCGTTCGGATATCTCGGCTGTGCTCAATTTAAATCAGTCACAGGGAAAACTACCCAATTTATCCTATAGACCTATACGATATTTCAAAACACAATTTGTCAGCACAAATTTATGCATACTCTCTGATAAAATATGATCTCAGCACAAGGTTCACAGCACAAATGTACTAGCAATTACCAGCATGCGATAAAACTTAACGAAAAATCTACAAGAGTATAGTATCATTAATCGTTTCTCCAAGCATCAACGTATGGCACAAGGCACATATTACAAATTCACATGTAACAAAGAAACTTATTCTTTTAAAGTGCAAAGAAACTAGTAGATGGGTGGGGAAATGCAATTATGCATATCATTCGGCAGTGCACAGTTGATATCACCACACAGCATAGTCAAGCTTTCCAGCCCATCCTATACGGTACACTAGCACGGTCACAAAATTTAAGAGTAGCAGCTAGCAGTATCCGAAGAAATCCGTATCTTTTATCCAGAAGAAACGCATCCACTTATGGCGTATATTTCCCAGTAATTCTACATCACAAAACTGTTCGCGAGCTACAGGTTTTCCCTTACCAAACCGTCCGCGTGCGAGCGATTTGAGAGGCACGGACATGAAACGCACCTAGATCGAGAGATCTATGGGGGAGGAACCACCGACCAAAAGAAAAGGTGCTACCTTAAGGTTGGAGGAGGCGGAGGCGGCTTTGGAGTTGGAGTCGAGGGACCCCCAGGAGGTCAGCGCGGCGTTAGGGGCGAAGGCGGATGCAGCGGTGGTGCGGATGGGCTGGAACTGGAAGTCGTAGCTGGGGAGCACGTCGTCGGCGCTGCCGTTGGAGCTGTGGCGGCGGTCCTCGGTCTCCTCCTGGGGGTTGGGGCTCATCAGATCGAGGAGCTCCGCGCCGGCGCCAACGGAGGAGGAGAGGGAGGCGGAGGCGGCGAGGCCGAGGATCTGCTTGTCCATGAACCGCGACGTGTTCATCGGCAGGGGAGCGGTCGCCTCGTCTGCGGAGCGGGGGGAAGGGGAGGGGTCGCCTCGTCGGCGGAGCGGGGGGAGAGGATGCGGCGCGCGGCGTTTGGTGGGGCTTGGAAGGAAGGGGAGGGGAGCTGGGAAAGTGGGAAACGATGGCGAGGTGGAAGGAAGAGGAGGAGGGTGGAATCCAGATGGCACGGCGAGACGAGACGGTTGTCGGTTGGCTTGCTGCTCCTGCTAGGATGCTGCATTACTGCTCCTCTCTTAGTGGGCCTGTTTAGAATGGGCCTTTGTGGGCTCTGGGAGGTTTCGGCCCAAGGACGTGTGGTGGTTGGCTTTATTACGCCCAGCGACATTCATGCTCGAGCTTTTGTTTTCGCTGACCCTGGTATTTGGCCGGGCTTTCTCTTCTCCTTCTTCCTCCTCCGCCTCGTTTTTTGTGAAGAAACAAGGGTGATTTGCTATCGTACCACTGGCGAATTCACAGATTACCAAATCCCACTGTGTGTGCCAATGGCACATAGGACCATACGCCGCCACGTGCCATTGTCACAGCACAACGGTATTTTGGCAAACATCAACTTAGCCAGTGGTATATTGGCAATTTCCCCAGAAAAACAGAGAGAGGATATTTCCCTGCTTCTTGAATCATGACACAAAGGAAGTAACTGGTGGAGAATTGCGATACCGACGCCTACTGTCATTCCGTCTCCTCTCGTAGTGTCAGACTGGTTGGTGATATCCCGCAAACGTTTGCAAGAGTAATTGAGTAGGCGCAGCGTCCAGAGGTGATTCGTGCCTATTGTCGTACGGCAGGGGAAGCAGCACCAGATCGTAAAGGTAAGTGTTCCGGCGTCGACAGCAATCTGATGAACTCTGTGTGTGTGTGTGTGTCTGTGTGTGTGTGTGTGTGTGTGTGACATTGTCTACGCCTCTACGGCAGAGCTGCTGTTCTGCCTAAAAGACTCAAGAAGATGATGATATCAATCGTTCGGTCGTGTTCCAATGCAGCATTATGCGTCATTCTGTCTCTTCTGTTAGTCATCGGTTTTATGTAGAGGTGGGTGCTCGTGTGGCAGTGACAATTTGATCAGCTTTGCTCTGAAATCTCCCGCAGAGTTAGCAGCGTCTGTTCTGCTCTGCTTGTGCTTGGGAACTCTTGACTCTGATAGGGCATTTACCGATGTTCGCCTTTCTATGGCAGTGCACAATGAAACTCAGAAATCAGGAGAATTCTTATGCTTGTCAGAACTCAGAAGAAAGAAGTCCTTGCATATAATCAAAACCATTCATTGATTCATAGAGCGGATAAAATCTTCCAAAAGTGAAACTAAAAACCTTAAAAGAGCTAAACAACTTGGAAGCTCTCACACCAAACCTCAATAGACATACTCGACACGACACAACTTGGACGACGACCCCGACCACGGCACATCGACGGTCACCATGCCGTCCTTGTACGCGAACTCGGCATCCTGGCCGTTCACCTTGCACAGCCGCGGCCTCGCCGACGAGTACACCACCATCTCCCCGGCGCCCTTCACCGCCACCTCCGCCGTCACGTCGCCGCACGCCTTCCTCGCCTCGAAGCCCTGCACCGCGCCGCCCGTGTTGAGCATGTTGGCCAGCCCGATGGGCGCGAACCTGATGGACCTCTCCGGCGAGATGACCCTCACGGGGGCCACGACGAGGAGCTCGTAGGTGAAGGGCTCGAGCGTTTGCTCCACGCCTTCCTCCGGGAGCAGCAGCTCCAGCTGCTTGGCCTCAACGAAGTACACGGCGAACTGAGTGACGCCCTTGACCGAGATGGGGTTCTTGCCGCTCCTCCACTCGATGTCCGACGGCCGCGCGCGCGCCGTCACAGGCACGGAGAACTGCGACGCGCATTTGTTCCGCCGCGCCTCGGGGCTCCACCCGCCGCCCTGGCAGTTGAACACGCCAAGAACTCCCGAGAATTTGTTCAGGTTCCATATCTTGAGCATGGTCTGGCCGTCGTGGAGTGGGTCCCGGAAGAGGCAGTCGCGGGTGGGGAGCGCGTAGTGGTCGCAGCGGAGGATGGTGCCGTCGGGGAGCGCGAGGCGGCGGAGGAGCGCGAAGTCGTGGCTGCCGACAGAGTCGCTGACGTAGACGGGCCCGCCGGAGACGGCGCGGGAGGCGGCATGGAAGGCAGCGCAGGGGTGGGTGGACTGGAACATGTCCCAGTCGGGGTGGATGAAGCTGCCCATCCACAGGCTGTTGTAGGCGCAGTGCACCATGTGGCAGCCCTGCAGCCAGAAGGTGCCGTTGGGGTCGCCGGAGGGGTCGGTGCACCAGAAGTCGTCGCCGACGCGGCCCAGCGAGATGGCCTCCGTGCCCAGCAGCATGAAGTCGTTGCAGTGCTCCATGCTCGCGATCACGCCGTTGCCGTTGAAGTGGCGGCGCACCGACTCCGTCAGCCCGGCGAAGTAGGCCTTGGCGAGCTCCACGCGACCGCCGTACTCCTCGCTCAGCATCTCCAGCAGCTGCAACGCATACACGCACCATTCAGTAACTTTGAATCAACTACTGTGGGTTGCTTTATTATAATTGTGCGATTATAACACGAAAATCACGTCTACGATTTACTAATGATAAAATTGAAGCTGGCGAGATCAAAGAAAAAAATTGTTAAAAAGACTTACATGTATGACGTCGACCTTGACACCGTCGATGCCGGAGGCCTGGAGGTGGGAGTGGAGGCCCTCGTAGAGCTCGAGCGCGCGCCGGGGGTCCACGAGCCCGACGCCGTTGTTAACAATCTTGTCGACGGCGAGATCCTCCATGGTGCGCTGCAGCCCCGGCGAGAGCCTCGGCGGGACGACCTTCGCCGGCGGCAGCCCGGGAACGCCCGGCCGGAGCCCGCCCCAGTACCCGCACAGCGCGTGCCACACGTAGACCTGCTCCACCGTCGGGAACGCCGCCTTCATGTCCCGCACGAAGCCGCCCATGCCGCCCTTGTAGTCCCGGAACTTGTGGTTCTCCTGGAACTTGATCAGCCGGCACGGCATCTGCTCGCCGGCCGACGTCCGGTGCATGCCCTCGGAGCCGTCGTTCGGGTCGTCCTGGTCGTGGCAGATGGACTGCCAGCCGTCGTCGATCAGCACCAGCCCCGGCGGGCACCCGCCCTCGGCGAGTCGCCGCACGCCCTCCCACACGCCCTCCGGGTGCACCTTCAGGTAGAAGGCGTCCCACGTGCACCACCCGAACTTGTCCACTATCGGCGGCGGCGTCTTCTCCTCCAGCAGTCGAAACGTGCCGAGGTGAGCACGGACCACCTTCGTGGCCTCCTTGACCAGGACAAACGGGTCGTCCCCCGCATGCAGGTACAGGGCGCTCCGGAACACGGAGCCCCTCACTGTAGACGACCCGCTCTCCAAGCACAGGTCCACACAGTCCTCCGCCTTCCCGGACTCAAGGCAGGCCCGGAAGGGCCCCTCGATGATCGGAAGGAGGACAACGTACGGGCGACCGGCCGAGTCCGACCGGTCGAGGATCATCATCTGGGTCTCGTTCTCCACGTCCCTGCCGTTCGTGCCCACCCAGTGGGTCGACCACCACACCTTGAAACGGAAAATGCTCATAAACCTTGTGTCGCGGAGCTTACCGATGGGCACCACGTGCCGGCTCTTGGGCGCCGGCGCGTCGAAGCCGAGGAAGGCGCCGTCAACTGCTGGGACCAAGTCGGCGGTGGGCACGAGGGTCGATGCCGGGGTGAGGCGGGTGTTGGCCGGGACGTCGAGGAGGACGGGGTGGCCGTCCACGGCGAGGTCCTTGCCCTTGATGGTGAAGCGAGACGGCTTGAAGCCGTCGACGGCCGCGTCGCCGACCAGGTGGGTCGTGGCCTTGCTGAGGTTGGGAGCCATGGCGAGGTCGGGTTCCTCGGCTCGCTGCTTGCACCGGAGGCTTCGAGAGAACTTGAAGAAGAACAGAGGTTTAGGCTTTGCGTTGCCTGTTGCTAAGCTTGCTTGGTGCTTTGCTGAAGAGGTGGGAGGCCAATTGGCGCTCAATTTATAGAAAGGTCGTGTGTGGCCCACACGGAGAGCTTCCCTGCATTAGAACTTTTTTATGGTATTTTTTTTTTGGGTGTGTATAGGTATCACCCGGATGTTTTCTTCCCAACAATCATCCATATTTCGGACCGTTGGATTAGAGATCCAACGGTCTCTTTTTTTGAAGGGGGGAGAATTTTTTTAGAGGGGGGTGAATTTTTTTTGGAGGGGGTGGGGAGAATTTGTGGCCCTTAGATCTTTAATCCAACGGTTACAAATCTGAATGATAATTAGAAAGAAAACATCCGGATGATATCTATCAATACCCTTTTTTAAATTCTTTTTTATGGTAGTTTACAGTAGCTTTCACCGTCCTAATCCTGTATGGGAAGCTTCGCAATCGAATTAACTCGCCCGCTTTTGGTGGGTTATCTTTGGAAATGCATTGATGATGTCGATTTGTAACCTCGATATAATTTGATACTCTACTATATCCGCAGTGCTATGCGGCGATCGAGCGTTCGTCTGCTAATTGGAAATACTACCTCAAGATATCCAATTTTTCCCTGGGTGATATATATAAGTTTTTTCTGTGTCCAGTGTAACTACTTCTTATACCATATCTTACACAATAAAAGATACGTATATGTAGTATATACATATATAAGATCTCATTCTAAATAGTGATGACTTTTAGAATGTGTTAGCTTCCTAAAATGATTTTTTTTCTTTGTATTATCTACAAAGATATAGCGATATTTTTATTCTTTTATTTTTTTAATTGAATATCTTACAAAAACTAAATATCACTATAATATTATTTCGACCAAAAGTCAAAAGTTACATAACTTTAAAATTAAAACCATCGAGGTGGTGGTGGTGTGTGTATATATACGAAAATCGCGCGTTTGCCTGCTAATTTATACGAATCGAAGATCTTGAGCAATCAATAGCTGATAGCGTAGCCTCTCTGAATTAGTCTGAGATTTTGGTGGCGTGGATGGTTTTGTTCCAAGGGGGAACTATTGCCGTATCATGCCAAATTTACTGCCCTCTTGAGATTCTTTTTTATGCGTAAAGCACATGTAGCAACAAAAAATATATCTATCTATAATCTCTCTCCTATCTCTATTATATTAAACTCTCTCTCCCCCGTGTATCTCTCTCCTATTTCTATCTCTCTCTATCTATCCAATCTCTCCCTCAACTCTCTCTCCCTCCCAAGCGATGGCACAAGGACCCCGACGGCGGCTGGCGGCGAGAGCTACGCGCAGGCACGGCGAGCAGCACTCGGACACAATGCGGCGGTGCACGAGCGAGCGGGCGCGTGGTGGCAGCCGGCCATGGCAAGGAGCCGCACAGCCGCATGGCGCTCAGGCGGCGGCTTGCAGCACGAGCCGCACAGCCGCATGGCACTAGGGTGGCATGGCCGTGGCAGGTGGCGGCAGCAGCCGGCGTCGGCCGGCCGACAGCGGCGGTAGTTGGAGTGGCCGCACGACCACTTTTCACGGTCATGTGATTCGGCCGGTCAGGTGCACAGCTGAACCATGATTCGTGCAGTGCCTCGCACAGCAGGTAGTGTTTCGCACAGCCGAACGACAAATTTGCACGATGAAGGCTTAACGAACGCGAATTCTTCGAGTCGATTGTACTTCCATTCGTCTTTTCACAAGTTTATCTTAGTGTTGATCTAATCCGTCTCTGTTCCATCGTGTACGTAACCGCAACTGTTAATGGAGCGTTCGAGCGGTTGCGTATTTCGGGCCCTTTGTACAACGTGTTCGCTAAGCGTGCTCAAGGTAAGTACCCCGTAGCTGTGACCTTCCCGTTTTGCATATCAAGTGTTTCCAATTTACTTGTCACCTTGTCATTGAGTATAATTATTATACCACTCATGCTTGCCTGGCTAATATCATATCAGTAAAGTTACATGTCTGATATTATATCATTAAAGTTACTTGGCTAATATCATATCATTAAAGTTACCTGCTTGATATCATGTCATTACAGTTACCTGGCTGATATCATATCACCGAAGTTACCTGACTATTATCATATGACTAAAGCTTATCTGGTTATTGTCATATCACTAATGCTTGTCTGGTTATTATCGTATCACTAATACTTGTCCAGTTATTATCGTATCGCTCATGTTTGCCTGGTCATAGACTTTTAATACTGTATTAATGCCATAATGTTCTAGGTTATTTTATTTCACATGCTTTTATGTTTATTCGGCTACTCAGTTAAAATGTTCTAGAATTCATACTTTTAATTAGTGTTTTATAATTCATGCTTGAATTGTTAATGAGGTAGCATATGAACATATTTTAACTTAGATTTAAATTATTAGTCCTCTTTTGACATTAGGGCTGCTATGTTTTAGTTCCTAATATCATGATCCATTAATTGTATGATGTTGTATTTGAGCAATGAAAGATGTATGTATTAAACCTGTTAGTCTGACTAATAATCATTTATCACATAAGAAAACTTAAATCGTTGATAACCTTACGTGAGTTATATTATAATACCTCTTTAGGATAATTCTTATATCAATATCACCATATCATTATACCGCATCGCCCTCATATCAGGAATTATGTCTCTCCATTTCAAACCCTAGCACATCCTTTCACTTCTCATAACTTTATCTTAGTCTTTCTTTAGTTCCCTTAAATTCATACCATATAACATATTAACAATATAACGGTTACTTGGCCTGAGGTTATCCACATATAGAAGAGATTTTCACCCACCTGGTAACGTACGGGGACCGTACACTCTTGTTACTGAGGATATTATACCCCATCTACAGTTATACAGTCAAGGACATCATTGTGCCTGACTATTCTCGTATAACCAGGTGTGTGGGAGTAATCACCAGTGTCATTACCATAACTTGTTAAATAACAATTATCCCTGTTGACAAGATAATCGTTACCTGGCCTAGGGTCATCCACATATAGGGGAGATTTTCACCCACCTGATAACATATAGAGGGTTGTACACTCTTGTTACTCAGAATATCACACCCCGTCTATGGTTATACAATCAAGAATAGTGTCGTGTCTGACTGTTCTTGTATAACCGAGCATGTGGAAATAATCGCCAATGCCATTGTCATAATTTACTAAATAACAATTATCTTTAATTACACTATTTCTACGATCTCTATCTCCGATCTATATAAGTGTTTCCGGTAACTTAGATTCATTGCATTTAACTTGTGTCAATTATTTGTTTACATTGCTTGTCCTTTATATATATTGCTTGCATTACCTGCCATTTACTCACCGTGTTGCGCCCGTTGTTGGGTACTTGCTGAGATTTTCAAATCTCACGCTTGCTCTTTTCATTATCAGGTAAAAGACCAGTGGAGTGGTAGCAATATGCATGGGTGGGAGCACTCGAGTTTTTAGCACCGTAGCTTGCCACTATTTATGTCATTTTATTTATTCTTCATTTTGTTAGAAGTGGATCAATCCCATATTTCAAACATTACTTTCAGCTTTCACTGGCTCTCTAATAAAGTACCTTTAAAGTTTTAATTTTTTTATGATTTCTATTGTTGATTTTATTATTTATTCTTTACTTTGGTAATGATGTTCTATAGTAGTATCTCACATTGATATGTGGGTACTACAGCATCGAATCAGAATCACCCTTATTTTCCCATGATTGGAGCACATCCATGAGTCGAGGCGCGCGTCGGGTACTCGAACGAGCCCCGTGCCTCTGCATGACACGTCGACTAGGACGTTTGTTCTGCAAGTCATCGTGTAGTTGGCATATTTGTGATTTTTTCAAAACTTATTTTTAAATGCACGTTTTTCAAATTTAGCCCATGCGATATGTATCATCTATTGAGCTCTCACACCACAGCAGTTGGTAGCAATCGCGGCAGCCGGTTACAAGTGGGTGCCACACCCCCTAGGCTCGAAAGGAGGGTGCCGAGCATACCTGGCTCGGCAAGTGAGTGGCAGATCGGTCCTACCGAGCTTGCTTGTGTTGCCATAGGCGCTACCATCTATCATGACGGAGAAGCTCGGCAAGCGATATATGTTGTCTGCTGCTGCTCTCGTGGTCACGGAGAAAAACAAGTTTGAAAAATATGTATTTAGAGACTAGTTTTGAAAGAAAAACTTGCTACAGTGTGAAATATGCCGTCACTTCTGTGTTCTGAGGTATGTGTCGTCGCGCGCCTTCCAGTTCCACGTGGCACCCGCTAGCCTCGGTGACAGAGACTTTAATCACGCCTCGGGGTTAATTAACTTGCGCTAATTAAACCCACTCCTCGAGGATTTTGCTTTCGTCGCGGACCAAAACCCAGCCGTCCAGGCCTCTCCAGAAGAGCTTCCGCCGCCTCCGCCAAAATTCTGGGCCACATCTGGGCCCACGCGGACGCTGCAATTTTCACCCCTCTCTCTCTCTCTTTTCTTCGAGGCAATTTTTCTTCTTCTATTTTTCTATTTTTAGAAAAATATGGCTGTGCTGCCCGCCCCAGCTTAGAGGCAGGAGTAGGCGCATGATTCGTTCGTAAACATGCAATGCAACTAGTAATTCAACGAATCCAAGAGAGCCCGGAAAGCTTGGTCGGTGCAAAGCTAGTCACGTAGCACGAGGAAGATGATTCAGGACTCAATTGACCAATGGATGAGTGACGTACGTACGTGCAGAGAGCCTAGGGGTCTATTTTGGTTGCCTGCATGGGGTGGCTCGCACCAGCGTATACAGGGAGATGGTGTTTGGTTGTCTGCATGGAGGAGAGAGCCTGCATGAGTGGATGCAAAAAATCAACTGGAGTCAGACTGAGAAGAAACGTGCCTGAGGAGTGGCCACGCTCATGCAGCTGCATGAGCACATGCAGACAACCAAACAGCCCCTGAGCACTGCAAACCAAACGGAATGGATCGTTTTACTCTAAGGCCCCGTTTAGTTTGGGGCTAGGAAATGAGTTAGGAATTTAACCCACCAAACATCATGTGCCAAGGAAGATTAACTTAACTCAGTTAAAGTATTTTAATCCTTTAAATCTAGGATTAAGTTAATCATTAAATTGATAGAATAAGTTAATCACATTAACTAATACCCTTAAATTTTATCTTTTTCTAATACTAACTCATCTAATCTAGCCAAACAACAATTTATATTACCAACCAAACATAAAATTTAAATTAAACTAAATTAGCTAATCCAATTATTTTAACCCTAAGAGCAAGTACAATAGAAGAGGTGGTTGTCACCTCTAGGACTAGCCACATAAGCAAAAAGAGTACACGTGGCTCATGTGGAGGTAGCTAATACAATAAGTTGAGTAGAGGTTACCTCTACTAAAGCACTCAAACATTTAATATTTCGCTAGAGGCGACCCTAACCCTTATTGTACTTGCTCTAAGAACTAGCATCGCCTCCAAGTCCTCGTATGATGTGCTAGAGGTCACCTCTTGCATGAGGGGCAGCTTGCCTCTCTCTCCTCTTGTCTCTCTCTTCTACATAGGATTATGTTGACATGGATTTCGCTAGAAGCGACCTAGCCAGCATCATTGTACTTGCTCTAAAGCAAACAGATCAACTGTGTCGGTCCGGTTTTCTGCGCACCGCCCTCTGGACAGCGACCTGCACGTGCTGCAGATATACTGGACAGTCAAGGGCCTATCCAGAAACATGCCACCGACGCAAAGCTGAACCGGATAAGTGGGCCACAGCGGCGGTCGTGGCACAACACGCGGCAAGGATGGCCGGTGGCGCACTGGCGCGCGTCCGGGGGAGGGAACCTTCCCTTCTGCTCTCGCCGACCCGGCGTAGGTAACCAACCTTACGTACATGCCATGTTCACTACAGCGGCCGGGTTGTACGTTGACTTGTCACTTTAGGGGTTTAGGTCATGAGACATCTGGACATTGGTACGTACGCGGTACGCCTCCCGAGCTAGCTGAGGTGGTGCAACCGCCGTGAGCCGTTGAAATGACGATTGGTGTGCTCTCTCTCGCCTGGCCGGCCCCCAGCGTGTCAACAAAAAAAACGAAGGACTACACATATTGCCCTCTTCCCTTCGGTTTATAGTTTACCTATAAGCTAGCTTTTAAACAGTGTGCCTTATTAAGATTTGGTTTACAAGTTAATTGTAGTAGTCACTATACTGACTTTATCTATATTGGCCAAAATCGCATATGAGTATTTCTCTCAGTACTTTCTCTTGCGAGCAATCAGAATTCAAAAAATTTAAGCAAAAAACCAAAACCATAGCAAAACGACAATATGTCGTTTGATCTTTGTGTACATTTATCTAGTTTGATCTTTGTGTATATTTAGTGGTCAATATGTCTTACTAGAGACCGCTATCGACCAGTGATTGCAAAGGTGTTTCCAGGTTATAACCAAGTATATATAGGGCTTGTTCTTTTGTGCCTTTTGACTTCAGCTTTCGGCTTTTCTACATTAACTAGCTTTTAAACGGAGTGTCTTTTCAAGATGGGGTCTACTAGTTAATTGTAGTACATATTGTACCGACTTCATTTATATTGACAAAAGCCGCACGTAAATTTCAGTTACTTTGTAATCTCTCACACGAACAGCCAAAAGCCACAAACCGTAGCCAAAAGCCATAAGCCGCAACCATATATTGGCAAAAGCCGCATGTAAATTTCAGTTACTTTGTAATCTCTCACACGAACAGCCAAAAGCCACAAGCCACAACCACAAAAGAACAGGCCCATAAACCTATAAAGTCACACACTTAACGCGTTAAAAAAAATAATGGTTTAGATGATAGACTCCGAATGGGATACAATATTTACTTCTATCGGATGAGGATCCGATCAGATGCTTTATATAAAGGGTGCATTAGGTTATGGGAATAGAGAGAGACCGCACCACCCACTGAAACCCTAGTTGTCTTCTTCCAAAGGTCTTACTGTACGCGCTGATGTTAGCACATCAGCGCATGACATTCCATCCCTGGATGTCTAAACTTCGATAGAGCTGTTACGACTGCGGCGTTGGTCTAAAGATCAGAGAAGAGACAATTGACTCGTGGAGATCGACTACTGTTAGAGGACGATCAGCTTCTGATGATCACTTTCCAAAGACGTTGGACGATCGACTATTTTTATTGCATCGTCACACGCTATATTGAACCGAGCTGCATCAACTCTTCTTTTACTATACTGCACATTTAGTAATAATAATTCATAATCTCTTATTTATATAACCTTTTAATTTATGTAACAAAATTTTAATTTACGTTAATGTTGTCCATCAGTAGTCCATCGGCTATTGCTGTTGGACTCTTAACTACAACCCTCGAGAGACTGGGCAAAAGCTCTCGCTCTACATATTCTCCATCCAGAAGCTCCTAGACTGACAGACAGGTGGACTGACCAACTGAAAAATGCCGATTCCTGCGTGCCCGGTAACGTGCATTCGAGGGTCCTGACTCCGGAATTCGGAAGGTTCAAGGTGTGTTTGGTTGCCTGAATCTCTTTCGTTCTGGTTGAGTGGATCTGTATAATCTGAGAAAAAAACTGTTTGGTTGCCTGTATGAGTGGATGTGCATGAGCGGATGTAAAAATACGCCCTCATCCTGGATGGGTGGATACGCTCAAAATGAACTTCACTGGCCATCCTGGATGGGTTGATGCAGTGTATCTTATACGGTCCCACGTGTCAGCCTCTCAGGTTTGGTAGACTGTATCCGCTCATACAGGCAACCAAACAACATCTCAGTTTTTTTGCATCCGCTCATGCAACCTCACCAAACATCTTCTTTTTCTGAAATACGATTCCACTCAGCCAGGATATACGATTCAACCTCCATTCACGAACCAAACACACTCTCAATGTAGAAGGAAGCGCGTGCAATCTGGCGGAGACCGAGTCCATATTGGCATGCAGCACGAATTGCATTGCATTGCTTGCTCAACTCTACTCCCTCTCTGGGAGGTAATTAACCGATCGACTGGGCTTGATGGTACGCATTCAGGACTGATTACCGGTAATACTATTTGGTAATCAATTCTCTCTGAACAATCTGAACTGTTGTATGACTGTAATGAGGACTCGTTTGTTTTGATTTTGACTTGGCTTGGCCCATAAGTGAGTGGGTGAATATTGGTGCGAGACAGACTAAGATATATATGTTCAGAACAAGAACTAACTCATCACTAGCCGGTACTAGTGCTGCTAGTATTTGTTACGGTAAACTATTTTCTCTGAGCAAATTCTGGAGAATGTTATATCTCAGTGCGCAACAAGCGCAAGAGGATCTCAACTTGTTCTGATTTTAACTTTGGCTAATTGGCTTGGTCCTTGAGTGAACACTGCATCATGCAACATGGGCATCGGTCTGCTGCTGTTCTAACGTAGTATATTTCTGTGCAGGGATGCTCCGCGGTGACTAGGCATATTTCATTTATGTCAGTGTGTGGTTGTTCCCTGCACTGGTGGGAATTGCTGAAGGAAGCGGCGACGTCAAGCTAGAAACCAACATCTGAAGAAAAGAACATGGGAAGAAAGTTCAGGATGCATCTAGCTAGCGTTCCATTCGGTCATTTGGATCTTGCCCTCTGTGCTCCACATTCAGCAGTTCACCTCCTCCTGTGCTGCTTTCGCTCGCTTGCTACGACAAATTCCTTCACGTCAAATCCTTGAGAGATGGAAGAGGAACGAGAAATTAAGATGCAGCCAAGTCCAAAGAAAAACCTTCACGCCAGAGTAACAGAATTGCCTTGTACTAAAATTTTGTGACACGAGTAAACCTGTGCCAAGCAAAAACCTCGTCCAGTATGGCTGCTTTTACCTGATCTCGTTGCATCTCCTTAGCAACGTTGGGTTATTCATCTTTTCGGCCCTGCTTGGAATGAAGGAATCTCAAATAGGCAGCTCTCTCTCTCTTGCCTGTTCGTTTCTTTTCAAAAGAAGAAATCTCAGACGAGTATTTCAGAGGAATCGTACTGATTCATGCGAAATTCCATTGAACTCCAAACAGGCCTAATCTTTCCAACTGCACGTTTGCCGAACTCGAGGTCATGGCCATAAGTGGAACTGTTATAGTAAATATCACTTTAGCAATTTTTTTTAAAATTTAACATCTCAACATCTATTTTTTCAAATGTAACTCTCTTCGTGAACCTACCGAGATAGAGAAACTCGATGTGCAACCTAGCAAGCTACAGTAGCCTGACAACATCTGCTAAGCTAGAAGAGCTTAGCAGGTTGCTGCCAAGCTACCCATGTGAGACAGGCTGCACAATAGCTTAATTAGTGATTACTAATTAAAGCGCTAATCGCATTGCTAATTAATCATGTTTGCTAATTAAGGGACCTGCCATGTAGGGTCTGCTCGGCAGGTGATTGGCAGTAGCTTGGTAGATGACTGTCGAGCTCCATAGATCCATAGAAGGAGCTATCTTTGCAAAAAAAATATTTAGAGGCCAAATTTAGAAGAAAAAAAGTTGCTACAATGATATTTTTGTGCATACCCGAACACTAAGGCCCACCTGAGTTTGCAGCAACTTTTACGGACTCAACTAAAGCCTAGAAATCTCCCATTCCAAGCGGGTCCTTTGGACTTGCTGCTTATAGTTTTTGCTTTATGTTACAGTAATTATCTTTTAAATGACGTGTCTTTTTAAGGTGGGATCTATAAGTTGATTATAATAGATATTATACCAAATTTATCTAATCGGTTAAAATTATACGTAAATATCTTTCTCTATATACTCTTACTAACAACCAGAATTTAAAAAGTTAAGTGAAAAGCCACATGTCACCGGGGGGAAAAAACCCACCAACTAGGCCGCCACGAGAGCAGCCTTACTTCAGTGCGCCGATTATTATCGAAGCCCATTTCGTTCGGCCCACTGAAGCGGCGCGACGCGACGCGCACGGTGGTCGTCTCGAATTCCGATTCCTGGTGCTCCTCCGGCTAGCGGCAGCGGCGATGGACGGGGGCGGTGGCGAGCCCGGGGTGGAGAGCGGCGCCGGCTTCGAGTGGGACGCCGACTCCCAGCTCTATTACCACACCAGGTTCCCCTCGTGCCCCATTTACCGCTCGATTTCTCACTCCAAACTCCGATGCTTCGCACTTTGGGCGACGCGAGCAGTTGCTTCTGCTCGAATCCGCGCTTGTTTTGAACTATTACGCGATTGGAAGCTGTGGGCGTTGTTGCTTGCGCGTACAGTGAGCTGCAGGCGTTGATGCATAATAGGACCATTTTGTTAGAGAACAGCATGTGTTGGAAGTCACAAAAAGATTTGGGGGTAGCAATTTCTGCTTTAATGCACTCTACTTGTGATTTTGTGCAATTGTTGATTAAATCTTGTCAGTTGTGATTTCTTCTTGAATCCATACTTGCCTCTCTTGTTATGCAGTTGGGGGTTGAATCTCTCCTGCAAATGTGGTTAATTGCGCAAACGCTGCAGCTTGTTTTTTTTATGATGCATATTATTCTCTCCCGTCATAAATATATGTCCGTTTTGGACATCGACGGGTCCCAAAACACAATTTTGACCATTAGTTTGTATTGTAATATATTTGTAAAACCCAATAAAATTACATTATTACGTAAGTACTTTCCAAGACAAATTGATACATATGATTTTCACGTATCCAATCTACATATTTAAAAACTTCTTGATAGTCAAAGTTTCGAAAATTTGACTGCACGTATTCCAGAACAACATATGTTTGTGACTGGAGGGAGTAAATAGTAGTACGAGTGTATAGGGTTATTGCCATCTGTGAGACATCTCTGAAATTTAAGAGGGTGTTGCCATGTTGGTTCTGTGTAAATAGGTGTTTGCTAATCATATGGAGTGTGCTTTAAGATATCATCATAACCGTCTGGGTGGTCTTTTTGACTGAGCAAATGCAATCATATGTTCCTTATGGTATATAGATGTTTGGTGATAATGGATGCACCACTTACTTCATTCTTACTTGCGTGGTGAATGAGTTAGCAGAAAAAAATATTGAGCGCCAATAGCTAACAATTCATGTAGCCTTTCCTTGCTTGTATAGACCCAGCTCATTCATAAGATACAATTCAAGATGTAGAAGGCCTTGTCTGTCTAAACCTCTTCTGTATCATTTTTACTTCAGCATATTTTTTCTTTTTAAGTATTGCTCCTTTTCTTTCACTTCTCATTTTGGTCACTAGCATTGTTATATTTTAAACTTTACTTCTGGTATTTACTTGAATGTATCATTTTCAGTACTGGGTTTTACCATGACCCTGTCGCTGGATGGTACTACAGCAGCAGAGATGGTCAGTACTACATCTACGAGAATGGAAATTACATGCCTTGGACGCCAGATGTGGTAATTAGGACTTCAACTGGTTCCTCGAAATCTCGCAGCTTGTCTTTGGCTCATGTGTCTTTTATAATCTTACATCCATATTCAAACAGGGCAATGAACCCAAAACACATTATCCATGCGATGAAGCTACCCAAGGTTTCCCGGAACACTCTTGTAATTGTCATTGTTCGAAAATGCCACAACTTTTGAGGACATATTCATTCAGTATATCTAGCTTTGGCTTCTGTTTTGGTCTTCATTTCTTTATAATCTTACTATCTTTCCCTTGAAAATTTTCAAAATGGAACATGCAATCTTGCAATTCAGACCACTGACACTAATTATATGTGAAATTTGTGAAACGGGGACCTGTAGTCTGTAAATTTCGGGTTTTTCTAATAGAAAATGGGTCGGACTACTTTTTGCGAAACAAATTGTGGAAAAGAGAATTCTTTGTACAGTTGGCATTGGAAGAATAATGTGATTGCTTTTCATGTTTAATAGCAGGATTGGAAACAGATATACCAGATGACCAGAACGAAGCACAGCGACCACCATCAGAATGGTTCTTTCATAAAAAAATGCATCACTCTTATTTCATGAACATTTTTTGTGCAGATGTTCTGATACTTTGTGCTTGCCTTTTTTTTTCCCTACAGGATGGAGGAAACACTAATCAATATGTATTTATCAGGCTACTCTAATATAGATGTCAGTGCTGAAAGTTCACTGGGAAACTCACAAACAAATGGTTGCTATGAATTTTACTCTCTCTTTTTCACTTTGTTTTGTTGTGTTGGAAGGGCTGAAATTTGTACTGTCAATCCTAATTAATTTATGGTCACCAGAGGAAGACATAAGTGAGACAGTTGAAAACAAACTTGGTAGCTTGGCTTCGGGCAACGCACCGGCCTCTCTAAACGATGCTGCATCGCAACAAATAGAAGATGAAATACAAACTGAGAATTTCACAGCTGTGCATGAATCTTTGGGGGAAGGTGAGGGGTCATTATGTCACTGCCTTCGTTTTCCAGGTGTATTGAGTATCTGGTGTACCTTTTCATGTATTGAGCAGTTGAGCCTGATATTTGGTTTCATATTATGTTTGCCCAGAGGAAGAGAAATGGCTCTCTCAGTATGGTCAAGTAGAGCGAATAAATGATGATCAACCAGTATTTCCAAGCATCGATCTGTGGGATTGGGATATCATCGCAGAACCAGTTAGCAAAGGTCATCCCATGGTTAGGCTTGTGGGATGTTTAGTTAGGGGTTCTAGGAAGATTCATCCTTCTCTGCCTGCTCGTGGTGGCCTTCTAAGAACTGCCCCTGTGCGTGAAGTCCATCTTGATCTTGTACGTGTTTCATCAGGTAAGACTGGATGGGCTGCAGAAAGACAGGAAATGCATCATTCTTTATATGCTAAGAAATTGTTTGTTTTCCTTCCAATGTAAGCAAGCCTGCCTTTTGCTAGCACATATCACTAATTAAGATAAAAAACAATTTTCTCTTTTTTCTTTGAATCTTTAAAAGATGGAATATTGTTCAGGGAACTTCCATTGCTTTTTGCTTCACAATATTGGGGCCTGACACTACCATTTATTGCTTACGATTACTCACTTGTCCTATTATCAGGGAAGCTGTACAGGCTAAGGAACCCTAGCAGAAAATACTTAGCCTCTTTATCAGCATATGACTCTTCCAACCCAACAAAAGATTGGGGTTTCCCTGATATATGTGCCAATCCTGATGATAGCTTTAAACAGCCAACTGCACAGTGCCAATCTGAAGCTGATGCTGAATATTCTATCAGGAGGGGTGTTTCAGCTGCTAGTGGCAAGGTAAGTTAAGATTAACCGATTTTGCTCACTGTCATTTGCTAATGTAATGTTCATCATGTGTTTTGCCCCAACAATTTGTTGAAAGACAAACCAATCTGTAGACTTTATGTGCCTTCTTATGTCGAAATATGCAACTCATGTTTTCATGTTCCCTTTTCACGGACCTTTGGCTATGTCCCAACATTCTGCTATTTTCAATTTGTTAATGAATTTGAATTATGCAACCTAGTGGTTAGGGTATCTCATGATGAATTGGATATAATTGAAAGCAATAGTTAAAACAAAAAGAAGAGTGAAAAGCTAGAGGATGCAATGCATAGAGGCTTTTCTGACTACTCCTAGGTAGCATTCCTTTGTTATTCTCTGCATGACAGTTTGTTAGAATTAAAATGTTACTGATAGCTTTCTCTCTCTTCTCTTACAACAGTTCAAATTGATAAATTATGGGCTTACATACAGCATGCAGCACTGATTCTGTGCTGTAAACAACGTGTAGGCAGTGTAGTTATCAAATGTTGCACAGTGTTGACATCTCAAGGCACTTTTCTTTTTTTGAAGGGTTTTTACCTTGCTAAGACTTGTGGCTATAAAACCTAAACTGCTTGTGCATTGGACTGAAGAACACAGAGGGATTATAAGTGTTCAATTTGACATATTGTTGCTTTGTAACTTTATTTGGTATCTTACAGTCAGCAATTCACTGGAGCTCTTACTGCTTTATGAAAATACCGTATCTTACAGTCAGTTCGTACTACTTTACCAAACTACGTGGATATCACTAGTTTTTCTCCATGTTTATAATCATTTTTACAAAAATTAATATCTATAGTATTTTGAAGAATGTAAAATTGACCTTTTTTTCTCTGGGTTTTAGCACTCATGTGTTGAACTGTTCCCCTACATGGCTATGTATCTACCACACATGACAAAACATAAAGCATCAGTATTAATGTTCTTGACATCAGCAATATTTTGAGATTTTTAAAATATTTGTAGGAGCACAAGATAAATGCTTACAGGGACAGAGCTGCTGAGAGAAGGATCCTACACCGTGGCTTGGGGATAGGACCTGGACAGAAGCAAATTAACATTATCAATTCTGATGAATATGAGGATACAAGTGAGGACATGGATTCAGTGGGAGCTGCACCAGTAGATATGAACTTCCGTTCCAGTGGTTTGAATTCTGCCAAGAGAATCATGGAGAACATGGGCTGGAAGGAAGTATGTGCTTATCTTATCTGCACTGTTGGGCTTGGTAGATGCCTTTCAATTTTAGGATGTTGGGGGAATTTCTTTCAGAACATCTGCAGTACAGTGAGAAAATAAATATTTATTTTTTATTCTATGTATGTACTCCCTACATTCTTTTTTTACTTGATGTACTACAATCCGTGCCGTCAAATTTTCTAAAGTTTGACAACCAATATGTTTAGAACCATCTAGATTGGCTATATAAAAAATTAAAAATTATATCATTAGATTTGTCGTTAAAAATAATTTCATAATATTATAATTATATTAGTATATCTTAATTTAAATTTATAAAAAACAAGGGTCAAAGTCGCATCTCGGAGATCGTAAAAAGTCCAAAACGTCAAGTAAAATAACAGAGGGAGTAGTTTTGTGTAAATGCCAGCTCCCTCAAATCTCAGTGCCTGAGGATATCACTCAGGGCAGATATATCAACTACAGAGGTTACGCACTGCCTGCAGATATTTTCCCCCTTTGTGACTGGGTATTTGTCTTGGTGCTAATATACCTTTTCTGAACCAAGGGCAATAAGCAATTAATAACTATAATGTTTGGTGAAGGATGTTTTTCATTGATAATTTTTTTAAGAAACACAGGACGAATCATTGATCAGGTTTTTCTATTGTCAGAATAAATATTTGAATTTTCTATTGTTTTCCTTTCATTTTGTCAAATTTGTTTAGGGAGAGGCCCTTGGGAAAAGTAGAAAGGGTATCGTAGAACCCATACAGCCCACCATCAACAAACATGGTGCTGGTTTGGGATGGAATCAAACCCGCTAAGATGTTTCTGATCGCTGAACTCCTTTGGTGATTTCAGTGCATGTTTTGTGGCCTCTGGAGGTAAATCTATATTGTATCACATGAAACAGTGAGAAACATCAAACTTTTTTTCATTAGTATTTGCAGCTTCTCTCATATAATTTTAAAAATTGGCACTTCATACTTAAAAAATCATATGTTAAGTATAATTTGCCACCCAAGACATGGAAATGTGCTAAACTATTGTATATGTGTGCAATTTTTTAAAAGTACATGTAAATCTTGGTGTTATTGATTCAGGTGTAACTTCTTCTATGGAAGAAATGGTGTAACTGGCTCATGATCATCGCGTCTGCCCCTTCTTGGATGACTACTGCAGGTAGTAAAGGTTTTGCTTCCTAATGTTTAATTCGTGCCACACTGCATCTACTAAGTTTGGTGTGTAGCTGAAGTTGTCTGGATTAAAATCCTGCAGCAGGTTAGCAGCTGTTGGATTGATGGAAGGCCCAGGTTATGATAAAGAAAACAACAACTTTCTCAACAAAAGAATGGGAAAACATGTTAACTTGACCTCAATTTTGTCTGCTTTTGGGAGTTGGGACCCTAACATACCATCATAATTTTAATACTGTTGAAATGTAAGTGCTATCATACTTTTTGAGGGATTTTTCTTTTCTCCCTTGCTGTGCAATTGTTAAAAGTGTGGTCCAAAACTATGATCCCACTATGCTTACATTCAAATTATGCATTGCACACGTCCCATTATTGACACATGTAGTAAATGTTCGCAGTTTTTTCCCTCTATTTTCCTTCTGACAACATAAAGCTTGCATTGTTCTTGAGTGGATACTGTTATATTTGTTCTAGGTGGTTTGCTTCTCATCTGTCAATTGATAAAACATGAGACGACTTAGAATTGCTCTTTGTAAATCTTTGTATTTACTTATGTATCTGTAATGTGGTAGAAATGCTCTTAATTTTGTCTATCTTGGATCATGAGTTTCTTCGGTCATGGCATGTTTTTGGCGTGCACCAGATTGTCCCACCGGGCTAGTCCCCTCTCACTGTAGCTGTCATCCTTTTCATTTTCTTTTTCGTCTTTCCTTTTGTTTTCTGTGGCCTCCTTAGGCTATTTGTACATTCACTGTTCTAATCAATGAAATTGGCAGCTCTCCTGCCATGTTTCAGAAAAAAAAAGTTTCTTTGGTGTAGTTTCTCTAGATGCAATTTCTTTTCTATTTTCGAGATGCTAGGATACTACTACATATGTTTGTTTTGGAAGTAGAACTATACTTTGGATTTCAGCTTGATTATCTTATTTGATGTCATTTGACCATGACACCTACCTTCCTTTTTCAAGAAAATTACATTCATTTATTTGTTTTATTGTGATCATGACTCCAGACATGGGGCATAAGTATGATGACTGTGTCTTAAAATCAATGTAGAACAGTAGTTGAGCTTCATAAAAATGCTGGAGTGGACTTTTTTATGTGCCACTGCCATAGCATAAGTGCAAGAGCATTCGTGCTGTGTGAATTAATACCTTTGACAAGCAAGCCTCTTTCAGCCCAATAGAAGTATAATAAAAAGTAAAGCTAGTCTTTCTTGGGAGTGATTAACAATCTAAAAATTTTAGGAGAAAGCTGGAGCTGCTGATTGTGAGCAAGGAATATATACTGCATACGATAAAAGGCGATGAGATCACAAAGAAAAGGATGGGAAGGAGGTGGTTAGGAGTTAGGACTATTATTATATGTATACTTTTGGCCTAATTGCTTTTAGGGCGGAAAGAAATCAAAGGGCTCAATTCCACCACCCCCAAAACCCGGGCACTGCTCCCAATATTGTTCTCTAAAGAACAATTATCTTGATGTACTAATCACTAAAGAAGTGGGTTCAACTGCTGAAGTGTGAATTGACCCTAAACCAACTCTGCACTCCATATTTGAATCCACAATGACGCACATCAGTGCATAATTGATCGTGAGTTGTCAATTACTCGTAATTTAACTATCTGCAACTCGGTGGCTTTTGCTTTTGAGTATCTTTTGTTGCTAAGATCACCAGATGCCATGTGACTTTGTTGCACTTCCAGGCACCAGCGGAAACTGGAAATGGATAGAAGCCATGAATGTTCCCCACAGAATTGACTGAACAATATGTTCTGCTTGCCCTTGCCAAGTTATCTTTTTCGTGCTATATATGAATAGTTTCTTTCCCTTTTTTCGAGACTCAAGTTACGTGTAGTTTCTTGCACCACATTTTGCATACTTCGTGTCACATTTGAACAGAATCATAAAACCTTATCTGATTAACATTTGCTGAATGTGGAATATGGTCCTCAATTATGTGAAATTGAAGAGGATGAGAGAAAAAATTCAACCGAGTAACCGACACACTTTGATTTTTTTCATTGGAATGGCAGATTAGATACTTGTTTGACTGAAGAGTTTTAAGTCTAATGGAGCATGCAAGCCCGCAGCTGCTGTTCCATCCATCTACTACCGGACTACCAGTTGCCCGCTAGGTAAGCCACATCAACTAAACTCTCTTGTTTTGTCTTTATATTGTTAAGATTTGGTGTCAATAGTATGCATTGCCTTCACTTCAATCATTTGATTTGGTACGTTTACGCTCCAAATACATGCATGATTTCGTGTACGCCTAAGCTTTACTGTTCGAGTTGTACAGTGCCTGGGATCAAATTAGACTGTTCAATCCACTGAAGCAGTAGACCTGGATATAAATTTCACTTCAGTTTGAAATGCTTATTGATTTCACTTCAGTTTGAAATGCTTATTGATTTCACTTCAGTTTGAAATGCTTATTACTCATATGACTAGTACAGTTAATGATTGGACTGTTAACTAACAGCCAGCACTATTAGATGTCTCGAGTTTTGATTGTCTCCGTTTTCCACAGGCATCAAAGCATGCATGGAAATATGGAATCTGGCTGAGCGTACACCGCAACACGGCCCAGATTAACTCTGTTGGTTCCATCGGGAACTTGGCATCTAGCCATGTCAAATCATTGGCACTGTTTCGACAGGAAAAGATGCGTCACGATTTCTTATGAGAAATCCCAGTCGCGAAACGACAGCAGCTTGCTCTTGTCCCTCCCATGCAGCAAAAAACCTTCTACATCGCTCTGGTCGAGGGGGGCGCATGTCCAAATCCAACTTAATTAATTGACGTCGAGCTGTTTGTGTCTTGCAAGAAAGAACTTGTAACCGAGTGCCCTAACACCCAATCAAAATGCTATCTTGATCCAAGCCATTGGCCATTGCTGATTGCTGTGTGCAACTCCTTGAAGCTCAAGTGAAGTGGCTTCTCTTCTTTTCATGTGTGGAGCATGGCCTCCTTGTGACTGCACATCAGGAGTTACAGCAGCTGCCCCACTCCGTGGCTCCTTTTGTTCGTTGCTCATCATTAGTTAGGTCACTGAGGGTACTTATAGTGCAGATACTATATAGTAATATAGATATAAGACTAATAACAATCTTTTTTAATATATGGTATCTAGCAATTATTTTAATTAATTTTTTCCTCCTACCTCATCTCACCTCTCTCCTTTTATCAATTCTCATCCTCTAGCTTTTTTGGTCCTCTCAGATAGGCAATATCTTACATGAGATACTATTATATCTCTCTCTTTAATTACTCTTTCACATCAGTTTTTTTTTTGCTTATTTGACATGCCATAGATAAAGCTTACTTAGGAGTGCCCTGATGATGCTTGTTCATGGTCTTGTTTTTGACACCTAGTAGTAGTAGTAGTAGTAGTGGTAACTAGTGTATCACCAGCGGTCCAGCACTAACCCCCCCCCCCCCCCCCCCCTCACGTGATAGTACTTACCTATCCCTGTCCTAGTGACTTGTATACTTCTTGTCTTTAGCTCATCCATGTGCCCCTATCAACCCCCCCCCCCCCCCCCAACCCATGCCTAGATTCTCTATTGGCACCCATCTCTCCCACTCTCCCTCAGTCTCTTACCGACACCATTTAACGAAGCAATCTTTGCTCCTAATAATTGTTGCTTGCAAGTTTCTCCAAACATCAGTGACTCATTTACAAAATTCATTTCCTCCTTTTTTTTAATTCTTATTTGAAGTTCTAGTGTTCGTAGTTTGTATCATCTATGTATGAGTATGAATGAACAACTAGAAATTTGTTGCTTGTGTGATCCTAAATTGCACCTTATGTAATGCATGCCTGTTAATCACCCGGTGTAAGGACTTTGTAAAAGATTTTGTTCATACGTATAGTTGGGCTACTGATGCAGAGGTGTAGTCAGTATCCAAACCCTGTGAGGTTAACTAGAAATCTTTAGACTTTTATAAATTTATCTATAAACATCAAAAGTAATCGGATATCTTTTTTTTCCCAAAACCTATCGGGTTAATTGACCCTACAGTTTTAGTCTGTCTACGTCACCGTACTGATGCTCTTAAAAAAACTAACATCTTTCTTTGAAAATCACGTAGATACATCTGGAGAATCAGTGCCACAATTTTCAGGGATTCTCTTCCTTTGTTCTTGGTGCTACCATCATCCATTTCATGCATGACCTTTTCTGATTCCAGATTTTGTAGGACTACATGTAATTGTCCTTTTAAGATCGAAGTACGCATCCGTATCTTCACTTGTTTTCTGCCTTCCAGGTTGCACTTGATACTGCAAAAGGCTCCAACTATCATACCCAAGTCCACAAGTTTGTACAAACAAATGGATTAGTCATCATGGAATGGAAAATTATTGAGTAGATGCGGCCGCGCGGCAAGCAACTCAAGAGTCCACTGTCTCACGTGATCCATTGATCACTTTAATTTGCTCTTACTTTCTTTTGTATTTCCTTAAACGAGAAGAAAGATCATATTAGATTCCGTTGAGCGATAATATTAGATCCTGCAGATCGGCTTGTTTTTAAGCGTTCTTAATTACCATTGCGAGTTGCATGCCAAACTTCAAATCTTGGCATTTGGTCAAAAAAAAAACCTATGCTTTATATATGCGCTAGTATGAACAAAGCAGAAGTAGACTAACTGAATAGTAAGCAGAACCTGATAGTCGTAGATCTAGAGTATGATGTGGTGAAACTTTGGGAGCTACTGTGCATGGGTAAATGATTAGTCTCTTAACTCGTTTGCTATGACAGCACATAGACATAGTAGAGTATTATCTTCAACTCGTTTGCTATGACAGCACATAGACATAGTAGAGTGTTATCTTCAACTCGTTTGCTATGACAGCACATAGACATAGTAGAGTGTTATCTTCAACTCGTTTGCTATGACAGCACATAGACATAGTAGAGTATTATCTTTCTTTCTTTCTCCATTCCCTTTCATCATCCATGTAAAAAGTGAGCAGCTTTTCACACCAGATGCCAGCTTTGAGCTTCCCTGCATGCTGATGAATCATTACTCACATTTGCTCTACCAACATACTTGTGAACTAAGCTTACTCACAGTAATTTTTTTCTGCTCTTAGATTAACTGAAGCAAGCAGGTATATATTTTTACAGCTTTACCAGTAAAGTTATCTGAAGCTTGCCCCCTCACCTGTGCAGTAACTGCAAGAGAAGAACAGGAAAGTGTGCTGTTTCCTATGGAGTAAAACAACTATAGTACGATGCAAGCCATTGCCTGTCCCAAATAGAAGCCCTAATTCCAATGTAAATACTCTGTAAGTTCTACTCATTGAAATTATCTTCTACGGGATTAGAGGTGTTGTGTCCTGGTTAATTAGGACTGCTCATTTACCAATGGGAATTTGGAGTGGGGGGTAGATCTAGATCTGTGAGCCTGCAATTTTTTCAGTACATTGCTAACAATTTTTTAACTGCTGCTAATGGCGGCTTCCTCGCAATTAGCACGAAGTACAAGAAAGGCAGGGTAATACTGGTAGTTTACTATTGCTACTTGGCAATAAAAAGGGTGAGCTAGGTAGCAGTAGATCTCATCTAACCAGGAACATGTGCTGCCCTCCATTAGGGGTATAGATCTAATCCTTTCGTTTAACCTGCTGCTGAGCAGACAGCCACTGCAAGAAAGAGCTATCCTACACAATACAATACGATTGTTACTTCATGGAATGAACTGTTCTGCCTGTCGTGTTACTACTTAACCCACCAAGGGGCCAGCTGTGATGTCTCCTTTTATTTCCCCCCCTTGTTTTTCTACCCTTTGCACCTTTCATTTCAACTCTTTGAGATTCTTGCTTCAGTTGCTTGTCACACTGGAATGCCCTCAAGCCTTACCAACTCTTTACACAATGACAAAAGCTTGTACAATATCTTGTTATGTGTTCATCTTATTCTAGGTTAGTTGTTACATTTCCAAGATATTCTTGCCCACTAGCTGCACCGCTTTAGCAATTGCAAGGCTGCATTTGCATGCATGATGAAAGGTTTGCACTGCCAATTGCAGATTCAATTTCTTCAGAAGAAAGGAGGGTAAATAAACTTATTGCTACTAACATGGTGGGTTGCAAATGGTGAAGTGAAATGCATCTAGGTGATTTTATTCCATCCCAAATCTTATCTGATCACCCATATCAGTCACAGCCTTTCCGTGAAGTTACCTGACCTCCGGCTCCGGATGCAACGCAACAACCGCTGTGACTCTGATCCACCATCTTTCCCTCCCTGAGGAGCAAAGCTGTTGCGGCAGTTTTTTTTAAAGGAATTTCCCTGATTTATATATTGAAGGATAGAATAGTACAGTGTCCCATTAGTTACAGAAAAGCTCAGAAGAAAACAAAAATTACAACTAAGTTCAACTAGACCAAACTGTCAACACAGCTCTTGTTAATCGCACAGGAGGATAGTTCGCCGGAGGTGGTGGAAACGACCGGCTCTTACCCAGGCTCGGCTCTGAGCCTAGGCGGCCGGAGTGACGGCCAAGGGCCCAAGCCATCAGGGGCCTAAAAAAATTCATGTATATTAGTATATGTATAGTATATTGTGAAGGCCCACACATACAATGATACAAGCCCATGGGAAAAGGAGCATTGATTGAAGTCTGACGACCGAAACGTCGCACCGTCGTGGACTCGCGGTCGGGGCTTTGTGTAATCGCGTTATCGTCTAGTCGCCTTCTTCGCTTCTTCGCTTCTCGCCCTCGCAGACTTGCAGTCTTGCACAGTTGCACTCAGGCCTCAGCGCCGCGTCGTTGCCGGTTGCCCGTGGTCGTCCGCCCTCTGCGGCTCTGTCGTCAGTGGGCAGTGGCTCGTTGCGACTTCTCGACACTCTCCCTGAATTGCCGCATACATACAGGTAATACATGATATGAATTCTGATACGTTTGACCAAAATCTGAATTCCGAATGTTTGATCTATCTATCTCTGAATTCTGAATTTTGGATCTATCTATCTCTAATTTCTAAAATTCTAATCCTATTGTATAAACATTGAGTTTTATGAACTATATACATGCTCCCATTTACCTCATACTAGTACTAGTATATGATTTCTCATGTTAGAAGTGGCGAAAAAAATTAGCCTAAAGGGCCCTTGCTTTCGTAGTGTCCAAGGGCCGTAAAATCTATAGAGCCGGCCCTGCTCTTACCAGTACCTCTTGATGACACTAGAGATAAGGATGACAGTCGGTGATGACCTTCTGGGGTTTCTTGTGGGGGGGTGGGGGGGGGGGGTAGCTCGAATAGAAACCGCCGAACAGTCGGCATCGGTTAGAGAACCAATACGACTGTGAGCCTCCACATCGGGATGTGCCTGTATTGGAGGTAAGTCTAGATGGTGTCGCAGGAACAAAAGATTTTGGAGGGATCACATCGAAGGACACCGATATGAACAAAAAAGGCCCTAAGATGGCCAGTGGAAAACAATAGTGTTTTTGGGACTTGACAAGTAAATCAGAGAGACCAAACTAGAAAGAGGGGGGAGGAAGTCATGGCGGCCAGAGAGAATATGCACACCGGGAAGTATGGTGACAAGCACCAAATCCGCAGAGGAAAAGTTATTAAAAGATACTCATCGGAGGTTGCTGCGCTAGCAATGTACAAGACCGTCACCAAGAACATGGCTACGGACGGTGCCATAGCAACACCGATGGGGAGGTAGACAGTGGATGGAGACTTTAGGCCAGAGAAAAAGAGCCGTCGATTGGCCATGCCAAATCTAGATTTGGGATCTGGAAGAGGCTACTCGGCGCCAGGCAGCTACTCTCGATGGCCGTCGGGGGGCTCCACCGCAAGATCAGGTAAGATCTTTTCGAAGAGGTAGCCGACGCTGCTAACCACTGAGTCCGAATAGATCCATCAGGAAGGGAAGAAAGACAACACCTAATGTAATGTACATAGGGGGCTGGTGAACTCCCTAGGGAGATAGGGGAGGGGGGAGAGGCAGATCTGGGTGGACAGAAGGAGGCTTGAGGAAGAGGAGATGGACACAGGCAGAGAGAATGAGAGGGAAGTCGGTGATTGGGCCTGAGTCCATTTCTCAATACCGTTGCAGCAGTTAAAAAAAAACTCCAATTTGGCAAAGCAAAAGAAGAAGCACTCCAATTTAGTCGCTGTTGACCCCTCTCCAGAAATTCAAAACCAAATCAAGCTTATCTAATCTTCTTATTGTCAGACCACAAATAACATGGAGTGATTAGCACTGCAGGTGCTGCACCGGATGCATCGTGTCATGCATGCATAATGCATTGATGGATGGAATAAACTAGTACAAGGAGGGACAGGGGTGGGGTGTGTCCTGACCCAACCGGTGGCCTTGGATCCGGAGATTCTGCAGACACACGACACACCCTCCTACTACTACTTTACAATATCAGCAGCTCAAAACTCTCTAATTAAACACAGCTCTGGTTCTGCTTAGTGCCACCTAATCTGCCATTTCTTGCTTGTTTGCTGCTGCTCCATCCATCTCTCTCTCTCTCTCTCTCTCTCTCTCTCTCTCTCTCTCTCTCTCTCTCTCTCTCTCTCTCTCTTCCCCTGATCTCTTTTTCCATGGACATATAAAAATTGCATCCCTTGGCCATGGCCTCTCTCTCTCTCACTCTACTAAACCTCACAAGTTTGTGAGTAAACCTCACCACCAATCCACCTAAAAGTCTTGCAAAGTTGCAAGCCACTATCTTATCTCACTAGCTAGCCTTCCAACACAAGCAAGAACCAAGATTTGCTTGGGACACACCAATATGTCCAGCTAATTGAATTCTACAGCATCAGCTCAGCTCTTGATTTGTTCTTGGACACGTATAATTTTTGGTAATTAGTAGTGTGTCTAGTGTAGTGCTACTAGCAAGTGGTTCGGTAGCTTGAGTACTTGTAGATGCCTCCTGGTATGAGTAGCAGTAGGAGTAGGAGCAGATGGAGGAGGGCGTACGTGGCGCCGCTGCTGCTGTGCTGCGCCGTCGTCATGGCGTGCATGGGCGGCTCCCTCGCCGTGGACGCGCAGGGCGCGGCGCTGCTCTCGTGGAAGCGCACGCTGCGCGGCGGAACGGGGGCCCTGGGTGACTGGAACCCGGCCGACTCGTCGCCATGCCGGTGGACGGGCGTGGCGTGCAATGCCGACGGGCGGGTGACGGAGCTGAGTCTGCAGTTCGTCGACCTGCTCGGCGGCGTGCCATCCAACCTGTCCGCCGTGGGCGCCACGCTGGCGCGGCTGGTGCTCACCGGCACCAACCTGTCGGGCCCTATCCCGCCGCAGCTCGGCGACCTGCCGGCGCTGACGCACCTCGACCTCAGCAACAATGCGCTCACGGGCCCGATCCCAGCGAGCCTTTGCCGGCCGGGGAGCAAGCTGGAGAGCCTCTACGTCAACTCCAACCGCCTCGAGGGCGCCATCCCGGACGCCATCGGCAACCTCACGGCGCTGCGCGAGCTCATCATCTACGACAACCAGCTCGATGGCACCATCCCGGCGTCCATCGGGCAGATGGCCAGCCTCGAGGTGATCCGCGGCGGCGGCAACAAGAACCTCCAAGGCGCGCTCCCGCCGGAGATCGGCAACTGCTCCAAGCTCACCATGCTCGGCCTCGCCGAGACCAGCATCTCCGGCTCGCTCCCGGCGAGCCTCGGCCAGCTCAAGAACCTCGACACGCTGGCCATCTACACGGCGCTGCTCTCCGGCCCGATACCGCCGGAGCTTGGTCAATGCAGCAGCTTGCAGAACATCTACTTGTACGAGAATGCTCTCTCCGGCTCGATCCCGGCGCAGCTCGGCAGCCTCGGCAACCTCAAGAACCTGCTGCTGTGGCAGAACAACCTTGTCGGCGTCATCCCGCCGGAGCTGGGGGCATGCACAGGGCTCGCCGTGGTAGACCTGTCCATGAACGGCCTCACCGGGCACATCCCGGCGTCGCTCGGGAACCTCTCGTCGCTGCAGGAGCTACAGCTCAGCGTGAACAAGGTGTCCGGCCCGATCCCGGTCGAGCTCGCGCGGTGCACCAACCTCACCGACCTCGAGCTCGACAACAACCAGATATCCGGCGGCATCCCGGCCGAGATCGGCAAGCTCTCGGCGCTGCGCATGCTCTACATCTGGGCCAACCAGCTCACGGGGACCATCCCGCCGGAGATCGGCGGCTGCGTGAGCCTCGAGGCGCTCGACCTGTCGCAGAACGCGCTTACCGGGCCGATCCCGCGGTCCGTGTTCCGGCTGCCGCGGCTGTCCAAGCTGCTGCTCATCGACAACACCCTGTCCGGCGAGATACCGCCGGAGATTGGCAACTGCACGTCGCTCGTCCGGTTCCGGGCAAGCGGCAACCACCTCGCCGGCGCCATACCTCCCGAGATCGGTAAGCTTAGCAACCTCAGCTTCCTGGACCTCAGCTCGAACAGGTTGTCCGGGGCCATCCCGGCGGAGATTGCGGGGTGCCGGAACCTCACGTTCGTCGACATACACGGCAATGCCATCACCGGCGTGCTGCCACAGGGGCTGTTCCAAGGCATGCTTTCGCTGCAGTACCTCGACCTCTCGAAGAACGCCATCGGCGGCGCGCTCCCGTCGGACATCGGCATGCTTGGCTCGCTCACGAAGCTCGTTCTTGGCGGGAACCGGCTCTCCGGTCAGATACCGCTGGAGATCGGCTCGTGCTCGCGGCTTCAGCTCCTGGACCTCGGAGGCAACTCGCTGTCCGGTGCGATACCGGCGAGCATCGGCAAGATTCCGGGGTTGGAGATCGCTCTTAACCTCAGCTGCAACGGCTTGTCCGGTGCAATACCCAAGGAGTTCGCCGGGCTCGCACGGCTCGGCGTGCTCGACGTGTCGCACAACCAGCTCTCCGGCGATCTCCAGCCGCTGTCCGCGCTCCAGAACCTCGTCGCGCTGAACATCTCCTTCAACAACTTCTCCGGCCGCGCGCCGGAGACGGCGTTCTTCGCGAAGCTGCCCATGAGCGACGTCGAGGGCAACCCAGCGTTGTGCCTCTCGCGGTGCCCCGGCGACGCCAGTGACCGCGAGCGCGCGGCGTGGCGCGCCGCTCGTGTCGCCACCGCTGTGCTGCTCTCCGCTCTCGTCGTCCTCCTCGCCACTGCGGCGTTCGTCCTCCTCGGCCGGCGTCAGCGCTCAATCTTTGGCGGCTCGCGGCCCGACGAGGACAAGGACTCCGAGATGATGCCGCCGTGGGACGTCACTCTGTACCAGAAGCTGGAGATCAGCGTGGGCGACGTGGCTCGCAGCCTCACGCCGGCGAACGTCATCGGTCAGGGCTGGTCCGGGCCGGTGTACCGCGCGAGCATCCCGTCCAACGGCGTTACCATCGCCGTCAAGAAGTTCCGGTCGTGCGACGAGGCGTCCGTCGAGGCGTTCGCCTGCGAGATCGGCGTGCTGCCCCGGGTGCGCCACCGCAACATCGTGCGGCTCCTCGGGTGGGCGGCCAACCGCCGGACGCGCCTCCTCTTCTACGACTACCTCCCGAACGGCACCCTCGGCGGCCTGCTACACGGCGGCACGACCGGGGCCGCGGTGGTGGAGTGGGAGGTGCGGCTCTCGATTGCCGTCGGTGTGGCCGAGGGCCTCGCCTACCTCCACCATGACTGCGTGCCGGCGATCCTCCACCGCGACGTCAAGGCCGACAACATCCTCCTCGGGGAGCGCTACGAGGCGTGCCTCGCCGACTTCGGCCTTGCCAGAGTCGCTGAGGACGGCGCCAACTCGTCGCCTCCGCCGTTCGCCGGATCCTACGGATACATTGCTCCCGGTAAGGCCTCTGCTTCCAGCCATTGAGCCATACAATTCCAGTAGCGGCAGCTGCTGTGCACCGTACTTGTCGGTCGTTAAGTTCGTTACAAGTGGCGTCATCTGATACCATCGCACAGCACACTGACGGTTGTGATTTAACCCTAATTTGTGCAGAATACGGGTGTATGACCAAGGTCACGACCAAGAGTGATGTGTACAGCTTAGGAGTGGTACTATTGGAGATAATCACCGGGCGCCGCCCGGTGGAGCCAGTATTCGGCGAGGGGCAAAGCGTGGTGCAGTGGGTGCGCGAGCACCTACGCCAGAAGCGTGACCCGGCAGAGGTGATTGACGTCCGATTACAAGGCCGGCCAGACACACAAGTTCAGGAGATGCTGCAGGCCCTCGGGATCGCGTTGCTGTGCGCCAGCTCGCGCCCTGAGGACCGGCCGACCATGAAGGACGTGGCCGCATTGCTTCGTGGCCTTCGGCACGACGACAGTGCTGAGACACGCAAGGGCGGAGGTGGGTCCACTGCACAGTGGACTGAGCCAAGGCGGCCAACCTCGCCAACGAAACCGATGGGCCTCACCCGCCCAGTCCAAACCCAGGCCCAGCCCCACTCCAGCTCCTCGCCCTACTCAACAACCAGCCTAATCCAAAGGTCCCAATGATGTCAAGCGTGGCACTGTGCTGCCTGTGACATGGTGATGGTGACTGTACGTCGTGGAGCGCACGTCGGCTGGTCGGCGGCGAAGCCGGCAGCGCTTAGGACCAGACAGCGTGTCGCCGGCTCGCCGCTCCCCGCCGACGAGAAGCCTCCGTGGACAAGTCAGAGATCGACGGATCATGTGGATCGGAGGCGGCAAGGTACATGGGGTAGAAGGCGCCACCACAGCAAGCAATAATTCCTCCTTTTTGTACCATATACACAGTTTAATGCAGTGCATCTGGTGTGTGCAAATTAATCCAATCTCTTGGTATCCCGATGACATGATGGTGTTTCGAATTATATTCCCATTGTCGCGGCCCGTTCGTTTTGGCTTCGCTCTGCGCGCGGCTCGTTCCTGCAGCGTACTGCTCTGCTATGATCGACCACGCATGTTAATCGATCGTTTTGACGAATGTTTCATGAAGAAATTGCGTGAAAGTTGTCGATTAATTTCCAGCTTATCTAACTGCAGCCGATTCCAGTCCGGTTGAGAAATAGACCAGGCAGCCAGCTTATATATGGATGTTGTTTCAAGGTGGGGCAGATTGCTGGAGGTAAAGCTGCAATGCTGAAGAACGGAAAAGGACACACCGGCGACTGCCTAACGAGAAAGCGCTCTTTTTGCTGTAGCAAAGACTGAAGGTTTCCAATGTGCATCCACTGCGTGCTGGGTCACTGAATGACTGAACAATGTGAGAAGATCCTTTCGGCCAGAGAATGTTCAGCGATGTGGGGCTCGTACTAACAGTAAATTTGCCTACTGGGTTGGCGATTCATGAATGGACTGTGTACTTGCACTGAGATCAAAGGAATGGAACCGGAAAGCAGAGAGGCAGCTGCTAGGCTAGGCTAGCTGGGCAGGTTGGATTGATGCTTGTTGTCCATGGGCAGTGGCGGATCTAGAAAAAATTTTTGGAGGGGCTGAAGTACCTTCAGCTCGACCTCAGCCCCTGCTGTATTATACATCCATGCTAAAAATTTATGGGGGGCTCCAAGGGTCCGGTAGCGGTAGGGGGGCTCGAGCCCCCCGTCCCACCGCTGGATCCGCCCCTGTCCATGGGGTCGCAGTACAGTAGAGGCTGCTGCTTCTTCCTTCCTGCCTGGCTGCTGGAGTAGACGTCTCTGGTCCTTCCTGCCTAGCTGCTGGCGTGGACGTCTCTGGTGTGCTTACTGCTTCAGGGAAAAAATGGCTTGCGTATTCTCTTCCCTTTTGCTAGCTGCGTGTGTTCACTTCATCTTGGCTTCGCTATCGTCGGTTTCTACTGCGCATGTGCATTTGGCTGAATGATCTGCGTCAGATTCACGGGCAGTTGCAGACCATTCGGAGAGGGAACATGCAAGTGACGTCCATTGCTGAGCTTCGTAATAAGATTGGGAAATGTCTACGTCCGTATCATCCGAATGTTTTCTTCTTAAGTATTATCTAAATTTGTTACCCTTAAATTAGAAATCAAGGGATTCTTGTTTTTGAAGAGAAGATATTTTTTCAGAGGAAGAGGGTAGAATTTAAGTGGGTGGGGGAGAATTCATAGCTACTAGACCTCTAATCCAACAGTTCTAAATCTAAATAATAATTAGAAAGAAAATATTCAGATGATGTTTAACAAAAACGCATAAGATTGCAGCACACATGCGTTTAGCAGGGCAGTTTGTCCGCGTCATTCGTTCCCTCCTTTTTCCCGTGCTTGATGGCCTGCTCTTGTCAATCAATGGAGGACAAGTAGCCGTCCTCGTCTCTGATGTCTCCTGCATCGATCGAACCAATGATCACCCACACGTACGTACACAGAGAGTCGAGAGCACATGCAGTTAGATTTTCAGAACAACATCTTGTGCCTAACACCTACGAATACTACTTACCATACTCGTCAGTCGTAACAAATACACTAGCACATCAAACAGGAATATCATAAGCATGTAGTGTCTCGTTCATGGCTGATAGCAGCTGCTCAAAGCAGGGCAAAATGGGCATCTCTAGTTACTGTTGCAAGCCTGAAGCTGTCTGAGAACTGCGATCGAAGACGCCGCTGCTACAGTTGCCTAGCCAGGGAATGTCGAAAGATGTTGGTGGCTGAGGCGGAGCCACACCTCGGATAGAGTAGACTTCAGCTTCGGGGTGTGGAAAAATATCTAGTGTACAGTCTAGGTAAATTCAGTCTAGCTTAGGTAATATTTTTATGGTTTAGTCCAGATAGGCTAGATCATTCCACCACTGAACCCGAGACGTAATTAAATTCTGGCTCGCAACTGATTGGTGGGGCTCTCATTGGCCATGAATCATGCGCCCATGATCCATGAATGCGCCGCCGTGCCTGCGAGGGAAGGACAAAGGGCCTGTTCTTTTTGGCTACGGCTTGTGGTTTTTGGCTGCAGCTTATTGCTTTTGGGCTATTTATATGAGAGATTACAGAGTAACAGAAACTCACGTGCGGTTTTTGCCAATATAAATGAAGTCAGTAAAGTATGTATTACAATTAATTAGTAGACTATATCTTAAAAAATACTCCGTTTAAAAGCTAGTTACTATAGAAAAACAGAAAAGCAGCTTTTAGAAGCTGAAAAGGACAGGGCCAAAGTAACAGCAGCTGGACATACTGGATTGATGGGTGAACGGCATGACATGATAAGCCAAGCCGAAGGAATTGCAACGCGTGCGAGTTTAATTTGGGCTACCGCGTGCGAGTTTTTTTTGGGCTAAATAAACAAACTCCAGGTTCCAGTGCAAGAGATCGAGGCCCAAATTGAAAGTTTCCGACCAAACATGTCAAGGCCCACAACTTATTTCGTGTGTGTTTATCGAATTATTAAGAGCACAACTCGCAAAACTACATGTTCATTGTCAAAACTATCGCAAAACTACAGTTTAAACAATAATTTCGTAGAACTGCAGATTTAAGGTAAAAGTGTGTTATAAAACTACAAATTTAAGAGATTGACGTGGAATGCTAACGGCTCTGACCGCTTGAACTCACTCGTCAGTGTCACAAAGGATCCTTACATGTCTGTTTTGCTGCCAAGCCTTGCATTTCACTGCCAGGTGGGCCCGCTGTTATGTATCTCAAAACATGCAGTTATGTAAAATCGCTTGCCTCTTAAATTTGTAGTTCTGCGAAACTTTTTTGACAATGAACCCGCACTTTTAGTATGTGTTTGGTTCATGGGACTATGGGGATGGGATGGGGCGGTCTTCGTTCCAGAGCTGTTTGGTTCAGAGTTGAGTGGGATAGGGGATATCCCTCTAGGGAATATTCTGCGAATATAGTCTCAAATTGGGGATGCTCCTGTCCCCCAGAAATGAAGGGATGGTGAAGGATGAGGTGGGACGAGTGGGCCCCACGAGCTGTTGCAATCCCAGAAAAGAGGCTGACAGGTAGACCCCGCATGTCAGATTTGTCATCCCAAACCTTTTGTCCCTAAACCAAACAGAAAACAGGGACCGTCCTATCCCTTGCAACCAAATACAAAATAGGGTCGGTTCTATCCCTAAAAAATAGGTTGGATCCGTCCCGTCCCACCATGACTCTGAACCAAACACACTATTACGTAATTTACTCAATTTGTTAATTCGGTGTTCCATCAAAGCAAGAACAGTTCCAAGGGGAAAAACAAGAGGGTAAGAACCACTACAAATGCATGGATTAAGGCACACCGAAACCGAAGCACTATGGATGGAACGTACTACGCATATGATAATCACAATACTCTCTCTATCAATTTCTTCTTGTATACATAACTCAAAAAACAAACCCAAAAAAAATAAGAGAAAACAAAAGATCGGATCAAAAGAAGCATCATATATGTATCAACCCGAAAACTTTGGTGGTATCGCTCGCCGTCATCAGTAACCAGTAGCTAGGATGGTGTACGTTTGTTTTGGTTGGTAATGATCAGTAATACTGGTAAGACCGATCAGTTATCAATCTCGATCGATCGATCGATCTCTCTCCTCCTCCTTCTTCTTCTTCTCCGGCAGGCTGGCCGGCATAGCTAGTTAGGGGCACTGGACGTTCCGGCCGGGGCCGCCGTAGTAGAAGTAGTTCCCCCACGCGCGGTTGTACCCGCCCTGGATGTCGTAGCATGCCGGGTGGTCGGCGACGAGCCGGAGCGCGGCGGCCGGGATGAGGTTGTTGTCCCAGTCGACGACCTGCACGTTGCGGAAGTAGGCGGCGCGGTTGAACCCCTCGCGCGGGAAGTGGCCGCTGCCCATCTGCGTCGGCGTGTGCGACCCCGACGGCCGCGAGTTCACCACCTCGCCGCCGTATTGCACCATGTTGGCGTGCCCGCCTAGGTGCGTGAACAGGAACGACGGCCAGTACCCCACCAGCGGGCCCGACCCCAGCTGCAGCCACCAGTGCCCCCGCCGAGGGTCCTGCCCGTGCACGCATGATTCCGTTCAGTCGCAAACACAGTGACGTCTTGGTCGACATTGATACGATCCGTACATACATACATGATCACTGAAGTTGTAGTCTAGGGTGCACTACCTTCCATATGAGGAGGCTGATGTCGAATTGCCGGCCGTTGTAGACCGAGGTCGGCGAGATGGCGGCTCCAATGGCGATGCGGTTGTTCGTCTGCACGAAGCCGGAGCAGTAGAGGTTGTAGCAGCCAGTCTCCTGGTACGCATCGGTCTGCATGCGGCGACAGCATTGCAACAGTTAGTTTGCCTTCCTATTTTTTACTCACTTCAAGTAGTGCTTGGGGACTTGTTGCATTCAATGTTACTACAAAGATAAGCAGATGAGTGCAGATATTGCTGTTGCTTGCAGGTTTAATTTGCAGTAACAAAATCCATATGTTGGTAGGCAAAAACGAGTTACATTTTTTTTTTGCCAATGCTATGAAATTTTTTGCCAGTGCTATGAAAAGAGAACTTACTGTCCAGTATGTGAAGAACCTTGGGCTGTTGTCTCCATACAGCTGAGGGCTTACCTGAATAAAGAAGAAACAATGCAGGAAGTTAACACTGTCTCCAGCCAGCAGATCAGTTTGACTACTCAACAACCAGAACAAGAAGTAATCAAGTCAATGGGGGCACACATTTCTAATCAAGATGCTGTGTACGTCGGTACACAGCCTGATAGCTACCATTAAAAGATGAGAGTGTCTATACAACATTCGACTGTTTTTGAGGACAAAAATAGTCAGATTTTGAACCGTTAAAAGGAGATCCAACGTCCTAGATCATTTTTTTGGAGAGAGGCTTGTACGGGTGGATCCGTTGGATGGTGATCTAACGCCCCAGATCAATCTGACTGTTTTTATCCTAAAAAACAGTCGAATGTTGTATAACAGTACTCTTAAAAGATACCAAACGGCATGGTTTGAAGGGGAAAGCGCTAAGAGAACGAGCGCTCGATAGGTGAAGAGACTTAATACTTGAAAGTTGATCCATTCTTTCTTGCTTAAGAATAATAATTACAAAAGCTCTCCTGCAACTTCCAAGTATCCAATAGCCTCCTTATACAGAGACAGAGGGCTCTCATAAGGAAGTCCTCGTACGCCTGCTGCTGCTGCTGCTGCAGCACCCGTGATTACTGTTCAAGCACAGTAATTTCTGTACATGACACGGGATCATACTGATCGAATCTAATTAATGAACCCCATTTCTATCTCCTTTTAATACTACCAAGTCAACATGCAACCACATGGTAAGCATCCAGAGAAGAAAATCACTGCGACTAGTTACCAAGCATGCATGGTCAATTCAGAACCTGTAATGTGAATCATCTAAAAAACATACTGGCGTTCATAGGAAGCTAGGTTAACATTGCCAGCGTCCCATGATCAATGCACAACCATCCAATCAAATGCCATTTCCCCCGCATTTGGAAGACGCGAATTGTGAGTACGTTCTTAAGCTCTAACTAAAGACGAGTTCCAATCTAATGCATCTATAGTGGGGGCCTATTACTTGGCACTAGTTGTATTTATAAACATCATCCGGATATTTTCTTTTTAACTATCATCCAGATTTGTAACCGTTGGATTACAGATCCAACAGCCACAAATTCTCCCCACCCCCTCAAAAAAAATTCTCACCCTCCTCCAAAAAAAATTCTCCTCCTCCAAAAAAGAGACTGCTGGATCTCTAATCCAACAGTCCGAAATTTGGATGATTGTTGGGAAGAAAATATCCGGGTAATACCTATACACATCCTATCGTGGGAAGTTGTGAGCAAGAGTTTGTTAGAGACATAGTACAGGTTAAGGTTTGTTTTATCCTTAACTAATACGATCATTTGATCAAGCTAGCTATCATCCAAACAAATTAAGAACTGCAAAACTCTACTACTACCTCACCTCTGCCTAGCCGATAGCCACATTTACTCGTGTTCACCAACCAGACAGCCTGAAGAAGCTCTGCGAGTCAGGTTTCCATTAACTAGATGGCTTTCCAGGACGATGTGAAAGCTGAGGCCGGACCTCTCTCCCTCAAACCGAAACGACCCCCGGCCGGACGTACTACCAGGGACTCAGTGAGGCGATGAGCAATGGCCAATCCAAAGCAAACTGCCATAACTCACCTCCTTAATTTCTTCTCTCCTACCGTTCCCACAGCTCTTGAGTTCAGACTTCAGAGTTAAAAGAGGAGCAGCGAAACAATTTCTACATCTTTGCACATTTATTTTCAAGTCGAGCATGCTTCAGTGTTCTTGCCATGCAGATACGTAGCTAGGGTATGTTAAATACGTAGGTATATCATATGGTACCTGCCATCCTGCTTCGATGGTGTTGAGGTCGTTGCCGAAGGAGCCGGAGATGACCCAGATCTGGGAGAGGCTGAACTCCGCCGGCGACGCCACCTTGGCCGACCACACGTTCAGGCTCGCCTTCGCCCCGTAGAACTGATCCCCCGTCACGTACCCCACCGCGTGCTGACGCGCCCCAAAACAAACAAACAGCACACAGATTAGCTCAGCATCACCTGCAGGCTGTTGCCATTGCTATTGCTAGCCTAGCTATTCATCGATCGCCATCACCATTGCTGTTGCTGTTTCCACCCCTGGTACAATCAATGTACTGTGTGGTACTGCACCAGCTGCGTTACTACTAGCTACCCCCAGTACAATCAATGTAGTGTATGTATATGTATGTATCCAACTACTACTGCTACTCGATCGGGTTCAGATCGCCCATGCCCCCTTGTACTACGCTGGTACAGGAAACCAAGAGACACGATTTGGTTGCGTAATAAGTCATGCAATTACTAGTACTGTTAGCTTCTGAAGCCTCTGTCTATGGACACTGTACATGTGTACTAGGAGTACTTGGGCTTTCCCAGCTAATCTGTTGAATTAGTGATTCGGCATTGATGAGAGTGCCGTCTAAGCAGCGCGGCGCGTATAGTTTCCTCTGTTTCTGATGCATTTTGCAATGCTACTGGCTAAATGGACGGAGTGAGTGGTGATCACTTTGTCACTGACCTCATGGCCGTCGCTCGTGGAGTCGCGCCGCACGTTGCCGGCGCGGGGCTTCATGCCGAACCGCCGGACGGAGCTGGACCTCAGCAAGTCGCTCTCCGTCGTCCGCCGTATCGGGACCGTCCCCTCGGGGCACGACTCGCCGGTGTCCCTCCACGCCTGCGGGAAGACGGCTTCCTCCTCCTGCGCCGCCTCGGCCTCGCCGCACTTGGGCCTCTCCTCAGGCTCATCCTGCAAAAATGCAGAGACAAGTCATGGATTTATGCACATTGTACAGTAACAAGCGACAGAAATAGAAACGATCACTGCGAATCAGACAATATGTTACCTCGGGCTTTTGCCCTTTGAGCTTTGGGTGGTCAAACGCCGGCTGCAGGTGCGACGGTACGCAGTCGATGGCATCACCGTCGGGGCTCTGCATGCAAAAACCAACCAAGAATGTGACGGCAGTGAGATTTGTTTGATCGATATATAGGTACAAGTAGATAGGACAGCACAACAAGGAGCTAGCAGGTGGTGCATGAGATCGATGCGAAGGTGCAGTAAAAATTGCCTGAATCGTCTTGACAGAAGCCTTCTTCGTCCTGGCCATCTGAGCCATGATCCTCCGGTGCCTGAGCAGCTCATCCTTAGAATGGAAGAGCGTTCTTGTGCTGTTGCCTTCGTTCTTGGCAGACGCCAAGACCGAGCAAGAAGAAGCGAGGAGCAGCAAGGAAACAAAGGAGGCAATGATTGGTCTTTGCTTCTTGCTGCAGCTAGAAGCCATCAACGTGGAATTTCTTTTGGAGCTCTCTGAACTTTGTGGTGGTAGGAGGTAGTAGGAATTGTTGTTTCTGCTTCCTCTCTTCTAGAGCTGTTTGTATGCTCGCACATTGGCGTGGTTGTCCTCTTCCTCACCTACCTCTCCTTGACTCGAGCCTATAAATATAGTGTGTGTAGTGTAGAGCCTCTCTATCTACGAGGTCAAACAAATCTCTCCGTGCGCTGGTTGGTTTGGTTGGGGGGAAGACTGAGCTGAAAGCCTGAAATGCTGAATCCCAACGCGGAATTCAGCAGTTCAGCTCCTCGGCTCGCTGGTACGCTTTTCTCGAGGACCACCCGTACCCCATGCGGCTGCCTTGCAACTGCATCACCTCATTTTATATCCTGCCCCTGTCTCCCTTTCCACATTCCCTTCTCCCTATGAAAGAAAGGTAGGAGCTGGACTACTGTGTGCATATGCATGTGCACATGCATCATCATCTCTTTCTCTCTCTGCAGTAACTTTGCTTTGCTTCATCAGGGCAAGAGCGAATAAATAAAGGAACCGGATGTGTGAGTGAGAGAGAGAGAGAGAGAGAGCAAAGGAAGGGAGCAAAGAGGGCATCCGTGCGGGTCAATGCGTCCTGAGGTGAGTGTGCATTGCACCGAGGAGGGAGACTGGAGGAGGGGAGAGTGGCATTCTCCCCCCTTTGCTTTGCTTTGCTTTTCTTCAGGCAAAGGCAGGTAGGGGCAGGGCAGGGTGCTCACCATGTGGCAGGGAGGGGATTTTAAAGGCTCAACAGTGGTGTTCAACTGGTGCAATCATGAGCTCGCTCCCTGTTTACATGATAAAAATGGGTATTGATAAATATCATCCGGATATTTTCTTTCTAACTATCATCCAGATTTGTGACCGTTGGATTAGATATCCAAGGGCCATAAATTTTCCCCACCCCCTCCAAAAAAAATTCACCCCTCTCCAAAAAAAATTCTCCCCCCTCCAAAAAAAGAGACCGTCGGATCTCTAATCCAACGGTCCGAAATTTGGATGATTGTTGAGAAGAAAACATCCGGATGATACCTATACACACCCGACAAAAATTGCTTCCTTGTAGCTTCCTCGGAGCAACTCTCGGCTCAGCTGTTGCCTAGCACACTGTACATGTGTGCATTTTGGTCGGGCCTCTCGTCTTGTAGGGCAGCCATGGCGATGTCTCCCCCCCCCCCTGGCAGCTGTGGCCTGTGGGGGACTGAGATCAGATGAGATCACACATGAACACAGATGTGAGGTGCCTCCTTTTCTTGCTGCTTATACTTGCTTTCTTGGCCAAATTAAAGGGATTGATTCCTTTCTTCTCGTATACAGAATCAGCTTTTGTCAAAGCAAACATTGTCATAACACAAAAGGAGAGCATTTCTGAATTACAGATGAGAAATTGTGAAAACTCGAGTAGACGATATTAACTTTAGTGTGTTTACTACCACTTGGCGTCAGTTGACAGACCACTCAACAGTCTATTTGCAATTTGCTGAGTTGGCATACATTACTGGCCTCCAGAAGCTATAAACGTACCTACAGTCTGCACATGCTGTCTAGTACTCTGTATGGCTACCTTGATATCTCTTTTGCTCTTTTCTTAACAAAAGCAACCATGCTATTATGGCATGCAATGGCAACCTCCACAAACAATTTATCTCTCCATGCTAAGGCTATAAAAAAAGCTCGAGACTCACGAGCTGCTCTAGCTTGAGTTCGCTTTAGGCTTGATTCGAGCTCGGTTCTTGAGCCAAGCTCGAGCTTGATCCTGAGATCGCGAGATTCAATGAGTTGAGCTCGAATAGCTCGTCAGGGCCAATAAATTTCCTAGCCCGCCTGCATCCCTGAGTCTTTCCCTTTCATATTTATTCCTATTAAGACTATGCTATTATGTTGTGAGTTGTAATAATTTTTTGTATTATCACTTGTTGAATATTGCTGTATGTTAAATCTTACCGAGCTTACTTGAGCTGAGCTCGAACTTTTCTTATTGTTGAAAATTGATGCATGTTAAATTATTGACTGTTATCAAGTTTACTTTAGTCGAGCTCAAGCCCAGATCTAGACTTATACCCCAACTCAAGCTCGCTTAAGCTCGGCTCGAGCTTCTACCGAGCTCGAGCTTGGGAGTCCAGGCTCACTCAAGCTCAGCTCATTTACAACCCTATTCCATGGTTGTTGGTTGGCTCCACTATTCTCAGTACTACAATGATCATTACTCCCATGTCTCATAACCAAAAAGTACTAACAATACCATGGACACATTTATGGGCTTGATTGCATTTCGCTATGTTGTGATTATGCACTAAACAGCAGATAACAGAGCTTCGGGGGGGGGGGGGGGTTAAGAGGGGTACCAAAAGCCTAAGATTCGAGTATAGAAGATGGGTAGAATAGATGTGGTGATACTTGATAGTCTTAGAATTTCTCTTTTGAATCCTCTCTCCCCCTCTATGGTTCTCTAGGGCCATATTTATAGCCATGGAGGAGGATATTTACACAAATGCTCTCCTTAAGGGATTTACTATTCGGGGTATATACGACTTTTCCTTACTATACCCTAACTGGGTCTATCCTTTGCTTACATGTACGTTTAGGCCCATGCACGGTGGGCCGAAGGGCCATAGTGGAGCCTACTGCTCTAATGATAGCCTCTCAGAAAAAGGCTTCGCAACCGATAGGTCGAATCCATGCACTTCACGCTTTGTTCCCCTCCATCCCTTTGGCCCGATGTTACGATTGCTGACGACCAGGCAGTTCGAGTCCCTGAGGGTGCCTGGGCAACTACGCCGTCGTGAGTGCCTGGGATCCCGTGAGCGCATTTGGTCCTACCTTGGTGAGGCCAGGCGCTGTGTGGCAGCGTCAATGTCGGGTCTTGGCTGGCGATGGTGCCCCTGACCGGAGGTGGGGGTGCATAGCCGTCCACTGCCCGGCTAGAAATCAGCAGGTGTGGAGCCAATGACGCCATCCCTTTTGTCCTTTTGTGTTTCTGGACGCCGAGTCATGCCCATTATTGTATCTATGTGATTCTTTTAAGCTCTATGTGTATATTCGGCTCTTATGCCACGAAGTATTCTCTATATACCAAGTCTTTTCCTTTTGTGTGTCACCTATTATTGCACAGGTCCCCTTCGCGAAGTGCTTTCTTCGTCGTGCACTCTGCCGCTGGGATTCTCGAAAAGACTCGTGGTGGTTCTGGATGGCCTTTTGGCCACGCCCGCACATCCACCCTATATATTATGTAAAGGTGGAGGACACCTCTAATGAAGGTGATGTAACTTAATCGGGCGATGAAGTGCCCGACATGATGTAAATTAATCGTGTGCCTTTGCTCGACCAAGATGGCATGTAGGAACCATAGGAGTCGCAGGAATCATAGGCTCATGAGCCCTCCGTCCCAACAATTCAAACAGGTGTCATCGGAGACAGCACGTAGAAATCCTGGGAACTATAGGCTTGCGAGCCCTCCATCTCCACACTTTGAATGGGTGCTATTGAAGACGATGCATAGGAACCGTAGGCTCACGAGCCCCCCGTTCCCACTTTTCGAACGTGTGTCATTGAAGATGGCTCGCAGGAATCATAGGAACCATAGGCTCACAAGCCCTCTGTCCCCACCCTTCAAACAGATGTCATCAAAGACGATGTGTAGGAATCATAGGCCCATGAGCCCTCTGTCCCCACCCTTCAAATGGGTGTCATTGGAGATGGTGTGTAGGAATCATAGGCCCACGAGCCCTCTATCCCAACCCTTTGAATGGGTATCCTCAGAGATGGCACATAGGAATCATAGGAACCGTAGGTTTGCGAGCCTTCGATGGCATGCAAGAATTGTAGGCTCACGACCACTACTACTAACTTTGTATAGCATGTTGGGGCCCCATCATCTCCTTGTGTTATTTTCGACTCTGTAGAGTAGACCGGGGCTCTGTGGCCTCCGGGCGTTACTTTTGACTCCGTAGAGTAGGCCTATTTGACGTGAGAAATCACTCTCGAATTTCTTGCCTCGGGGTATAAGGTGCGGGCATGCCAGTACATGATTTTGGCTATCTTGAGGCAACCAGCCATGATACCAGGCCAATAGTATCCTGCGAGTCGGACACTATGATACATCTTTGGCCCACTTTGGTGCATACCATAGACTCCATGATGTACTTCCTATCGTATTTGATTAGCTTCATTACAATCAACACATCGAAGAAGGGCATCTTGTCCATTAGATCATCTGTAGGGGACGCCAACCTTATAAATGTAAGAAGGGAGGCGACGCTGAAGTTGGCACCTTTTTTACTGCCATGTTGAAGTAGTCAAGGAATGCCTTGCACCAATCATCTTCATTAGCAATAATAATCATGATGGTGTTGACCTCGTACTCAACCAGAATAAGTTCAAGGACAGCAGGAAGGAGCCACCTCTCTTCAATGGTTACTAGGACTGTGCAATTGGTTTTTTCGGTTTAATCGGTTCGGTATATACGGTAAATATGGTGTTTGTAGTTCGGTAATATACGGTATTTTAGAAGTACGATTCAGTATCAGTAAATCCCAATTATTTTGGCGTGGTATCGGTAAATACCATATTTACCAAAGTTGACGTGAATTGCAAACGATATAGTGACTAGCGAGATGAGTAGGCGACAATACATATACTACTGGCAATAGAATTAGAATTTTAGAAACACTCTAACTCTAATGGAGTATGAAGATTAGATGACATATGCATAAAGTAATAAAGCATAATAATTAATGATGTTCTCTGCCCATTAGAAACATCTGTCTTAGTCTTATTCTGTTTGAAGTGAACTATAACTTGAAGTAGAGAAAACCAGAGCTTTTATGTACATATGTAATATATACATTGAGTTGAACAACATAGCTAGCCTAGCTCAGTTGGTAGAGACAGCATGGGCAGCAACAAACCATTAAAATTCACGTTACTGCATTAGTCAGCTATTACTGGCCACTGAACTATATGCATATGCAAATGCTTGACACAGCAGGAGTGTGCTGCGTCTGCGTGCACTTCGCAGATTCTTCCTGCGTGCACACCGCAACTACTACTAATGGTCTACTAGTTAAGCTCTAATCCCCGATTGGCTAGCTGGTTAATTAGCTCGGCTGGCCTGGCTCCAATGACCTAGCAAGCTCGTCTATCTCATGGCATGACCGGCCAAACTTGACTGGGGCAATTAGTTGGGCGTTGGACACTAGAGCCAGAGGTGACTGCAATAAACTCCATCTTGTGCCTGCGCCTGCGGTCGATCACGCACGCAGACGCAACCAGAGCAGTTACACTATCCAGTGTAGTGTTAGTGTATATATACATATAGTACGTGCATATATAGCCAAACAAACACAACACCGTCCCACACGCCAACCGCAACACCACCTATGACAACGCGTTGCATGCTTATATATCCCGGCCTGCATCTCGTCCTGTTGTACTACACACACTACTATCACTTGCTTTTTGTAGTGCCAGACGACACATTCTAGCCTAGCTACTAGATCCCATAGCTAGAGCTCGGTGATCCATTACTAGCTAGAGATGGAGCTGCTTCCCCTTGTCACAGTGCTGCTCCTGGCGCACATGGCAGCGTACCTGGCGTGGCAAGCCGTGGCCCGGCGTCGGTGCATGCACTGCTACCTGCTTGATTACGCCTGCCACAAGCCTACCGACGACCGCAAGGTCAGCACCGAGATGGCCGGCGCCATCATCGAGCGCAACAAGCGCCTCAGCCTCCCCGAACACCGCTTCCTCCTCAAGGTCATCGTCAACTCTGGCATCGGCGAGCACACCTACCCCCCGCGCAACGTCCTCGACGGCCGCGAGGGTGTCCTCCGCTGTAAAGGTGATGTCCACGCTAGGGGCACCTGCTCTGGGTATGTGGCAATATGGTGCACCCGACACACATAAGCCCTCCGCTACCTCTTAGAAAGGAATTCGAGGGACGATCCCCCAGTGTGGTGTTAATCACTCGTCGAGGTTGACCTTTGGTGGCTTTGATGTGCAACATGGCCAGGGGGCTTACACAAGAGGGACCTTCAAGGGCCACCGCACATGCACCACGGTTGGTGCCCTTTCTTCGTGGCTCAGCTCCCTGGCTGCGTTTTCGCGGAGTGCCATGATGGTGTGGCAATCGCACATGGTGTGCTCCCATTACCAAGTATTTTGCACCAGGCTCCCTGGGGGCGCCCATCATCTTGGTCACCCCCTCTCGTAGCCACGACCCTTTCCTCTATTGTGGCCTCGCCCACTAGAGACGGTCACTTCGTTGCTACCACCTTCGATGTTGAACACGTACCTTCCTCGGGGCCCTTTGCACCATTTGCGGGTTGAGCCCTCTCCTTGAGTCTATGGGGCCAGTTTACCCTCTGAGCTAGGCTCTATGACATCGATGTCGCGCCTCGCCATGTCTTTCTCTGCCCTTGTGTATACCTCCATTTTGTTGAAGAGTTTGGCCATAGTTTTTATTGACTTTCGGGCATTGTATTCCGCGAGGAGTCCCTTTCAGAGGCCTCAAATTGATGATCATGGTCTTGTGGTCATCTTTGACCTATCATCTAACCTTCATGAAGCATTTGAAGTACTCCCACAGCTTCTCTCCGAGGGCTTGCTTTATCGCGAAGAGCTAGTCTTTGTCAACTCGCGTCGTATAGTTACCTTGAAAGTTGTTGTACATGAGGTCATGGACCTATTTCCATGCGTAAATGGAGCCAGGGGTGAGCATGAAGAACCAGGACAATGCAACTCCCTGCAAAGCGAGTGGCAACGCCTTGGCCTTCATTGAGTCATCCCCTCTCGCTGCTTCGATAGTCATCTCGTACATGAGTAGGAACTCTCGGGGAGTCGGTATCGTCCTTATAAGCCTTCACTATAGGCATTTTGAAGTCACCAAGGGCACCTTTGCAACCTCGCATTGAGGGGGGACTCTGGGTCCACTCATCAGAGGACATCGTGAGGGACTCTGGGTCCACTCATCGGAGGGCATCATGAGCCCCAGCGGTGGTGTTTTGACTCTCCGTCCTTTCCCTGGCTGCCTCCATGGTGACGACAATGGGGCCGACGGGCTTTGCACCTCCTAGAGCTCCCGCATGGTCCTCTGTAGGTCTACCAGCTCCCGCTGCAGCATCCCATAGAGCGCTTCCAGTCCGCTCCTACTAGCTCCTTGTGCCAATACTAAGGGGTGGTAGCAAGGGGGCGCCAGGGTCAACGAGGGCAGTCGTGGCGCTGACGGGGATGCTAGAGTTGGAGGGCCCTCTCCATTGCCTATTATGGCACTGGGCCCAGCCACTGTGGTATGCCAGTGCCACGGGGGCGAGGGCCTTCCACCGCCAACTCCACCGCCCCATGGCCGTGATTCCTTTTTTCTGCCTTTGGGCCAATGCCGCCTTCCTCTTCGTCACTATCGGTCTCGCACTTGACTTGTGGCTCTTATGTTGCTTCTCATGGATGACGCTAACTGTTATGGTTAAGCGTCAAATAGTAGATATCAGAGCTTTGGGGGCCAAAAGGAGTGCCCGAAGACTGACATTCGAGTATGAGGAGAGAAGTAGAATAGATGTGGTGATGCTTGATAGTCTTACAATTTCTCTTATGAATCCTCTCCCCCTCCATGGTGCTCTATGAGTTACATTTATAGCCATGGGGGAGGATTTGTACATAAATACCCTCTTAAATGGTTTACTGCTAGGGACATACATAACTTTTTCTTACTATACCCTAACTAGTCTATCATTTGCTCACACATACGTTTGGGCCATGTATAACGCGCTGAAGGGGCTAAAATGAGGGCCACTCTCCAACACACTGCAAGAGAAAGACAGGTATGAATGAAGTAGGTCCATTCCATTGTAAGTAGAGCACCTAGCTTAAATAGTCAAGTATGCCTTAATGTCTTGGGTACTACTCTCCCTCCCGGTCTCCCCAGTTCTATGCTTGCAACCAAGCATCTAATCCTTTGGCTTCTCTCTTCCACCTAACAAGGCTACACACCGACTGCCCAGGCTCAGGCTGCAATGCATTGTTCATAAAAAGGGAGAGGTCCACATGCATGATGAGGCCAATGGCTAGCTGCTGCTGCTGCCTCCTTTTGCACAGAGTGTGGGGGAAAGAGTAAGATAGTATCTCAGTGGGAGCAATCGCTGTAGCTGTTGCCAGTGTGGGGGCTGGATGTGTGTGTACGATTGGATTGTTTCTGCGTAAGATAAAATCAGGGGGAAAAAAATCAATTGGGCTTAGATTTTAGTGCCACCCTAGTGCCATTCTACTCCTTGTTCTTTAGAATGACTGCACTTCTTTCCATGATCACAATGGCTGGCTGGCATGGCAACAACCACTGTTTCTTCATGCCAAGCTCTCCCTTTTCTCTGACTGAGGATGGCATGCTTGTACCCTTGCCTTACATGTTCATGCACACCACTAACTTGGATTAACCTTTCTACTGTCTACTGACCACGCATGCTTATCATTTTGTTCATCTTCATAGCTTCACCTTTTCCCCCCCCCCTTGTGTACCTCCTGAATGATTTGTATGCTGACCGTGATTTGCGTAATTCAGATTTTTTACCAAGAGGTTATTATATGATCTAGAAGGTGGTTGAGCGCATACGTAGGCGCGTAGCACGGCTTGTTGTAGTACCAGCACCAAGTGGATTAGTAATTAGCAAGCACATGCACTCACATTCTCTGGTACAAGATGGGAACAGAGATATAATAAACACTGGCAAACTCTTGATCTGAATCTAGACTAGATAATTGTTTAAAAGAACCGGAAAACCGCTTACCTCCATGACTTTGACGGAGTTCTTTTGAACTTAGCTTATAACTTATTGCTTCTCTTAAACAAACAAGTGGAATAGTTTCTTCGCCGTCATTTCGAAGCGGCTTATTGGAACAGACTTTTTGAAGCAACTTATCAGTATTTAGTTCGTTCACACAAACGCTCATGTTAGAGGTAAAATTAAAAAACCATAAATCGTAACTATAAACTATAAGTCACAGCCGAAAAGAAGACACTGTGAATTGCCTGGTCATTGACACATGGTGGCTGACAATAAAGTTCGAATTCTAACCAGAAAAGTTAAGAAAGATCCGATGCTCAGACGATGAGATTGACGTGGTGATTGATTGGGCGGTACAGTACATTACATCGTTCCTTAGACTGTGCTGCAAGATTTGAAAGACTTGAACGTAAATATGTAGTCAGTTCAGTACAGCTCTAGAGAGTCTGATGCCTCCTGCAATCTTGTTATGGAAAATCTAGGACCAGTGTTCCAGGCTCTGCTCTTCCTTGCAGGGAGGAAATAAGAGATAAAGAGAGGCTTTTGTGTGATCTACAGTGACCAACTCCAGTACTGCTTGCAAGATCCAGAGCACAAGCTTTGCAAGACGAACAGTCAAAAAGCCTCAACGCCTCACCAATCTGTGTGTGTCCGTTTTCTGCAACCTGCAGTCAATCCTAGAACTCGCCACAAGACCACTTGGTTCCACTGAAGTACGTGTGAGAGGAGAAGAAACGTAGCAGCTCGGATGGGCATGGACCATGAACGCACACGGATCAATCTGCAGTGTCGCCAATGGGAGTAGTAGAAGATGGAATAGCCCAGATTGCAAGTTCAGATATCCTGCTGCGAAGCACGGGACACTACGCGTGCGCCTGTCGGTGGCAACCTGTTCTTGCCTCCAAATTCTGAACATAAGTCACCCAAAAAAAGATTCTGAATACAAGATTACCATGATCTCGTCAAAAGATAACTATAATTCCGTTTCAGTTTCACTCACCATTGCAGCCAAGAGACAGCAAGGACAGTGGTGCACAACGACAACTCAACCGATTAAAAGGGACCTGAAACTATCACTACCAGCGTCATCCATTCGCAACCATCCGTTCGTCTTTTCTTCTCGTTTTCTTCCTCTGAGAAAGTGGTACTGCAACATTACAAATCTTGCACTGGAGCCAACCGTGCGAGGAAAAAGCGTCGCAATGTGCATATGGAACTGGAAGCCACGACAAAACCAGGCCCATAGCAAACAGGTGAAGCTGCTTCAGGAGTACCCAGACAACTAGGACCATCCAGACATGCAGCATCGTATGAAGAGGGTTTCACTTTCAGCCACGCACACCCCAGAATGGTCTTACATGGCAGTGAGGTGGCAGGTCCATATCAGCAGAGCGGCTTCGGTGGCGGTCCACGCCGACGCCAACACATACGCCATGTCAGCATCGGTGCCTGATGGCAATAGCCTGCTGAATGCTGTGGTCACTGTATCTACCAGCGATGACTACCCCGGAATCGGATCGTGTACACGTCAGTACTAAAAGGTACACTGGATCAAGGGGGCACCAAATTCAGGCCCGTTTGGCAGAGATCTAGCTCTAGAAAATACAGATTTCCTAGAGCTGGTCATCTGTAGCTCTAGGAAATCCTGGATCTAGAGTTGCAGGCATGTTAAGTGCATTTACATGACTCATTTCATTTATATTATATATTAAATAAAAATATTTAAATCATTTTAATTTAGTCAACAAACTACAGATATTTGTGCCAAACGGGAACTCAATGGGCTACGTCATCGCTGCACCACAGCCAGAATAGTTCGCTACTGCAAAAGTGACAGACGGTCAAGTCTGAAATGCGCACAGACCATAGACCAACACATCTTCCTGCCCAGAAAGCTCAGACCAATGGATGAGTTCGCCCTAGGTCCCATATTTCTGAATCGGAAGCAGAATTCTGAGAATGCAGTGCCAATGGAAAAGGCTTGCTGCAAATCACGATCTATTCTAATAGTAAAATCTTGTCAATTATCAAACAAGAGCTTGAGATTATGGCAGAGCCAAGAAAAAAAGAAGAAGAAGAAAAAAGAACCGATCAAGAACACTGCAGATGGTTGTTACGGTACCTGTCAGAGAAGGAAAGCGAATTAAGCGATCGTCCAAGGATCCTTCGACGAAGTCCAGGGGCAGTCGGTTGCCGGCCGTGACGAGGAACGCGACCTTCGTCGAGAGATCCGGCGGCCGTGGGAAGCGCGGCAACCGGCGGCGCCGAGTACGCCGACGTTGCGCCCAACGAACGGCCGAGAGAGTACTGGACTGGTCACGTCTCGTTGGCCACACCGTGGGAAGGGCAATCTTGCAAGCGGGCCCAGTAAGGCCCACTTCACCGTACGGCCCACCTCATGGCCGAACCGGCCCAAACAGGATACTCATAACGTGGCCTGAGAGGCCTAAAAGCCCACGAGGCCCAAAGCTCCACGACAACGGAACGGAACGGAGTCGGCAGCCGGGGCGGCGACAAGCTCTCCTCCGTTCTCGCTTCCGCGTCGGAGAGAGGATGAAACGGCGCTACGAGTGGGGGTGTGATCCTGTCCAAGAGAGGCGATAATGGCGTGGAGGCGGCTCGCGAGGGACGCCGCAGGGCATCTCCGGCGGGGCGTCTCCCCGCCGTTCGCTCCCGCTCGCACCTTCTCCGCCCCCTGCGCTCCCGTCGCCAACCCTACCCGTGAGTTCACTTGCTTTCTGGTCCTCCTCCTTCGATCGCCATTGCTTGGTTGTGCTGATACCGGCGAGTCGCTCGCACGATCAGTTCTAGGCAGGCACGGGCTGCAGAGCGTCTTGTCGCGCTGTTCGAGTTCTAGTCTCGCGTTTCAAGCTCGCGCCCCCAAGTTCGGGGCTTCTTTCCTCACGCCAAGAATGCCTCTCGGAGTCCGGCCGCAGTTACCAGGTAGCCTTGCTTGGAATCGTGTGCTATGTCTGAGTTGTCTGCAGTGTGATGTGCCGTTATCATCGTTCAGTACCGATTATCATGCCAAAATAACCTGATTATAGCCCACAGTACCAATGGATTCACTGGTTTAACTGTCGTTTTAGGTCCGAAGCTGCTCAAGGGATTTGGGACAGGCACCGCACTTGCCATGATGCTTTGTCCGCGAAAAGTTGCTGATGCTGAAGAAGGTAAAATTCTTCCTCCAGACACATTAAAAACGTTTTGGATTTTTCTCTAGTGCTCCATAGGGAGAAAATGTTAAGACTGCTTACTATGATGGTAGCCTACGCAAGTTGATGGGAGTCCGGCAGGAGTGTTCTTTTTTTTTCCTGCGTACACTTAGGTGGGTATGATCTGGGTAATTGGGTATGTATAGGACTGGGTTTGAACTCTTAAGATTAGTTAAGTAGATATCCGGTTCTATAATCCAATTTTTTATTATGTTGTTACAGACTTACCCCTTGCTACTGATAGCCAATTTCCTCTAATATATGTAAACATTTTCTTCTTGTGGAAGCAAAAGCCAACCGTTAAGGGCCCCTTGATTATCCGAATGCATGATATTTGTTTTTTTGAATTTTTTTGCATCGCAGAACAACCAGTAGAACGCCCATCAGGAGAGATTGGTGGGCCCTTAGGATACTCAAAACATGAGCTTGGTGAATTGTGGTCTTTGCTCAGGAAATATCAGCTGCCTGTCGGTTTGATTGTTTTGATTGCATTTGGTTGGCAGAATCCAATAGGTCTTGCCATCCATATCTTGCTTCTTCTCTACTCTTCAAGGCCGAACCCCTATTCAATATACTTGTATCTTCAGGAGGTTAGTCAAATGATTATGTTATTTTATCATGAAACATGTTCACAATAACAGATCGGCATGGAATGATTGTATTGTTTCAGATTTAATTATGCTACTCAACATAATTAACTTACAAGAGGATGTTCTATATTTTTTTACTGTTGCTTAATATAACATTAACTGTTTCAGATCCATCAAAGGGAGATGCACCGAAATCCTGCGTTCTGGAAGGAGGAGGTGATGTTCACGTTTTTATCCCCTGAGAAAGGGGGATAATGGATGCCTGCAATTTATATTAGATTTCACAGTAGTTCTATATCACATTGTCTCTAACCCATACTGGTTCCGAAATGCTTTCCATATGGTCGTGAACTTTCACTCATTACCTTTTTGACTGCTTACAATGTAACCCTGAAATGTCCCCTGAGCTCGAAAACATTAGGAAAAATAGAAAAAAAAATCATTTTATGCTGTCATATAGAAACCAGTTAGTAAGATGACCCCATTTAGATCATTTCTCTCAATACTGTCTTACTCTTATACAAATCCAGAATCTTTGAGGTGGTGTCCTTAGTGTATACTGTATAGTTTGGGCAGAAGTATGCTAAACCTTATGATCCTTCAGTTTCTATAGAGAACTAGTTGATGATTTGGTAGAATGTTTTGGATATTGAGTCCCTTTTCCTGTATTTGGAGGACTAGTAGATGATTCGGTAAAATGTCCCCATTCTGCTCCGGTGGAAGTGCACCATCTTATATCATATATCAACAAGCACAAACCCAATGGCCTGACGGAACTATTAGACTACAGCTTTCAGGTGCTATGCCTTTGTTCTCCATTGGGATGTACGCTTGCAGCTCTCTGCCATGCTTTCCATACAATAAATTGTACTTTTTGAAGTAAACAAAAGTGCAATTCAACTTCAGATTTTTATTGAAATTTAAGTAGGATTTCAGTTCATTTCAGTTGTACGTTTCAGCCAAGGTTCCAAAACCCGGAACCGGGAGGAATACCACCGGACGGCCGGTACTGGTTACCGGCCGATAACCGGAAAAAACCGGTTAAATTTCAAACATCAAAATTTGAATTTGAAACCGGTAACAGGAAAAACTGGCCGGTTACCGCCCAAAAAAACGGAGGAAAAACCTGCTAAAACCAGAAAACCCACTAAAAACCGGTCTTTCAAATTTGAAATTGGAAATTCCTAACACATTCATGGAAAAAAGTATAAAATCAAGCATGGAACGTGCATGCATCTTCCTAATATATTTCATTAGTGTTAAATAATGTAAACATCATTAGGGAAACTAACTTTTACATTCAAAAATTGAAAATTTCTAATACATTCATGGTAAAAAGTATGAAGTCGAGCACGTGAGGTACATGCATCTTCCTAATACATTCCATTAGTGTTAAACAATGTAAACATCATTAGGAAAACTAACTTTTTACATTCATAATTTCAAATTTGAATTAAATAAAAAACTGCCGGTTTTTATTCTACTGGTTGCCACCGATAGAACTGGTTTCAGCAACTCTATTTTTTTAGTGTATGTTTGAATTGCACTTTCCTAAAGCAAACATGAATGCTGAAAAATAGATTTAAGGTTATGCTTTATTTGGTGAAGTAATAGCTAGTGTCAGCAAGACCGACGCATATGTATGGCAATATTCAACTTCCTAGTTTGTTTCCCCGCTCCTCAGTATGTTCCTCGTGTGCTTATTTTTATAGTTAAACCCTTGTGTATTTATCTGCAGTTCCTGCAAACAAGAAAAGTTGACACTGAAGATTACAAGTTCTTTACTACTGGAACGGTTGAATTAAAAGACAAAACAGTACTGCATGTCATTGGAATTCTGGGCAGCTGGTGGAACTATCATGTGTCATATGTGAAGTGAGAGGAGCGGGTGTAGCATTTCTTTTCATTCTGAAGAGCGTGTATATCAGCTTGTGCCCAGCAGCCGAATGTTTTGAATTATTTCCAACTGACAGTAGCTACCTAGAACTTTTGACATTTCATTGGGTGAACTGTGCACCAAATGTTTTAAAGGACTGCTATTTAATGTAGTTGTGAAATATTTTACAAAAATGCAATGCAATCCAGTGCTAATTCTCAAGACTCAAGATATGTACTTTTACAAGTTCGTTTGGAAGATCTAGCTCTTCTGGTCACCCACGAAATCTGTGTGATGGATGCATCTATTAAGTTGGATTTATTTGCAGTGCATTGCCAATGGAAAAGTGAAATTACGTTGCATTCCATTTCTCTGCAGTTGGTTTTCTAACTTAACTGTTTTGTTTGGAAAAATGGACGCTCTGAGTTTATTTGAGATATAGGATCATTCTGTTATGATGAAACAAGGCATGTTCTCCATCTTATTTTCGTTTTTCTACATGCCAAAGGTTGATAACTAGCATATTAATACATTATCTGCCTGAAACAGAAGTGATAACTGTTGTTGATATTATTCTTACAAAGGATATGTAAATATTCAATTGCTTTTGTCTTTCTCTTTTCACCCGAACGCTCTGAGTTTATTTGAGATAATAGGATCATTATGTCATGATGGAACAAGGCATGTTCTCCATCTTATGTTCATTTTTCTACATGCCAAATGTTGATAACTAGCATATTAGTACATTATCTGCCTGAAAGAGGAGTGATAAACTGTTGATATTATTCTTGCAAAGGATCTCTAAATATTCAATTGCTTTTGTCTCTTTTCATCTGAATAGGAAGCATCTCATAATATCGTATTCCTGATTAACCTGGCTTTTGTATGTTCCCTCTTTTGGTCAAAATCGGTGAACATCAGAATTACTGGGTAGGGTTGCGTACTACGCTCGCGTCGGGTGAATTTTGAGTGTTCTAGAAGGCAAAATACAATTAATAATGTGAAAGCATTTTTGACATATCTGGATCAACTTCACATCAAACATGACTGGATACAAACAGTAATGGAACAAATAAGAAATGTCCAGGCCATGTTAGTACATTTTACACATTAGCATATTTTACATATCATTGAGGGTATTCGCACACAGGCTATCAATCTAGATGCCTCAAAGGAGATGAGGATGGTAAGCATGAAACAATAGATCTACAGACAATTGCTGAACGCTGCATAGAATGGAAAGGTAGGAAACATTTCAGATTGTAGGGAAGTCTGGACGTACTTTACCCGTCTTCATGCACGCTCCTGATGAAGCATTGCTTCTACAACGCTAATCATCCTGCGACAACTGGGAAAAAACGGCAACCATTTAGCACCTGACAACCGAATAAAAAATCAGGCCTCAAAATCCAAACTTAGAAGATAAAAAATGATGTGCCAATAGTTTTTTTTTTTTTGGATTTGCTAGTGCCTAGACATCCAATCCGGACGTTAGCTCTGTACGGTCCATCGTAATATTTTTATCCCATGTGTGCAACATTACTCGATCATATATGAAAAAAAAATTGATAAAAATCTCAATGTTGTACACATAAAAATAAAATGTTACATATATGAAATCAAAATATTGCACACATGAAATAAAAATGTTGCACAACAAACACTTCTAGAGGGGAAATTTTATCCAAGTGACCCAGGAACCCCAATTTCAAACCATACTTAGGCAAGCATACCTTTGAGCATATGATCAGAGTATCTTCAGTAAAAACAAGTATTTACTTATTAAATTATTATCACCTTGCATAAAAATTAAAATCATATTTTAATCTGGATAAATGCTATGAGAAAGAAATGAAAAGATATATCGCGGTCTCAACTGCTGGAGCTGTTGACCCGCAGGATAAGCAAGGGTAAACAGTTGGGAAAGCCACTATCGTACCAAGAATTAAGGGCAAACGGCTAACTAAGCCACTGTTGTGCCAATAAATAAGAGGCGGGCAGGGTACCCGTGGCAATAGAAAAAGGGGGCAAGGTTGGGACCCTCTGCATAGAAATATTATATAAGGATAAACCAATTCTCACTACAAGTTGTATCATCGTATCGGCCATAGTCTCATTTAGGATGGACAAAAAATGCTATTCTACCAAAATTAATTATAACTCCATTTGGGTATGCAAGACTAGATAAGGCCATGTGAGGCAAGGCTTAGGGTGGGTGTTATGTGATGGGGAAACCTTTCTAGCACGTGTTGGACGATGGAGTAACCTCCCTGACACACAGTTAGCAAGATGGTGATTCCTAAGGTGGTGCTAGGTGATGGGGAATCCTCTCTAGCATGTGTTGGGCGATGGGGAAGCCTCCTCGGCACAGGGGTCAACATCGTGGTAACTGGGTGGAGTTATAATACACTAAAGTAAAGAAAATATTCTGAGCCATGACTTTAGCACCGTATCTAAGGAAATGTGAATGAACCTGTTGCAGTCAAAGTCGGGATGGTAGCATCGTATCTAAGGAAATGCGAATGAACCTGTTGCAGTCAAAGTCGGGATGGCTATGAGTAAAATGATACAAACCTACACAACGCTAAACAAAATCGTAAATTCACACCTGTCTCCTGGACTAGAGACTACGGAAGCTTACAGGGGGTATTTTCTCTGAACACGAGTGTTTAGTAGATTTCTAAATTAACAATTTGAAATTCTTACACGACCTAAAGATATTTATTTTCTAAATGAAAATGAGAATGGATGCTCCAGAAAATATTAGATTATAAGCATATAATGCATTTTTGTTAAATAAGCTTGTTAAGTACTCTGTATTTACTCTTATTATTAACCCTTATTGTTATAGATGAATCAATACAACGATCTACACGGTTATACAAAAATCTACGTCGAGGACAGCTACATCGAAAGAAGCTAGCTTGGCCTGAAGTATGTTGTGCATAAGACGGAAGCCCCGTATGGACACTGGGGTGATTAGAAGACAGCCAAGAGCAGTTTTTGTGAAATTGAGTACATTAGTGTGTAGCTGTCTACTCGTCTCTCTTTGTATAAATATTAGTAGTATCACACTATCACTTCCTTTTCAATTATTATAATATTCGGGCAGAACTTATTAAAGCCCTGGTTTGGACTGTAGCCCTGCGTGGTAATGGTATTTTAATAATGATGTACCATCTCTAATTATTGTTCTGTTGCAACACTCCAATGGACTTATTATTTATTAGAACGGTATTCTACTGATTAAATGAATAATAATCTATTGACTAGTGTTATTATCTCTTGGTAATGACACGGATAGTCACAATGGCTCTACTCGTGTCCAGCGGTACCAACAAGGGGCGCATCAGTGGGACTGTGGGAGTATCCGGTTGAATCAACCCAAGATCGATCGGTTCCATCGCACTCAATCCATCAAGCTTTCTTTCTCTCTTTCCTTGCCAGAAAAGCTTTTCCGTGTAGCAGCAGTGTGCCTGCCTTTGCAACTGATGGCTGCTGATCTCCAGAGTCGCAGGCACGGACATGTTGGGATGGACAGTAGCAATGCTGACAGTTCATAGTCCCCAACAGATCTACCATACATTGCCAGTAGCAAACTAGCAATGTACTACACAGTAGACAGTAGACACACGTATAGACTTGGTTACAATATACTGTAACATGTTCTTTCTAATGCTGATACAGATACAGGCTGGAGCGTACCTCGCGTTCTCAGCAGCTGGTAATGTGAAACAAATGCAGACATCAACAGATCAATTAAACATCAAAGTTTGACCAACCATGCATGCTTTGCAGGCATCACGTGCAAGAACAAAGGAGGTCAAGAAGTTGGAAAAAAGGCAGGAGGCCACTGGAAAATTCTCTTTATATAGGTTTGGGTGCATGTCTCGGGGGTGCCGCATACTTGGAGACATTACTTGGGTTTTTGGGCACTGGGAACGGCTATTGGCAAGACCATTGAAGTGGATATGTTTACGTACAGGAAATTGGGTGTGATTCGAATCAAAGTTGGAATGATGGATAGAGCGTTGCTACCTGTGAAGCCCGATACTGTTTTTGGGTTGTTTGGGTATGATATTACTTTCACTTTGGAGAGTGATAAGTTTATTCCCGCTGTCCCTGTTCAACGAGTGGAAGATTCTATGATTCATGACGGAGATGGAGCGAGTGATCATACGGCAGATCGACAGGGTGGTAACCATTTGTCGAAGAAACAAAAGCAAGCAAATGACCCCGGCTCATCCTCAAATACAGCGGTTGTCGACGGTGGTCCGACCCCGATGCAGCTCAGTGCGGGTGTACCTGCGCTTCCTGGCAGCAGTACTCCTGTTCGGTCTGTGAGGGAGGTTAATGCTTCAACTGTTGAAGTCTTTGCTAATTCTTTTGATTGCTTGGCGGAGCTCCAATCTGGTGACATTGGGGATGATCAGCCATCGCCTGCCTCTGTGTTGATTGGAGAGATCCCGGTTTCTGTACTTGGGGGTTCCAATAACGAGACTGTTTCTGATGTCGCGTTGCTAAAAGGCAATGTGGTTACTCGGGAACAAGGTACCAGCTCGTCTCCTAATGCGTTTTCGATTTCATTTGCGGATTGTGATCCATCCTTTCCTGCTGAAATCTCTTTTACTTCTCCTTTTATTTGCTCAGATGGTGCTCATTTTGGTGATGCTGCTACTGGGCCGGCTGGTCCAAATTTATTGCCAAGGGTGTATGAGCCTGTTGAACTGGTGAATGCGATGGCTGCACCGGAAAGTTCACCGCGAGTAGACGGCAAATCTGGTAGCAAAACTAGTTCCAATTTAACCGATTCTATGGCTGAGAACTTTAATTCTGTGGATGGTCTTCGTCGCAGTTTACGTTCTAATTCTCGAGTCAATGGGACTATTGCAGCGGATGAGAATATGATGTCCAAGGCGATGAAGCGAACTGCGCAGCGAAATTTGGACATTCTGAGGGGTAACAAGATGGTGGCCTCTAATAGCGGAATGTCACACTCGCTTTCCGACTCACGGTTTCAATTAAGTGGTAATCCTATTTCGACCTCTCCGATTTCTTTTGTTGGTTTGCCTTTTGATTTGTGCGCTAAAAACCTACAAAGTATCGGTTTTAAATTAGGCAACGGTTGTAATGATAGTGTTAATTTGTCTATTAATGCGCTAAAACGTATTGAGATTGATCGAAGAAAATTACAAAAGGTATAGACTGTCAATAGTAAGAATGGTATCGCTATTCAGGTGGATAATTGTGATGATGATGTCGCTGAACCTTCGAGCGATGTACTCTCACAATTGATCCAGGAGGTTTCAGAGGTGGATTTTGATGAGGGAGATTTGGACACAAGGATTTGTGATCTTAAGGTCTCTCCTCGAAAATCAAAGAGTAGGAAGGATAAAAGGAAAAAAAATAAAAGTTAACAAATGAAAGGTTTCTTTTGGAATAGCAGAGGTCTTTCAGACTTGGCTAAATTTAAATACATTGCTGACGCAGCATTAGATCACAAGCTAGATTTTATAGCTATATTGGAAACAGGAAATCAAGATATGTCAAAATCGAATTTGGCACGACTCTCCGGAGGTACCGATTTTGTTTGGCATTGTCTTCCTCCAAAAGGTCGGTCTAGTGGCATCCTCCTTGGGATTAATGCTACTGTCTTAGACTTATCGGTTATACTTGAAGGAGATTTTTTCGTCAAGTTTCATTTGGTTAATAAAATGGATAAGTTTAAATGGATTTTGATGGCAGTGTATGGTCCAGCTCAAGATGACTTTAAATCAAATTTCTTGGCTGAATTAGTTCGTGCCTGCCAACAAAATCAGTTGCCTACTCTGATTGGAGGGGATTTTAATATTATGAGATATAGTAAAGAGAAGAACAACACAAGGTTTAATAATCGATGGCCGTTCCTGTTTAATGCTGTGATTGATAGCTTCGACTTAAGGGAAATTGAGCTGACTGGTCGCCAGTTCACTTGGGCAAATTCCTTACCTAATCCGACTTTTGAAAAGTTAGATAGAGTTCTCATGTCCTCAGAATGGGAATTCAAATATCCGCTAGTGTCAATTCAGGCTTTAGATAGAGGGGTGTCTGATCATACTCCGCTACTCCTAGACACGGGGCAACCCGCGTACTCGGGAGGAGTGAAACTTTTTAGATTTGAGTTGAGTTGGTTCACACATGAGGATTTTCAGGAGCGAGTCATGGAGGTCTGGAATAAGTCGGTAACGGGGAATAATTCGGTGCAACGGTGGAATACTAAACTTAGCGCCTTGCGAAGGCATTTGCGTGGCTGGGCTTCCAATATTGGTGGAAGCTATAAGCACCAGAAGGCTGCTCTGCAGGCTATTATCACAGACCTTGATACCGCGGCTGAGGTAAGGGATTTGACTGAGGACGAGTGCTCCCTTCTAGCCCAGTCTCGGGGCGACCTTACCAGTTTACTGAGAGAGGAGGAAATTAAATATTACCAGCGGGCTAAAGTCAAGGATTTTTTATATGGAGATAACAATACTAAGTATTTCCATATGATTGCAAATGGTAAACATAGGAAAAAGAGGATTTTTTTTCTCTCGATGATGTTAATGGGAAAATTGAGGGACAGTCAAATCTCAAAGAATACATTACACATTTCTATAAAGATCTGTTTAGTGAGCCTGAAGAGAGTTCCTTTAATCTGATCGATGATCAGATAGAGGATATTAATCAGGTCTCCGATTCTGAAAATAATATTTTGACCGCCCCGTTTTCTGAGGAAGAAGTAAGAAATGCAGTTTTCAATATGGAACATAACAAAGCTCCAGGTCCGGATGGCTTTCCTGCTGAGTTTTATCAGAAATTTTGGGAAACCATAAAGGGAGACCTGATGCGAATGTTCTATGAGCTCCACACAGGAGAGCTGCCTATTTTTAGTTTGAACTTTGGGGTGATTACTTTATTACCGAAAGTTAAGGAGGCTAATGTTATTCAGCAGTACAGGCCCATTTGTTTACTCAATGTGAGTTTTAAGATCTTCACAAAAGTGGCGACAATGAGAATTAATCTAATTGCTGATAGAGTCATTAGTCCAACTCAAACTGCGTTTATGCGTGGACGCAATATCCTAGAAGGTGTCGTCATACTGCATGAAACGGTGCATGAGTTACATCGTAAGAAATTGAATGGGGTAATTTTGAAGATTGATTTTGAGAAAGCGTATGATAAAGTTAAATGACCTTTCCTATTTCAAACCCTACGCATGAAGGGATTTTCGTCCAAGTGGATAACTTGGATTAAATCCTTCATTCACGGGGGTAGTGTGGCTGTCAATGTTAATGATGAAATTGGTCATTTCTTCCAGACTAGGAAGGGACTTCGTCAGGGTGATCCTTTATCGCCAATTTTATTTAACATTGTTGCGGACATGCTTGCCATTCTTATTAGAAGGGCAAATGAGGAGGGTCAGTTTAACGGCATTGTACCCCATCTAGTGGATGGAAGTTTGTCGATTCTACAATATGCGGACGATACGGTGTTATTTTTGGATCATGATGTTGATAAGGCAAAAAAATCTTAAACTCTTGCTATGCGCTTTTGAGCAATTATCTAGACTGAAGATTAACTTTCACAAAAGTGAAATTTTCTGTTTCGGTGATGCAGAAGAAGCTAGACAGGATTATGTGCACTTTTTGGGTGCCAATCCGGTGAGTTGCCAATCAGGTATCTCGGCATCCCGATACACTATAGAAAATTAAGAAATGTCGATTGGCGATTGGTAGAGGAACGGTTTGAGAAAAAAAAAACTTAGTAGTTGGAAGAGCAAACATCTATCAATTGGGGGTCGATTGACGTTGATAAATTCCGTCTTGAGTAGCCTCCCAATGTATATGATGTCTTTTTTTGCGATTCCAAAAGGGGTTCTAAAGAAATTAGATTATTTTAGATCCAGATTTTACTGGCAAGGTGATGAACATAAGAGAAAATATAGACTTGCGAAGTGGAATATTCTATGCCAGCCAAAAGATCAGGGTGGTTTAGGAATAGCTGATTTAAACATCAAGAACTTTGCGTTGTTGAGTAAATGGCTTTTTAAGCTTTTAACGACAGATGGTATGTGGCAACAACTTTTGAGAAATAAATATCTGGGATCTAAACCCTTAGTGCAAGTTGATCGTAATCAAAGCGATTCACATTTTTGGGCTAGTCTGTTGAAGGTAAAAGGACATTTCCTCCGGTATGGATCTTTTATTATTAAAGATGGCTCGCAAGTCAGATTTTGGGAAGACAAATGGTTAGGCAATGATAGTTTGATGAACCAATATCCTGGTTTATACAACATTGTTAGACCAAAATTTGTCACAATTTTGGAAGCCTTGGGCTCTTCTCCACCTAATTTTTCTTGGAGACGTGATTTAATTGGTCCCAAGATGGCGGAATGGAACAACTTATTAGCACGGCTAGCCAATGTTCAGCTGTCACAAGGACATGATGACTTTCACTGGTCTTTACAACCTAATGGACAATTCTCGGTGAAATCACTTTATAGAGCACTGATTCAAACACCTGTCCCTAATTTGAATAAACGCCTATGGAAACTAAAAGCCCCGCTTAAGTTGAAGATCTTTTTGTGGTCCCTTAGGAGGGGTGTGGTTTTAACGAAAGATAATCTTATCAAGCGTCATTGGCAAGGGAGCAAGACATGTTGTTTTTGTCATCATGATGAGACAATTCAGCACTTGTTTTTTGATTGTCGCTTCGCGCGAGCTGTTTGGGGTTTCTCTCAAGTGGCTCTGAAGTTAACAAAACCACACAGTGTAGCACATATGTTCAGAAGCTGGTTAAATGGAATAATTAAACATTTGAAATCATTAGTACTGCTTGGGGCAGCAGCAACATGTTGGTCTATATGGTTGTACAGGAATGATATTGTTTTTGAAAAGAAAAACTCTTATTCTCCTTTGTAGGTTATATATGCAATCTCTCACCGACTCCGTTCGTGGGCTATACTGCAACGACCGGAATTGCACGATACGGTTATGGTGGCATCGCGACAGTTGGAGCAGTTGGCGAAGGATATCTTTACCCGGGCTTATGGGTGGCGATCTAGTCTTAGGATTGAATGTCACTAAAGGCTGCTCGTTTCTGTTTTTATTCTTAAGTTGTGTGCCTTTTTAGACAGAGGCTGGAAGTTTTTTGTTCCAACCAGTGGCGGACCTAGGACTAAATTTTAGGGGGGGCTAGCGAGACATAATGTACAAAAGATAAACACACTAAACATAAAGCGAACTATATTTTGCAATCCAAAATCACACATAATTAGAAAAGGAACATAGTAAAAATACAAAATACAACAAAAATTATACCTTGGTAATAGAAAATGTGCCTTCCAATGCCCATAAATATATGTAAGCAGTTATCTGCACACCAAAATTAGCAAACTTAGTGATAAAATCAGAAATTGTATTTGTGAATAGTTATAAAGATTGAAAAAAGGATGAACCGATGAAACATACCAGTAACTAGGATTGAGTAGTAGTAGTGCAAGTACGAGGCAATAGTATTCTACGAGATTTCATGCTTTGAAAGCGTTTTCTAATTCTATCATCATCAAGATTTCTAAAAATCTCTCGCTCAGTGTAGCATATCATCAAGTCACTGAACCACTCATGACAAAATCAGTAAATCACCCGTTCACCACACCAGATTGGCAGATTACCAGAATACCAGATGGGCAGATTCACCACAGTCCACAGTACAGCAGCACAACCCTTTTGGCCTTTCAGTCACTGCTGAGTGCTTAGTCCACCGACCGAAGAATCGACAATAAAATAGATCCACTCGGCGTCTCGGCCGGCAATCGCCACTCCCCAGCAGTACTGCTCCCCGCCTCCCCGGTCCCGACTGGCCCACCGCCCACTCCCCACTTGTGTCTTCGCCAGCCACAAGAACCGAAGAATCAAGAATCAGCACTCCACCTCCACAGGCCACAGCTCCACTCCCCGCTCGGCGCTCGCGTCTTCCCCAGATCGGCAGATCCACTCGGGCCTCGGCCGCTCCCCGCCTCCCCGCTCGGCGCTCGCGGCTCGCCCTCTCGGCTCTCGCGCCTCGCCTTCTCCGCCTCTCTCTCCGTCGGTCCGCCCTACGCCCTCCGGCCCCAGGCCCCAGCGGCCCAGCCCCTCCCCTCCCAGCCTCTGCTCTCCTCCGGTGGGCGCCTGGGCGGTGGTCCGGCACTCCGGCCTCCCTCTCCCTCCCTCTCCGCGAGATCTGGCGCGGGCGCGCGGCGGCGGCGGCGTCTGCTCTCCTGCTCGTGCTCGGTGCCTCGGTGGATCTGGAAAGGCTTCGATGAAGTACTGTTACTGTGCGCCTGTGCTGTGCTGTTGATGTGGATCTGTTCTGGTTTCTTGGTGGGCTTTGCTGCAATTTTGTTTTCGGCCCAAGTTTGTTGACTGTTGTAATGTTGTATTTTGGGCCCAACTTTGCTGTGATGTTTTCGGCGGCTCAGCCTCGCCGTCAGTCCGTCAGAGAGCGGTATCTCCGGCCGGCGGTGGGCGGTGGCGCCCCTGCCGGAGGTAGGGGGGCTAGGGGGGTACCCATGCTCCGGCTGGAGGTAGGGTGGGCGCCAGCCCCCCTTGACCCGCCGGTCGGTCCGCCACTGGTTCCAACGATGTGTATCAACTCGATGTACTGAACTTGGGATTAATAAAGTCTTCCTTTTCCAAAAAAATATATATATTTACTCATTCATCTCATCTCTCTTTGCCACCTGAAGATGAGCAACAAGGATGGGCTAAGCTCACACAATACTTACTGTATGTACAAATGAATGCCACCACAGCTATGGACAATGTCATACCCTACTCGGATAAGAAAATTTCACCTTCCCTTGCTACGGCTCCAGAGCTAGTCAAATGTGTAATACAACCACATACAACAAACATCTATGTGAATATATTATCACCAATCACCTTGGTCCAGAGAGCTCCATGGCTTCCAGGCCAAGCGAGGATTCATCCGCACCAAAATCCATGAATTTTGGAGGCAGAAGCTCCGACGAGACAGACTTCGGTGTGTCGACATTTTGCAATGCCTCCCATTTCTCTGCGAGCCCGTCCCCTTCCAGCATCCTGATTACCTCGGACATTCTGGGGCGGTGAGATGGGTAATACTGTGTGCACAGCAGAGCCACCTGAACCATTTCCTCCAGCTCGAACCTGTCATAGTTGCTACTTAGGTCTTTATCCACCATCATGCTCAGCTGCTTTTCTTGATGAAGTTTCTTTACCTGGAACCATATGCAAATATCACAAATGCTGTTCACGGTGACACAAAGAACTAACATGCAAGAACAAATAATGTCCCTTCATGTTTTTTGGCAGCCTTCTGAGATCTCATCTCGTTTGAACAGAAGATGCTAACTGATGGTGGATGGTCAATACGTCCACAATCAAATAAATTGAGACAGGATATTTATCTAGCTTATCAGGGAAGCATATTCTCGGGGAAAAAAAAAGGCATCGGTATTGCTATCTTAGTTATTTTTCAGTGCCTTCATCGAACCATAAGAAAAGACTTGAAGAAGGCTTCACGATGGTGAAGATTTATTTCTTCAACAGTTAATTTAATACTCTATTGGTAAATGACACTCACAATGAAATGTGGATCGGTTACATTCTTCTTGTGTAAATTTGCCTTTGGTTTCTCCAAGCATAAGCATATTTTCCAACTTATCTGCTTTTGCTAGGAAAATATGCTTCATTATCTTGGACACCAAATCTTATCATTGAATGTACTCAACATAAAAAGGCAAAAAGAAACGTAAGAGTGGCATACAGACTTGTCAAAAAAGCTATGACGGGACTAAACTAAAGGGCAAAGCCAAACAAGCTCTGATGCAAAGGAGAAATCAGTCTTTTCATATAAAACAATAAAGTGAATTTGAAACTTTTTAAAGAGAAAAGTGAATTTACGCATAGAAACACAAGATAACATACTTACCCAATCAAGCACTCCACCCTTCTGATTTGCTAGCCTTCCAAAATCTAATGCCTTCTGGCCAGTGATCAACTCAACCAACAAGACTCCAAACCCAAAAACATCTGTCTTCTCTGATGACTGGCCAGTTGATAAATACTCTGGAGCTATATGTCCTACAGTCCCGCGCACTGCAGTGGTAACATGGGACTCCCTGTGATCCAAAAGTTTTGCCAATCCAAAATCTCCCACAATTGCTTCAAAGTATTCATCAAGAAGCACATTGGAGGCTTTTACATCACGATGGATTATTTTTGGATCACACTGTTCATGCAAATAAAGTAGCCCTCGTGCTGTGCCCAGTGCTATCCTCTTCCTCCTTGACCAATCTAGAGCTGGCCTCCCATTTACAAGTTCTGATAAAAAAAATGAATGCAACTTTAAGCGCCTCATGATACCAAAAGGTGAAGGTTAGTTTGCTTGCAAACTAAATAATATACTCAGATAATACTCATACAATGTCTGTTATTATTGACTAGTATATGCCATCAATCATAAAGAGAGACATGTGATGTCGTGGATGGGCTCAGTTCATATTCCAAAATATGGTGCAGGGCAAAATATCGCATGCACAGATTATTGCTTAAGTCAATAAGGGGAGCAGGAGTAAGGATTTAAGTTAATCAACAAAACTAACTAATACGAGAGCAAGCAGGATACTTGTAATAAAAGGACAGACACCGTAGCCAAGCGTTGTTTGATGGCACAACAGAAGGGTGAAGCTAGCCTGGGAAGATATGTGGTAAAATGGTAGGTCTGGCTGGGTCAAGATCACAAGTGATTACGAGATAGTGTGTATCAGGCTAATTCGTTTGTAGTTTGTACTTTGTAGTAGCAGAGACCAATCTATTATATGACAAGCTATAAGTGAAAATGCTAGGGTTTTCTTCTTGTCTTCAACAATACCAAGCTTCAGCTGTATTTCTGTTGACTCGTTGAGCATTTGATGACAGTTTGTGCTCAGTGGATACAGCAATATACCAAAGATTGTAGTAGCAGAGGCCACATCTATATTTCACAGTAGAGCAGGGTAGACAACTACATGACATGCTATAAGTGAATATGCTGAGGTTCTCTTCTTGTCTTCAACACTACCATGCTTCAGCTGTATTTCCGTTGATTTCAAGTTGAGCATTTGATGACAGTCTGTGCTGAGTGGATACAGCAATACACCAACATGGATCCATGCTAGACTGGCTATTTGAAATAAGCCTAAAATATGGCCAGGACAAGGCAAAATTAAATGGGCGACTAATGAAGGTGCTCATGTAATGGAAGTGGTTTAATAACTCTGCAAACATTGGAAAGCCGACATTGGAAAGTATGTCATTATTTTTGTATTGAATGACTTGGAACATTAGTGGGAAACTTGCTTGACAGTTATGTCAGATGCATGGGGAATCTTACATCTACAAACACTTGCTTGACAGTTATGTCAGATGCATGGGGAATCTTACATCTACAAAAATTACGAGCAAATTTTGATAATCATCTTTCTCGCTTCTGACAAACTTGTGTATTTTTTCTTCAACTTGTTTATTTTAAAGAAGTTGGGACTGATGATGTGTGCCACAGATGTATACACTGTATACGCATGAAGGTTATGGGCATGAAGAAAGAGACTGACCCCGCAATTGAGAAGCAACACTTCCATTTGGCATATAAGGATAAACAAGCAATCTCTCATTCTCTGTAGTGCAGAATCCAATAAGCCTAAGGAGATTCCGATGAACAGCCAAGCTTATGACTTCGACTTCAGTTTGGAATTGAACTTCCCCACCAACAGCATTATAGTCCTTCAATCTTTTAACAGCAACAACTGCCCCATCACGTAACAAACCCTTGTATACTATTCCGTACCCACCTTCACCTAAAATGTTCTTTGAGTTGAAATTGTTTGTAGCTGCTCGAAGCTCCTTGAAGGTATACCGCTTCAGATGACCCAAACACACTTCTGGGTCATATTGATCTGTAGGTAAGAGCAGGTATAAGGTACCATAGTACTGGAAACTAAAACAGCATAACATGCAAGACAAGGAAGCATGCACATAAACAGAGAGAGCGCTAAAAAGATCAGAGCAAGTCATATAGGGGTAAAAGAAGACATATGATGTTTATTGCAAGGCAATCCATGTTTATTGCAAGGCAAATCAATGTACCAAAAGTAACTGGGGCATCATGATTATGAACTGCACCAAAGGTCTTCCTAATAAAGACTACCAGGCTATCATGTAATAGATTCAATCTGTTTGCCTAACGTAGGGGAATAAAGACCTCTTTCAGCCCATATATTAAAACAACAGAAGAAACTCCACCAAGAATTTTACACTACTCTTTGTGTCAAGAGTAAAAACATCTCAGCTTGTAAATGTAAATGCGTCGCTGTATCTTTGTACAGATGAGAACCTTTTAAGTTCCCTTCGGGACAAAGAAAGAAAGACAGCATCTGGAGGCATGGTCCAGGTCAATGAGTCATTTAAGTCATGTACTTCATGATCACCAAGTAAAGTAGTCTTGCTTGGGCAGCTTGTGTGATGCTAGGACGCATTAAGGCATTAGCGTGCAACTTTTGATGCTAGGACACATTACGGCAGTAGTGTGCAACTTTTATGAACTGCATTGTTCTTACGGACTCGGGAAAAACCAAAAGCAAACAATAAATGAACCATGAAATGAATGGGATACAGTGTAAAACAAACCCATCAGGTTTGGGAAATTTCTATCGTGTTAAGTTTCTGGACTATAGAGAGTTTTATACCTAAATGACAAATGCTGTTTAAATTGTAACTATTTCTACTGAACTGCAACAAATTAATCACCTATGGTATCACGGGAAGCTATACAAGAATGAAATGCTGAATGAATGTTAATTGTATTGGCCCACAAAATGGATTAAAGGGTGCCTCCTTTTAATGTTCCGATTATCAAGAGAATTTATAGCTCATTATGGAGATCATGAACATCAGAGCAATGCTCAATTTTGTCATTGTTATGGGGAAAATATTCTAGAATTCCATTAGTGGATTCAATATACTAGAACACTTGGAAAAATACAGCTCAAATATCAAGAAATGATAAGATTGCTCAAACACTACAAATCCAGGTGGTGCTAGTATGATCGCATAAACACAGAATCGAAAAGAATATTACCATTTACATCAAAAAAGATTTGTTGATTACGTCTATATCGCCACCAAAGCAGCATACCGACTGCAATACAGACAGATGCTACTGAACCAACAGTTGCTCCACAGATTATAGCGATTCGGTGGCTTCTTGCCATGCTTTGTTGTGGCTGAGCTGAGGAAAAGGAGAGGAATATGAATAGTACACACAAGAAGAAAATTACCAACTTTTCTATCATGGAAGCATATTTCCCGAAGCTGAACAATGAACAACAAACCCACTCTTTAGGTCATCTGGTGGATAAGAAAGTGGGTCCAGCGACACAGAAGGGCAATTATCTCCAGACTTGACACTACAGATCATTGGATTTCCAGCGATACTGTTCAAACAAGTAATAATACAGTGTGTTCATGGGGGAATTCAAGTAGCCAAGGTGAAAGGGGATAAGCTGAATTACTTACTTGAAAGTTCTTGCAGAAATCTTTGGCAACGGACCGCTCAGATTGTTAAATGAAAGATCTCTATATTACAGGTCAATGCAAGCTGATTATTACAATACACCAATGAAAGAGAAAAACAGGAAAAACAAAAAAGGGAGTAACAGAACGCACACAAGAGCAAGGCCATTAATGGTGGCTAGTGAATCAGGTAGAACTCCAGATAAGCTGTTGTTGTTCAATTTCCTGGTAGCAACAAGTGAACCAGAAAATTAAATAAAAGTAAATTGCTGTATACAGCAAGAGGACTGAAAAATCAAGAACCAAGGAAAGAAATCTTACAGATAGTTGAGGTTCTTGAGATCGCCAAGTGAACTCGGGATACTCCCAGTAAGCTGATTGTCTGACATGTCAAGCGTCTGTAGCATCCCCAGTCTGCCTATGCTACCAGGAATAGGGCCAGAAATTGCATTGTTCTGTAATAGCCTGTCCAAGAACGACGAAGTTGAAGACTTTCAGTCTTTCATTTGTCTAGAGTCTAGAGCTATCCATTTCAAGAAAATGTCATGCTGCCCAAGCTTCCAATTTGAAATGCCACGGGTAAAGTAAACAACAGGGGATCAATGAGCTTACACAGATTGCAGCCTGGTGAGGTTCTCGATGCCGGGCGATAATTTGCCAGACAAGCTTTGGCTGGGCAGGCCTCTGCGAGCACAGATCACGCGAGAAGATCAGTCCTACCTACGCAGCCATTGTTGGTGCTGGCACGGGAAGGAAATCGGCATGAACAAAGGAAGAACAGAACGTACAGCGCAGAGACGTAGCCGTCGGCGGAGCAGGTGACCATCCTCCAGCTGCAAGGGTCGACGGAGTTGATGTCCCAGTTGTCGAGGACGTTGTAGGGGTCCTGCAGCTCCGTCTTGATGGACATGAGCGCCACCACTGCGGTACAGCCACAAGCAAGAAGGCTCAGCTTCACCAAATCTTATATTAGCAGCAAAAAACTAAAACCCCGCATGTATGGCGAGGCAGCACAAGCACAGAAGCCGCATTTTCTTGTTCTTATCCAAAGCGAGGATCTTTTTTCTTTGCATGAAGCATGAACTTTGAGTCGGAGATTACCAACCAAAATTTCTTTGAGTCGGAGATTACCAACCAAAATTTCTTTCTACCAACTTCTCAAGGAGGATGAGAACAGCCGCGCGCGAGGGTGGGCGGGTTACCTTCGTAGTTGATGCCGGCCGGGGAGAGCGTCGCGGTGGACGAAGGCAGAATCACGTCGAGCACGGCGGCAACCACCACCCACCACCGCCACCGCATCCACATCCGCACCCCCATCCCCGCAGGCCGCAGATTCGTTTCGGCCAAGAAGAGGAAGAAGATGAAGAAACCCACACCCACAATTCCCCGGGACCCCACACGCTCCGCAGCAGCAGCAGCAGAACTATGCAAACTCACGGACCCATCCGCCAAGAAGGCGAGCAATCCGCCTATCTAATCCAATCCGATGATCCTAGCGCAAGGAAAGCGAGGCGCTCACGCCGAGGGAGAGGTGTGTGGTGTGGTGCGGTGGGGGTGGGAGTGGAGTGGAATGGGGGCAGGCAGAGGCGAGGCGAGAGGAGGCACGGTAGAAACGCCAAGAAGCACCTGCCACTCCCCTAGCAATCCATGCTGCCGCTGCTCACCACCAGCACCCGCTCCATGCCGTTTGCCGTGCCGCTGCAAACCGCCAAATGCTTTAAGCTCGCTCTCACGCGGATGCGCATGCCTACGTTGCCATCACCGTTGCGACCACACTCCACAGTCCCTCCTCCATCCTTTTCTGCTAAACTTCCTCTCTTCTTTTTCACCTTTCGTATTCTCCTGGTAGACAGTATCAGAAAAATACGGCTGATTTGAGGGGCTAACCGAAGTGACAATGCTCTCTCATTCCAAAATACTCCTTGTAGTCGTAGTACTAACAACCATACATAGCATAATATTCTTCTTGTACTGGTACTAGTATAGTGTTTCGTGAAGGGAAAAATAATAATGTTCAAGATTATGTTCAAGATTGGACGCGTTCTGTTGTCGTTTCCGTAAGTACAGTGCTAATGACAGGACACATGTTTGTCATTACCTGTCACTCTACAAAGCCGAGCTGAGCTGAGCTGAGCTGCACTCATCTCTACGCTGGCTGTAAATGTAACAATAAAAAACAGAATGATGAAGGAATAAAAAAAGCCTAGGAGGAAGGAACGGGAGGCGGGTGAAACTGAAAAGCTTTGTGGGGCACTGCCGAGTCACATGCTTGCCTTTTATTTCATCTCGTCTCGTCCTTTCTTGTCTCGTCGCTCGACCATGTGGCATAGGCGCATAGCCATAGCCAGCAGCGATCTCTCTCTCTCTCTCTCTCTAGCCCATCAGTGACATAGAATCTTATGCTCCTTTGTCCCTCTCGCAGCTCAAGTTCTTGCTTATTGGCCTGTTCAATTCGGCATCTTTCCGGAATGGGGCTTCCCTATCCCCTCTCTCTTTATTTTCCTCCCTATTCCCTCAATCTAAACCACTCACATTTCATCCAATAGTTAATTTTTTATATATTTTCACCATTTGCCCATCCATCATAAATAATAAAAAATATAGGAAAAAATAAAATTTATTTTTTCATTATAATTTTTTTACAGAAAAAAATAAAATTATAATTTCTGTAAAAAAAATTTATAATAAAAAATAAATTTTATTTTTTTTATTTTTTTATTATTTATGATGGATGGAAAAATGGTGAAAATATAAAAAAAACTAGCCATTGGATAAGATTTGAGTGGTTTAGATTGAGGGGATAGGGAAGCCCCATTCATCTTCCCGTCCCCAGGTGCCCCTCACCTCACAATGTTCAGATTGGTAAATCGGCGAGCAAATGTATCATCAGTTCTCTAATACGTGTATCTTCTGAAGGCACTCGGTCGATCGGTCCTAGTTAGGCCCTGATCAATATGGCTTCAGCTTATTTTTGCACTATTCATAAATTTCGTCTTTTTCTGAACTTTTGGCTTTTTTTGAGTTTTTTTACCGGTTCTTTTTTCCTCGTATTTGTTTACATTATACGTGATGGGCTAATATGTTTTTTCTATTTTTAAATTTTTTTAAATTTAATTATGGTAAATAAGTCTCTGTCAGCTACAGTGCTTTTTTCAGCCAGCTACAGTGTTTTCAGCCATAAGCCATGAGGCTTTCAGCCGAACCGATCAAATTCAGCAGAATGTACGACTCAGTATGGGGAAAAATTCATTCAGTTTGGGGATGCCACTTGTTATATTTATATTCTGTTACCCTTCTTCTGCATAGCGCTACTTAGATCGACTTAAAGTTTGTGAGATACAGTATAAACAAATATAATATCAAGAGCGAATAAAATAAATCTCATTGGGAGAACAAAATAACAATATTGAAGCAACCACAACAAGAGAAACAATTTAGCGAAACAGATCGCAAATTCTTTAAGTAACAACCTCAAAAGAGTAAAAGGGATCATCGCTTACTCGAAACTCTCTTGAATATTTTATGACCCTCGGATTCTTGTCCTATACAATTCTTCTAAGTGCTAAAGCATATCCTAACAACTAATCTTCTGGTGCGCCTCCTGCTTTAGATGAGCATGCTAGGTTGCTTCTCAATGATTATACCTCATAGTTTATATAGTCCCGTCTAACTCTTCTACAATTTAAAATATAAATTAGAATCTAAATAGGAATAGGAATCACACTCCTAATATGATTCATTTAGAGTTCTTTATAGCACATATTTTCAAATCCTAAAAGACTATAAGAGTTACTTTAACTCAACAATCTCTATCTTGATTTTTATCCGTTAAAGTCACTGTACTCCTCCAAAAACAAAAAAAAGATGGATCTTATATAGAGAACTAAAATAATATCATTGAAGCAACCACGACAAGAGATAAGGGATTTGACAAAACCGACACCAAATTTTTGAAACACAACCTCGAAAGAGTACGTGGGATTGTTGCTCACTCACAAATCCTCTCGAATCTTTTAAGACCCTCATATCCTTACCCTATACAATTATTTTAAGTGTTAAAAAATATCCTAAGCTCTAATCATCTCGTACGTTTGCTACTTTGAAAGAGTATGCTTGGTTGCTTATCCATGATCACCCCATAGTTTATATAGTTTCTCCCAACTCTTCTTTAATTTGGAGTAGGAATCATAATCTAAATAGAAGCAAGAGTTCTAGTTCTAATAGAATTTATTTAGGACTTTTTATAGTACATCTTATCAAATCCTAAAAACTATACATGAGTCAGCTAGCTCCACACTGCTGGCCACTACCGCTGTCAATTTTTTTCTTATTCATGAGTACAACAAGGATGCAATGACGCACGCGTACACAACACAGCACCACACCTGGGTGTGTCCAATGCACACACTAAGATAAGGCGGAGACCCTAGAGTCCCACGAAAAGTGGGCACACACTTTAACCACTAGACGCACTCACATACGCATACACTCAGAGAGAATATTTATATAAACAGTACCCGAAGAGTACCGCTCAAATGAACAATACCCTCGAAAACGAGGTCCTAGGATCAAGCCTATGCGGGCTGCAAGATAGCAACAACACCATCTAAGCAAGGTTCGGTCTCCAACACTGTTAAAGGGTGAGTTTGGTAGAGCTTATGCTTAGGCTTTGGTTTTCGTTACTATAGTAACTAATTTTAAGCGGTGAGTTTTTTAAGATGGGGTCTATAGGTAATTATAGTAGATATTATATAGAGTTCGGCTATATCAATTAGAATCATATGCGATTATTTCTTTATACGTATTGTCTCTAGGGAATAGATAGAATTTAAAAAACATAATAAAAAAACAAAACTATAGACAAAAAAACAACCCACCCAAATTGTGCCTAGCCAACGCCCGATTGATACAGCGGCGGCCATCTGATTCTGATCGAGAGCGGGCGAGCGAAACGAGGTTTTTGCTGGGCCCCTGCGCTGCGCCCGATCGACCGCGTGCAGGCTGCAGCAGTGCATCTAGCAGCCCGTGCGTTTCTGCTGCTCCATCCACATCCCAGGTCCCACCTTCCAGCCTCAACTTATCCTCGACTCTGGAACCTGAAACATGCGTGCTCGCCTCTACACCGATACACACCACCGGAGTGCACGGGGTGCGCTACACACGGATTGTTTACGATTACTACGTAAATTAAATTGTTTTCCTTACAATTTCTGGATCATTTTTTTGACCGCTTTAATGTTAACGTGAATGCCACTAAATAGATCATTTTTACGGCTTTAGTGTTAACGGGAATGTTACTACGATGGTGCTTATTAGCTTATTTTTATACTGTAGTGGCTGAAAATACACTACAGCTACTGTTAGTGTAATTAAATTAAAAATAAAAATTATATCATCATGATCAACAAAAAAATAAAAAAAAAGAGAAAACAAAAATCATAAAAAATATAAAACTAGAAGCTGAAATCTGAACCTCTAATGAGCTGGGCAGTGTAAAGTAGAAGACGCTGATACACGGATGACAACGGTGGATGGGCACTTCTTTGGATAGAAGCTGCTACGAAACGTGGTGCAACTGCTGCCACGCTTGGCAAAGCTTATGAATGCATTATTGCACGTGCAACCTGTATGCGACCGACCGGGCTAGGCTTTTTGCCGCTACGAGTGTGGTGTAGCGAGTCAAATCGAATGGGAGAGGCGTGACACCTCAATTATGGCATCCACCGTAAATTTCTCCGCCTTGGTTGGCTCCACCCAGACAGCCAACCTCAATCCATTCCACCGGGCGTTTCTTCCTGCCTGATTGCATCTGCTGCTGCATTGGATGATTGGATCGATCTCCAAGCTGCTGTGAGCTTGGATGGATCTTAATTATGACGCATCTATCCTCGAGCTTATTTCCAATTCTGTAGCATCACGGGGCTACCAATAGAACGGGACCAACTCTCGTCCTCAACGTCTATCCTGTGGCTGTGTTCTTTTGGTTTTCTTTGATTTTTTACTTTCTGCAAAGATGGAGGTAAGTTTTTCAAAGTGGATTTTTAAATAATCTTTTAAATATGAAATTATGTGTGTCATTTATATCCGAGTCTCTATTATTCGTTGACATCTTAAAAAGTAAAGATAAAACTATCAACCATAATGTAAAGAACAGAGCATATATAATTTAGGTGACCAAGCCGTCAATTTTCAGCCTAAATCTCGTATTACAGTATTAAAACAAGATGTTTAGGCCTGAGCAAGATTAGGGGGTGTTCGGCAGGGCACAAGCCGCTACAGTACCTAACTTTTAAACGGAATATTTTCTCAAGACGGGGTCTACAAGTTAAACGTAGTACACGTTAAAAGCCCAATATCTGTACCAGCCAAAATCGCAAGTGAGTATCGATCTCTCCGTAATCTGTACCGTAAACAGCCAAAATTCAAAATTTTCAATCAAAAATTATAAACCGCAGCTAAAAAGAACAGACCCTTAGTCCAGCGAGACAGAATTAGTCCAACACGATTCAGGAGCTGCCGCACGCTCCATGCTTCCACCACTCGAAAACCATGCCAGAGCCCATACCCAGGTCGTTCTGTAACCACTGTTTTGAAATGCTCAACGCAAGGATTTCACGGTAATTTTCGTAGAAATCTTACAAAAAAAAACACAGTTCGATTCATGTGAAAACTACCAAAAAAAAAAACTCGCGTCTCCTAAATTTGCGGTGACGCGAAGGAACCCGAGGAAGGCCGGGCCGGAGCAGTCGGTAGGTAGAGCGGCACTGTTGGTTGGGGCTGGGAGGACAGGCAAGGCACGTCGACTCGCCAACAGATCGATGGATCTTCAAGATGAGGCAGGGGACCAACACGACAGCAACGTCGTCTCGTCTCTAGCTTTGTACCACACACGGTGCATCTTCTCCGTCGGTTGTTTGTTTACCCGTCCGCTTCCGTCGATCTCCCCACACCGGGATCGATGCACGCCTCGACATGACATCATTTTGCACGGTGGATTGGGCAGGGTGAAAACACAACGTGTCCGAGAAGGGCCTCGTCGTGTCATCAACTAGGTCTGTGCATAATGATTTTTAGTTTTAGCTTTTGATTTTAACTTATAAATAGTACTAAAAAAATTTATAGATATTTGTATATGATTTTGATTGATATAAATAAAATTACTGTAGTATGTATTATAATCAACTAATAAATATTGCTTTAGAAAGATACTCTATTTAAAAATTAAATTCTATAAAAAATACTATCTATCAGAGAAAAATAGCTTTTTAGAAGTAAGTGTAAATGTTTGTATCATCCTGTTAAGGCTCGAAGGACATGTTTGGCTTATCGCCGCGAATTATATGAGGCTATAGCTATGTGCGGCGCGTGAACGCCATCTCGTGGCACGCCACAAGAACCATCAACCGACCTAGCGCAGGCTAGTCATTTCTTGTACTTATTTGCTAAGCTTAGCATGATGCTCAACCTGGCTTTTTTTTTATGGTTTATGTTTTTTTACTATAACTGATTTATTTTACACTGTAACTACTTATAATTTTTTTTTGATGTAATTACATTTAAAAATAAAAAAACATGTTATCCCATCACGAATAATGCAAAAAATACGAGAAAAAAGAAAAAGTAAAAAAGACTAAAAAAGCCAAAAGTAAAAAAAGACGAAATTAAGGAATAGTGAACTAGAAACCAAAAGCTGAAACCGAAATCAGCGGGGCCCAAAATTTTATTATCTGCTAGTCACTTTTCTATCCGTTGGATTTGCATTATGATTTGCACTCAAATGAACTCGTCGCCCCTCTTCGTAGACGGCAAGTTAGGACTAAGGTTAACCAACGTTAGAGTCTCCAGGGAGGAGGGGGCAGGGACAACTCATTGGTGGCACTGCCTCGGTCGTGGGACGAAAGAGGGTGGTAGCCAACGGCAGCAAAGCAAATCGGCGATAAGCTTGACACAGAGAAGAAGGGTGACGACGGGTTGGTGGAGGAGATAGCGTCGATGCTAGCAGCCTTATTGGGTAGTGGGAAGGGCTTGCTTGTGGGGTGCTGGACATCAACTAGGGTGTGAGAGAGTATTGGCTTATGTAGTGCTTATTTAAGTTTATGAGTTCAGAATTTTGTCTGTTATAACTAGAATGATTGAAAATGTATTGTAGTTAATCCGAGTATGGATGTATTATTTTTATAAAAGATGAGAGGGAGAGGATGTCAGCCATACCACGTTGATCCAACGGTGAAAAAAGTGACGGTTTTCAAGAGAGAAAAACGTGTGGCTGATAAATACCCCCCCCCCCCCCCCCCCCGCGCCGCGGATATGGTCCCAGTGTGGCTCAAGTACGTATATTAGTGCTGGAAACATTCACGTATGGAGACTGGACAGAGAGAGGTAAAGCTTCGAACTGGGACTGAGGGGGAATGGAGTATTTTATGGTGTCGAAACAGTGGTTACGGCACAAGAGGAGCCTGGACTCCGAACTCGGTGAAGCCAATTCCAAACTCCAAAGAGCATCTTTGTCACTTGGGGGATGGTAAAATATGCCCATACCATAGGCTTGCCTCCAAAGCCACGCGATTATTCTGGCAACCGTAACGATGCCGATGGGAAAGTGCGATCCCTACTCAAACAGTAATCCTCGGGCCCAGAGGACTCCGGCACATCGTCTTTACAAATCGGTATTCCGGCACGAACAAATTAACGGTCACCGAGGCACACCACACACAGAGATAGCTCCGCGCAATGCGACCAGGACCAAGGCCCCGTTTGGACGATTCCTGCAAGAATCTTAAAAGAAAACCGTTCCCCGATGATTTCAAACTATAAATGGGTAATTGTAGCCCAGGATAAGGGCCTGTTTGGCATAGCTCCACCAGCTCCAATCCACAAAAAATAGATCCAGATTCAATTTTACCAGCCAAACACTTCTAGCTCTAGCAGCTCCACCATGGATCTGCTCCACGAAAACAGTGGATCTACCCCCAGATTCATGGATTTGGTGGAGCACCTCAAGGGGTGCTTCACCAACTCAAGTTTGGTGGAGTTGGAGAAAATTACCTACCACTGCCACTGGTTACACAAAAAACGGTTCGTTCTTTTTTGTTCTTTCTCGCGACCGAGCCTCCCCCGTCTCCACTCCTTCCCCGTCTCCCCCGTCTCCACTCCCCCCCCCCCGCGTCCGCCTGCCCCCGGGCCAGCACCACCTCCCCCGCCTCCGCCACCGCCTCCCCCCGGGCCGGCGCCGCCTCCCCCCCGGGCCTGCACCGCCTCCCCCGCCTCCGCCTCCCGCCGGGCCAGCACCACCTCCACCGCCTCGGGAGCTCGTCGGGAGGAAGAAGAAGAAGCCCGTGTCTTTTTTTTTTTGCATTTTTTCATTATGTCCCTTGACGCGTGGGCCCAGTTTGGCAGTGAGATAGAGAGAAGCACTGGAGCTGTACCAAACACTTGGATGAAACCCAGATTCACGGTGGAGTTGCTCCACGGTGGATCTGAGTGAATCTGGAGCTGGTAGAGCTCTACCAAACAAGCCCTAAATTAACGGTCACCAGGCACGCCACACACAAAACTTTGGTTTTGGTTTACAAATCACTACCACCTCTGTCATTTTTTTCACTCGTCATTCTAGAATTCGTGTCATTAATTTTTTGAAAGTTTCATCGTCAGTATGTTTAAAACTAACTAGATTTGCTAAAAATTATATCATTCATTCGATTCCATAACATTATAATTTTATTATTATATTTAATATAAAGTTATATAAAATAACAGTTACAGTCACATATTAGAAACCGTAAAAAGTATAAAACGTAAAGTGAAAAAAAAGAATGAGGTAGTATTCGTGGATTTACCCCTTTTAGTACTGGCTACAGAGATGTAGCATAGGCAGGAGGAAGCATTCTAATAAAACAACATCCAAGGAAGAACCAAAACCGGGGCAGTACTACTACCACCCTTGAATTGAGATTAGTACAAGTCATTAAGAGGGAGATAAGTACGCAGTAACACTATTAGTAGCAAGAGTACCGGTTTTAAAAATGTGGATGGTTCTCCCTGCGCCTCAAGACAGGAGCAACGACAAGCGGGCGAGGCGAGGCGAGGGGCCAAGCCAAAAGCTACTGTTGCCGTTTGTACGCGTGTTTTCTCTCGTTTCCATAGTCGAGCCCGGCTCTTTTGGCGTATGCTGATGATTTTTTTCCTATGTTTTTAAAGACAACAATGAAGAGTAGAAATGGTAACATAAATAGTGTACACAATTTTAGGAATGAAAAACTATTTAGAGAATTAGTTTTAAAAAAAATCACACGGTTTATTTCGACTTTCAAAGAAACCGACAAAAACAATAGCACCCGATTTCGACGGTTCTTTTTGTCTTTCTGTGGCTTTTGATTTCAGATTCTTTAAAAATCAAAACAAATGAGACGGTTTCTCCAAACGACTTCTCAAAACTATTCCTCTAAACAACTTCTCGAGCTCTAAACCATATATAACATCTATATCAATATCTCTATTATCCACCGTTGCCAAATAAAGCAAATAAAGCGCAGATAAAATTCATGAGAACTTGAGAAGTAGCTCAAGAACAGGACCAATGGGCTTCGAAGACCGTGGCAGGCAGGGCTGCCAATGCCAGCATAGATTGGGGGAGAGAGAAGAGAAAAAGGAGAAAGCCAATCTAGCCCGGACAACTGTGCGCACGTGAGCCTGCAGTACAAAGCGCAACACCTTTTCGCAACACCTTTTCGTACCACCCCTTACAGTTTCTATTTTTTTTAAAAAAAAATTATGTGTGTTTTACTCCTACAGGCAGGCCGCTTCGGATCGTAGCCCGTAACAAGATGGGCCTTCTTCGTGTTCATTGAAGGCCATCAAGTCCCTTCGGCCCAAGCACTGAAGCGGCCCACCAAAAATGAGAGGTACAATACCATAAGGCAGCTGCCTCCATTGGCCGTGTACTACTACTTACTACCAAAAGATTCATAGGATTCAACTGTTTCAGTCACGCACAGAAAGGGTCTTAGGGTGATTGTTCACAAATATATATATATAAAAGGAGGATCTTAGGGTGATGTACCAATGTACGCTACTTCTACTAGTCTTTATGCTGTATATGCACAAGGATCTGGGTGTCATCCAAAAACTGCACCGGATTCTCCCATGCACTCCTCCTTCCATCACTTGGAAGCATGCCTCACGCCTTCCGAAGCATCCCTGCAAAAGTTGTCCAGGACCATGCAAGCAAACGAAGCAATACACCACATGAGGCATGCGGTAAGCTCAGCTCGTATGATGGTACGCAAGATGACGGAACATAAAGTGGTTCTTTTCGGGTTTGGTTGATAGTTAGAAAGAAAACACCCGGATGACGTTTATTAATACCATTTTATTATGTGAGCAAACAGAATGCTATAAGTTAATTTAAAAAGATTGTCTTAATAAGTTATTTCAAAATAACAGTGGGGAAGTGTTCATATATATTTGTTCGGAAGAAATCATGAGCTGAAAAATAAGGGCCATAATCCTATGGATTATGGGAAATAATCCGACAGAAACCAGACCTTATGCATGCGAGGCTGAACATCGGAATATGACACGTGGCACTTGACTTACATTCCATTTAACCAATCATTAACTCCAAGATTGGTGCTGCCGCGTCTCATATTCTGAAGAGATTCTAAGAGGACATCCTACCGTGTGTATAACTGAAAGCTGCAAATATAGTGAAATTACCGCAGAGCTTTGGCGATTGCAGCTTTTCCTGGAGCCAGCTTTGATGCCTTGAGAAGCACATCAGAAGCACTGGCGTAATCCTACCACAACATTGAGAAGAACCCTTGTCAGGTGAAACTGCAATGGATGCTTCCCATTTTGCTGTGACGAGCTTACATGTAGTATGGAGATCACCTGCAGCAAACAGAAGGCCATTCCTTGACGGTAATAGCCTTTCGCCCAGTCAGGTCGCATCTTGCTGCAGATCTGAGCATCTGACAGCGCCTCATCGCCTATCCCTAGGTGCAGCCAACACACGCTCCTGTTTGAATATAAGTGGACATCTGTGTTGTCGAACTCCATCGCCTGCAGAAGGAACATTGTTTCCAGAATTTCATACCAACAGAATGACGCAACACGACTATGAACTTGAAATGTAGAGCTAAACCAAGTGATTTGATGAAAACATAATGCGCCGGGATGTGCCCACAAGGATTCCCTAGTGGCTTTACTTCAGTTTGGAAATTGTTTTTCACGCCTTCCGAACACAGCATGTAATCAACAATGGAATAGGAGTTACCATGCTGTACAGAAGTATTGCCGCATCATAGTCCTTAAATTTGAAAGCCGAGTTCCCTTTCAGTTTCAGGTCATTTTTCCTGTTACAAGAGGCATTTCTCACCTAAACAGGAAAAACAACTTTTAAGTCCAACAATTATACAATGAGAATACCCCCAGGTTGAACAGCAAGGCCAAATAACTATGTTTGGCAAATATATAACAGAGTAAATTCAAGTAATTGGAAATTGATTAAACCAAGACATCACATAAGGGTTCATGTGATTCTAATACCGAGTCAACAGCAATATGACATACCCACTCCTTGTAAGCAGCAGAATTTACATATCTGATTATCCCACCAACACTCCAATCTAGCAGTCTGCGGTGGGTCACAGGTAACAAAAGTTCGATGACTTCCCGGTCGGCGTGGATTGCAGCAAGTTCTATTGGTAACCTATTAAGCTGTTGCAGTGTACGTAGAAGCCATGAGTTTCTAGGAAACAGTATTGTTCAGGACTAAGGATTACAAAAGAACAGTGAAATTGTGGAACAGGATTACAAAAGAACAGTGAAATTGTGGAACACGCTTTGAACACATATATCTATTTGAAGAGAAGATGAATGTGGCAGGAAAGGAGGGGAGTATACTCACTTCATCACAAATGTTTGGATTTGCCCCAGCCTCCAGCAAGCACCTGATGAATCCGATGGTGCCAGGACGGCTGCATTCTAACAAAAGAGGAGTTGCTCCACAGAATCCACGCCCATTAACATTAGCACCAGCCTAGTTAACATATCCAGCACAGTTTTAGTGTGATGATGTTTTGGACCCATTTAGATTGCGGGAATTTGGTAGGAATCCTGAGGGAATTGTACTGATTCCTTCGAGATTCCTACAAAATTCCAGTTCCAAGCACACCTTTAAGGTGTAAGCGCTACTAAACAAAGGCGCAAGGACAAAGGAATTGTGAGCTTTTGACCACATAGCGAAGAACTACTAAATCATGCAACTAACTCGTCTAAAAAAAATCCATGCAACTAACACAAAGTTACGGATTAACAAGCAGAAAATAATGTTGTACTTGGATGAGCAGCTTCATGCATTCCAAAGAAGCACCAAGAAGCGATGAAACCAACGGTGTGAAGACACGGTTAACAACCTTATTGGGCTGCCAAAAAATTGAAAACTGATTAGCTAAGTAGTAACACTAGCTCACTGTATTATCATCATAGGCCAAGAATAGGCGTCCAACGAAACCTAAAAGATGCAGGCAAGAACACTTAGACATACATCAGCACCGTGGTCCAGCAAGACGCTGACGACGGCGGGGTGCGCCCGCGCGGCGGCGACATGCAGCGGCGTGCCCCGGGGGTTCGCCGCGCCAACGTCGGCTCCTCTGAACAGCAGCAGCTTCGCCAGCTCGCCGTCCCCTGCACGGATGATGATGCGCGGATTTGTCACTCGCCACACGTGCGCGCGCGCGCACTCGTACATATGCATGGCATGCTGTTACGCGCGCGCGCGCGCCAGCCATAACTGGGACGCAGCACGGGCGCGGTGCAATGCGAGCAAAAGAAAAGATTCGGACGCGTTGAACACGATGTAAGTATACGTACGTACCGTTGTAGGCGGCCCAGTGTAGCGGGGTCTCGCCGTCCGGGTCCGGCGTGGACGGGCCGGCGCCGCGCTCCAGGAGGTAGGCCGCCGTCACGGTGTGGCCGAACGTGGCCGCCAGGAGCAGCGGCGTCTCGCCTGCAGGCGCGCGCGCGTACGCGGTCGCCGACACGAGAACCCGTGATCAGACGTGCGGGAAAGCTACGAAGGTCGAGAGGCCGACCGAGCCGGGCTTGGTACCTGAGGTGGAGAGGACGTCGACGGGGAAGGCGAGATCCTGGAGCAGGAAGCGGCAGACGTGCGTCCTGCCGTTGGCCGCGGCCAGGTGCAGCACCCCGCGGCCGCAGCGCGACCACACGCCGCCGACGCCCGTGCCGCCCCGCGTCACCGCTTCCACCTCCACCGCCATCCCTTAATCACGTTCGATCGATAGTTTAGCTTACTTAATTAATCGAGGCATGCAAGCTAGCTAGGGGGTGAATGGTGAAGGCATTGGCACGTACTGGCGAGGAGGTGGAGGTCGCCGTTAATGGCGGCGTGGAGGAGCGCGCGGGCGCAGCGGTAGTAGCGCCCCCGCCTCTTTTCCTCCCGCGCGCCGACGGCATCTATCTCACAATGAAAATTTACGAGAGCAAAGAAACGAACGCGTGAGGTGGGAATGTTCGTGTACAGACGTACAGTACATATAAGCCCATGCACCCGCCCGGAGAAATCAATGGAATGGAGAGCCGAGATAGCTAGACCTGAAGCGGTGGTGGTGCACGACGGTGGAGGCGCCGCCGCCGCCGACGAGGATGAGCACGGCGCCGCGCTCATCTCTGATCTTGACCCTGCGATGTGTTCCTCGGTGGACAGAGAAACGGAGTGTCAGAAGTCCAAAGAGCGCAGACTAGCCACGGAGCTTGGATACGGTTTCCCGATCGGAGATTCATGGATCACAGACGCTCCCTCTCCCCATGGCCTTTCGCCTCTGAAATGGCAGCGTCTTGGGAGCCGTAGCGGAGCCGGTCGTGCACGAGAAATTTCGATATTTGACACTGAATACGTGCGCCTCTCAACTTTTAACCCCCAATTCGCACGCCTTTGGAAATTTAACCCTGTCACTGCGAATTCTTTTGATTCAAGGGATTCTCCTCATTTTCTCTCCTTTTCTATTTTCTTTAATGTATTATGCAATCTGAATTGACTAAAATGCCCTTGCAGTGTCAAATACCGATCTCCCTGTCCTGGTTCTCATCCTGGTCGCCGGCCCCCGAGTTCACTCACCCGCGCACACCGAAACCCTAGATCCTCGCCCGCCTCCGCCGCCGCGCGGTGACACTACCCCTCTCCCTCGAGTTGCGCCGCCTCTCGTCGGAGCCGCCCGGCACCGAGTGGACGGACACGGTGGACTACCTGGACGAGTCGGGGGAGTTTCTCTCCTCCGCCCCGGGCGCGCGCCCCGCCGTCCCCGGCGCCGATCCCACCATCCTCTCCGGCTCCTCCGTCCCCGGCGCGCGCCCACAACCTCGCCGGCGAGATCCTCCTCCGCCTCCCGCCTGACGACCGCGTGCCTCGTCCGCAAGCGTCTGTTATCTTGTGATGTCAAGAAAAGCTGAAAGGCTGTACTGTTGTGTTGTTTGGCTTCTAATGTTTAGTTGCCTTCTGCTTTGCTAGTCAACTCCTATTGAGCCAATGCCAAAATACAAGATTTGAGCTGACGTTATGCATATGCATAAGTATTCGAGGATAGTTAGCTTTGTGATTCAGAAATCAAGATTTCATTATTGGTACCATAGACAATAGGAGTTGATTAATTGTTACCCATGGTGTACTGTTTCATTGATTTATTGGAAATGAGTTTTGGTATCGTAAGTTCTTGTGCTCTTTTGGTGTAGAAATTTTATCTTATCGGAAGAGACAAGAGCAGGACACTCTGGAGGGTGCTAAAGATTGACCGGTTGGAGTCCACTGAGCTGGGCATCGAGGAAGATGTACTAGTTACATGGAGAAGGAATGCCAAGAGCTGCTTTCGGTCGACCAGGATGAGAACCAGGACAGGGAGATCGGTATTTGACACTGCAAGGGCATTTTAGTCAATTCAGATTGCATAATACATTAAAGAAAATAGAAAAGGAGAGAAAATGAGGAGAATCCCTTGAATCAAAAGAATTCGCAGTGACAGGGTTAAATTTCCAAAGACGTGCGAATTGAGGGTTAAAAGTTGAGAGGCGCACGTATTCAGTGTCAAATATCGAAATTTCTCGTCGTGCACAAGTACTGCTGGTGCATATGGAGCAGGCCGCGATGAGACATGGGCTTTATTTACTAGGGCGTGACGTGACGGGAGCAGCGGAAGAGGAGAGCGAAAGGCAAGGAAGGGCTCATTTTGGGTGGATTTTTTTGTGTTTTATTATTTATATCTTATAGTTTTTAAATTTTAGTATGTTTATGAGATGTAGTAGTACAGAAAAATAGTTACATATGATTTTAACCAGTACAGCTGAATTTAATATATTTTTACTATAATTAACCTTTAGATCTTATCTTTAAAAAATATACTATTTTTAAACAATCTACTATATCTATAGTATACAAACATAAGCTATAAGTAAAAACGAAACCGTCCACTTGTTGACGATCACATTTCGGCATGCGGCAAAATGCAATGCACCGTTCGTTCATTCTTGTAACCGATTGATTTTTGCCACTGTGCCGAGCTGCTCTCTGCTCACCTGCTGTGCGCCATGTCCCGACTCCTCGTCTCATCTGAGCAAGCAATAGGTTCTAGGCTCCACCTTCCGGATCAGTAAATATGCGAGTTTTTTAAATAATTATTTTTTATTCTAAATTATAAATATATACATACACTTTTTTTTACACTTTTAGTCCCATGTCATCCAACTGTTGGGCGATTTCGGTTAGTCGTTCAACCATTGGACGACACGTGGCCAAATCATCCAGCGGTTATACGACTAGCTCATGTCACCTAGTAGTTGGACAATTTTGCCCCTAGTCACCTAATCGTTGGTCGACGAGAGGGTATTTATCCCTGTGCAGCCGGCTCCTCCCCCATTTGGCCGAGAGCAAGAAAGAAGAAAGATAGGGGAGAAGGGAGAAGAGAAAGAGAGGGAAGAAGGAGAGGAAAGAAAAGAAAGAGGAGAGGGAGGGGATGAGAGGAGAGGAGGAAGAGGGGAGGGAGGGGGGAAGAGACGAGGAATCTGCGCATCGATGACGGTGAGTTTTTTTGTATTTTTTTTGTATAATTAGTTTTGAAATATGAAAAGATAACAATTGAAATAATTAAAATTTTAATTTAGAAACTAACGGTAATTTAGTTGATAATAATTGTATTGCGGTTTAGATCGCTCTGTTATGCATTTGAAGGAACAGTTAATTTTCAGTCGCTGATAAATTCTCGAAAGCCCGCGATTAGCATTCTTAGTAGGCATCTAATGACTTAAAACTATTCATGACGATTAGAATAGGACACACCAATTTAAAATAGTACACGCCGATTTAAGATTACACGTAGCGCATGAAACTGTACGCTACGATTAAAATAGCATTGGACTTGTAAAAATTCACAAATGACTAAAATAAAATTTTGTCAGTTGCTTGTAATTAGTATTCGTAGTAGGCATTGAAAGATTTAAAAATATTCGTGAGATTAGAATAGGACGTGCCGATTTAAAATAGTACGTGGCAATTTAAGATTACGCGTAGCGACTAAAACTATACGCGGCGATTTAAATAGCATTTGAGTTGTAAAAATTCAAAAATAACAAAAATAAAATTTTGTTAGTCACTTATAAATTATACAAACCCTATAATTAGTATTCTTAATAGGCATTGAAGGATTTAAAACTATTCGTGATGATTAGAATAGGACACGCCGATTTAAAATAGTAAGCGACAATTAAAATAGAATTTGAGTTGTAAAAATTCACGAATGACTAAAATAAAATTTTGTCAATCACTTATAAATTGTAGAAGGCCCATAAATAGTATTCGTAGTAGGCATCGAAAGATTTAAAACTATTCGTGACAATTAGAATAGGACATACCAATTTAAAATAGTACGCGACGATTTAAGATTACGTGTAGTGACTAAAATTGTATGCGGTGATTTAAATAACATTTGAGTTGTAAAAATTCAAAAATGACAAAAACAAAATTTTGTCAGACACTTATAAATTATATAAACCATGTAATTAGTATTCTTAATAGGCATCAAAAGATTTAAAACTGTTTGTGATGATTAGAATAGGACATGCCGATTTAAAATGGTACGCAATGATTAAAATAGCATTTGAGTTATAAAAATTCAGAAATAACTAAAATAAATTTTTTTCAATATAAAATTTTGTCAATCGCTTATAAATTGTAGAAACCCAATAAATAGTATTCTTAATAGGCATTGGAAAGATTTAAAACTATTCGTGACGATTAAAATAGGACGCGCCGATTTAAGATTACACGTAGCTATTAAAACTTCATGTGGCAATTTAAATAGCATTTGAGTTATAAATTTAGTATAATTTATTTAATTATTTTATTTAAGATTTACTTTCTGTTTTATCTGTTATATTAATTTGTAGATATGGCTCTTAACGTTGGCGGTTTGGATTGGTCTTCGGCTTGCTGGACCAGCACATCGGCGCACAGCACCACGTGAGACGTCTGTCACCCATCCTAAGGGTGGGGGGCGGGAGACTGAGTTAGCGGTGGTCCGTACGCGGACACCTCGATGGGCTGGAGACTAGACTCGCACTGGAGAGATAGATGTATGTACAAACTATGGTATGTCTTTGTACGGTATTTGCGCTATGTACTAACTTCTTCATGCTTTACAGGCTGAGCAATGCTGGTCTTCTACCTCTCGCGTGGATGGTGGAGGCCACCGATGAGGATGTCGCTCCAATCGAGGAGGCCAGGAAGGTCCAGGAGTGGTCACGACGATTCCTGTTTGACCAGTCATTGCTAACAACTCTACAGGACATCGCGGGAGAGGCTGTCTCCCCATAGGATGCGCTTGCCAACTAGCTTGATGATCTTGTGGACAGGTTTCATGGGATTCTTCTGGTCGTGGCCGCGACAGCGTACCACGTCTTCGTTGCACAACAAAAGCATGGCCCCCCATGCGGTGGCTTTTGCAAGTTCGGGTAAGTATGTTGTCTATTTTTTCTATTTAGCGATACATTATCTTTGATATTTGACGGACTTAGTATTTTTTTCGTTTGTACATAGGTTGAGCAGATGGATCTGGACGCCAACAAGTACCAGGTATCGCAGCACATCGAGACGTCGATGTCCACCTAATTGCATGAGGAATTAGGCTAGTCATTATATATATGTCACTCCTAAGCTTAAAAATATTTGTCTCATGAGACCGACAACATACGACCAGTGCCAAATACAAAATTTTGAAACTTTTTAGTGGTGTCATATAAACTTGCCCCACAACGGAAACAATCTAACATTCTACACAAACAATAAAGTCCAACTATTATTATCCATCATGCTTTCGTACCACTGTTCGTATGACCACGTAAATACGCATACAATGGATTAGAGCTTTGCCACGTTTGTTTTGGGCTCTAGTGGTGATCATTTAGACTTTTTTTGTGGTTTATGGCTGAAAAGTACTGTAGCTAACTGAAAAAACAATGTATAATTAAAAAAATATAAAAAATATGTTAGCCCATTACGTATAATACAAACAAATACGGGAAAAAAGAACCGGCAAAAAAGCTCAACAAAAAGCCAAAAATTCAGAAAAAGATGCAATTTATGAATAGTGAAAAATAAGCCGAAAACTAAAAGCTGAAGCCAAAACGATCACAGCTAGAACCGATCAAATAATATATTTTGTAGATTCTAAAAAAAATTGCTACATTTCATAATGTTTTGTTGTTCTCTCTCCCTACAAAATCTGAATAGCTTAACAAAAGAAAATGAATGGAAATCATAAGTAGGTGTAAATCAAGGGTGGGATTAGTATTTTCGGGGTGGGAGAGGCCATGGAGTTGCAGGCCTGTTCATATTAATTGTAGCTGATATTCTTTAGCTAAAAATAAATAATAATAGCTAAGGAAGAAGTAAACGGTAAAAAAAAAGTGAAGAAAAGATACGTGCGTGAGATAGAAGCGAGAGCAGTAGAGTACATGATGCACCTACAACCCTGTCTTATCTCCAGAGCTAGACGCCGTAAACGGAAGCAAGCGAAGTGAAAAAACCATTCCAGGAAGCTGAATGTTCATATTGGCTTCCGAACTTTTCCATAGTTAGGCTTTCTTTTCTTTTCTTTTTTCTTTTTGCTCCTCCTGCATGCTTATCACTTGATGTCACACTGACTGACAACAGGCAACTGTTCATGCAAAAATTAGGATAACTACAGAAATTAAATCAAGGCAACGATGAAATGATGAGTGTCATATATTGGACTGTACAGATTTCTCCATTGGAAAGGGAATCTGCCAGAGACAACAGCTCGTTCAAAGAAGCTGTTGATCTCAAACTTTTTTGAATATGCTACGTCAATTTACATGTCCACTTGAGGAAACACCACCAAAGAGCCCGAGCCCTCAAGCACAACAGAATGCAGGCATCGTCTACCTTTAAAGAATGTTGTTTCTGGGTTTCTCGAGCAAGCAGCAGCTCCATGTAATTTTCAGGATGTAGTACAAGGAAAAAAGGGAAGATATTGTACCACTATCTTCTTGTTTACTTCACATAAGTGTAACTATGAGGAAACCAACTTTCCAACAGAGATTGTTTGAGCCTCAGCACTAGGGCGAATAATGCGTAACAAGGGAAGTGCAGCAATGCTACCACCAAATACCTGAAATGGGTACAGTTTATCAAGATCACATTTCGCAGCAGAAAAACTACCAAGTTAAAACAATACTGGAGTATGATAGAACTAGCACTACAATCAAGTATCTCAAAAAGATTCCTGTCCAATTTGAGTGCAATAAATGCAAGAACCTAAAACATTCACTAGATTAAGCATCGAGCTGTCCATATTTCTGTTGCATAATCTTCTCATCTATTCAAGAATCCTTATACATTAGGCTTACATTGACCCCGAAAAGTATCCCTGACAAACAACCATAGTCTCTGTAAATGTCTAAGGCAAACCAAAAAAAGAAATCTAGCAACAGCTAACAATCCAACTTGAAAAACAGTTCGTTCTTGATGTTATTAAATAATGTGTGTGTGCATTTACACCACTAATTATTTGCAGTGCTCGGCCTATCATAGGGTCCTACTATCATTTAGCGTCTAGATTCTATATAATGATACCGACTCACTGATACAGTAACTGCACATGCAAGAATATTATGTAGCACTACAAAAGTGCTTATTTCTTCGAGTAGAGCTTACCATACAGGTGCTCGAGGGAAGGTCAAGTCTAGAAATGGGTAAGGCCACCTGAATAAAATGAACAACATAAATACATAAAGAAAATTTACTTGATTAAGATTAAAAAAATTAAGTCAAAATATTACCAAATCGACACATTAGCATGGATGATCCACTGAACACTGACAAAAATGCCTGTCCACAGCAGGAAATATGCTATTCTAAACCACGGGAAACGCTGCAATTTTAGATTAAATGATCAATACAGAGATCAGTTGATCGTGGTATGGATCAATATTCTGGCATGAGGCATTTACCAAGCTATTCAAAGCAGTATCACCAATTATGAAGACAACATTGATTGAATGTGTTCCAATTAGCAACTGCAGTGTGCAATCACAAGCAGTTAGTACGAAATGCAGCTAAGAATATGATAACAAGCCACGGCAAAGAACTGTTTATTTTGAGTTGAGTACATTAAGGGCAAGATACAAAGTTATGAGTAGCACGCAATCTTATCATGTAATTGTTTTTTTCTCCTTCAAAAGAACCAGGCCAAGTAACTTATGTAACTGCTGAAAGCAGTACTGCACCACTTATCACAATTAATTCTGTATCTGTCTTGCACATGTGCAGGCATGCACAATCACCCGTACAAACATACGTAATGTATCATAACAAAAGAAAAAACTACAAAGGTGCCGATATAGCAAGGATGTGTGAACCACTGATTCACTGAAAAAAAATTCAAAATTTGCAGGACCTAGAGTCATACACTATTATACAGACTAGCCAAAAAAAACATGGAATTGGAGCATTACTATTTAGTGTTACACATACATTATGATCTTGCAAGTAATTTTAGAATAAAAAATACAGTAAAATAAAGTCAACAATACACCTTTATAGTATTTGTCACCAAACAAGTGGCATTGATTCTTTTCCCATTTCTTCTAACATAATAACTTAAAAGGTATCAGAGAATACAGTGCCTAAAATCTCAGATCGAATACTCACAAAATTCATGTCATATTCATTGTGGGCAAGGAAAGGGTACAGGATAAACCAAAACATCATATCTGTAATCATCACAGCACCTGCATTTGTCTGGAAACAAGAGCATAAAAATTGAGTGGTGTAGAAAATAATGCCATGCTGTTAATTAACAGAATAACTAAGAATCTACGATGAATTAAGATAGGTCAAGCAATCAAACTTTCCTATGATCCTATTTGCTTCTTATTTCATCAATCATAACACATCACTGTTCAGCAGTTAAACCTCAAAAATCATGTGCACTTTGTGTTGAAACATGAAGCGATGGCAATTGGGTATGATTAGTTACCTGAAACATGATCTGGAACAGGTAACCCCAAAATCCCGCAATTTCTTGACCATCATGCGTTTTACGGTAACAAGGACTTTTAATGGAATGGTCATATGTACTTTCCCCTGTTGGAGCAATGATATATGAGCCATGATCTGCATCAGATCTTATCAGATCAGATCTATCCCCATTGGTCTTGTAGGCGTACTGATAGCATCCGTAAATTGAAAGCAACGAGCCAAGCTAAAGATGGAGGAGGAGGTATCCACTAGTAAGTACCAGCGGAATAAGGAATGAACAAACATATACAATGCAATATATTTCATATTATTCATTCAAAAATATATTTCATACTAGCCACTGCTCCGATTTGACAGGCAATGCAATAGCATGTGGTGTCAATCTCAAATGCAGGTAATAATAACTGGCAAATAGTGAATACTACACAATAATTCTCTAATATAGCAAACTACATACCCCAAAATATAAGGTGACAAGCAAGAACGTCCACCTGTCAAATGTACAAAACAACCAAAATCAAACAATTTACAGAATGTTACTCCAGTAAGAAATGCACACTGGCGCAAGGACGATATCTTATCTTTGAATTGGGATTAGTGAAATTACTGCCAGGAATTATGACCAAGAAGGATGAAGGCTGGCTTACTGAGTGTAGTATAGGAAGACACTCCATCCATCCACGACAACATCATAGGCAAGCAGCGAAGCCAAAATGAAGAATGACACAAGGCGAAAAGCCAGCAGCCAACCAGGGTGGATCTGCTCAAGGCACGGCTTCCAGCAATCTTCAAGATACACAACTCCAGGTCCAATCCGCGGTCGCGCTTCCTCTCTGTCTCCACCATCGTCATTGGCGCCCCGTGAATTAGGGCCCTCATACTTCCAAATCAAGAAGGACGCCGTGGCCATGCAGGAGTAGACCCAGATCGCACAGAGCAGGAACCTCCAGTTGAGCCAGTAGTCCGGTTCAGTGGTGTCCACCGCCATGGCTGATGGCAATGCTGCAGTGATCAACCCTGCCACTGGATTCACAACACATATATTAGCCTACCGCTCGTTCTTCTCCTGTAAACTCGATACCATACTTGTGCCCACAAAAAGAAGCATTTTTCTCCTTTCCTTGCCGACAAAGGGAGAGATCAATACTCAATTTCCTGATTGCCGAACAGAGAAAGAATAGGTAAAAGAAGAAGAGAAAAGACGGGAAAGTAACCGATAGTAATCAGGTGGTCTAGTATCCTGCAACCTGGTACCCCACGCAAAAGATAAAGGTACAACCTTTGCTCCATGATTCCATCCACACGCACGAAAGACATTAACATCAAGAAACTTGTTCAGAGGAAGAGGGAGACGAGGCTAATTACCAGTGATTCGTCACAAGAATCGCACACAAAAAGATCAATCGCCGCGGGTGGGGCGCCTCCTCCCGAACGAGAAGAGGAATGGAAGGGAGCAAGAAGCCAAGAACCACCCTCCTCTGAGGCGCTTGCTTTACTGCCTTCCCTTCTCCAAGCTTCCGCCCCTATGTCTCTTCCTCTACCGACTGTTACTGTTACAACCTCGAGATTGGAGAGGCATTAGTATATTTTACAAGAAAAAAAGAGGCAAGATCCACAGATGCTGACGACAGGACCAGGGACATGAATCACGATATACCCACTAGATCAGCAATATATCCTCAAGCCAAGGTGCCGACGCCGAGCTCCTGCTTTATCCGGATGGGTCGGGAAGCCTCGCGCCGCCTCCTCGCTCTCTCGCAGCCACAGGAGTCGGCGGCGGGGAGGGGAGGAGGAAGTGAACAAACCAAGAAACGAACCGCGAGAGGAGCCACATATCGGTGCCTGATTGCAGCGTGGCCCACGGGGCAGGTGATCTGGAGACTTGATGAGATGGACCCGATTTTTCCGACTCCGACCTGGACCGCTCGACGATGACCCTCATTTGCTTCATTTTGCTTGTATCGTTTCGCTTTTGCGATCCCTGGAAATCACCCACGCGTTTGGCGATTTCCTTCAGAACAGGTGCGATTCCCTTGGGGAAAAAGAACTTCAGCAGGTACGCTATGTTTGTCTTTTCTCTTATTTTATTTAACACATCCTTAAAGAAATCTATAGCTAAATAAAATATCACATTTTTATCTTCGGGCACAGATTCTCCCACCTTAGTGAGCTTTATTTTTCCTCCTTGAGTCAGAACCAATGCACGTAGACGCACCTATTCGAAGAAAATGGATGTTAGGACCGATCAGTACAATGCCTAGCACCGAAACCAATGTCCTAAAAATAAACTGTCACCGGCTTTCAACGTTTCTTTTCAACGTCTAACCTCTGCTTTTCGATTTTTCAACAATAACTAACTTTTAAATAATATATTTTTTTAAAACGAGATCAATAAATTGAGTGTAGTATAGCTATAGTGACTTCATTTATATCGGCCAAAATCATATGCGAATTTCTGTTATTCTATACCCTCTCACAAATAGCTCAAAACCCATAAACCATAGCAAAAAAATTATAAGTCAAAGCCAAAAAGAATATGCCCTATAACGTTGTGGATGGCTTGATGGTATCTTCGATTTTCTGGAATAGATGTAATATTTTGAATTCAAATATGAGAAAAAAACCATACACAAGTTCGATGGTCAAGATATATGCCTTGATTAATTGGACGATCAATAAGATTTGGTGACGTGACAAGTTTACATTTTTTTCTTATGTTTGGTCTTATAGTAATCTAAGTGTAGGATCGAATACTGCAATCAGAGAGGAGGGTGAATGATTGCCTTCACTTTTTGAAATCTCCTGATGGTCGGTGAAGGTTTCGATCGCTCGGTGCTCAACTGATCGATCACCAGCAGAGATCTTCAACACCGGGAGCAGCACCTCTCTGTCACCTTTGCACGTAGTCGAAAGCCTTGAAGATGGTTTTGATCGCTCAACATTCGATTGCTTAGCTGTCAAAAACTCCTTACCAGTCGTGAACTACGACCACTTCAGCCTTTGATCTTCGATCGGTTTGCACGTACTCAAAATCTCCGACAACGAAAGCAGAACCTCTCAATCACCTGTGCCCTTGAGAAAACAATGCCTTCGAGTAGACGTACTTTGGTATGCTCTCCCTACCGATATTGTTGGCGATGATCGAGTGGACGATTCGGCATGCGATCAAGTCGAGGAGGGACGCTGTCTCGCCACGTGCAACTCTGCTTGGAACAAGATTATTTTTGAATCATGATTGATGGCTATAAATTGCCCTCACGGCACCGCCTCAAACCCTAGCATAAAAACTTTCTCTTCGAAGCCGTTTCAAAGCCATCGGTTAACTCTTAACCTTCTCCTATTTATATGCTAAAGCCCCAAACCGTATCCTCATCAAACACATACATGAAGCTATGATCGAAATGTTGTGGTCGAAGTCTGCCATGATAGAAATGATGTGGTCGACATGCTATGGTCGTTCTACCGTGGCCGTTCAACCGTGGTCATTCTGCCGTGGTTGACATGTTGTGGTCGTTCAGCCATGGTCGTCGCCTGTCGATCGGACCATCCATCACAAAGTCGATCAGACTACCAATCACCAAACATGGTCGAAGCTTGCCGATCGTCAACCGTGGTCAATGAAAACTTTCACAAGCGCAAATTTCAATACAAGCCAAAAGTCAATTATTCATCATCACTGTATTCACAACCTCCACATGGTCTAACAATCTCCTTCTTAATGAATATATTGACAACATCTCAAAATCTCTTGAATGAGTTGAGTTTTGAAATAAAAGCAAAATTTATGAAAAGAAAGTTTCAAAACTGCAGAGAATTTTTTTTGACAAACCAACAAACTCTCAGCAAAACTTATAGAACTCCCCCTTAACACAAGAGAGGTAATTTTTAACAAATTTCTCTCATTTTTCGTCTCACTCTCTCCAATTTTTGCCCCTTTGACAATGTAATAATCAAGAACTCCAGAGAAGGAAAGATACTAAGAAAGAGCAATACGAGTAAGTATTTAGAAGCTTTGTAGATTATCTAAATCACTTTGCATTGGTTTAAGACTTTAACAAAGCCATTTTTTTAGTACGACTCTCTAGATCATGTAAAGTCATATATCATATAACACTATCAAGACTAGTCTTTATCATGATTAATCAAATTAGATTAATGGCTTACCTCCTCCCCATGGCCTGTATTCATATATATATATATACACATGAGGAGTGCTTTTACAGTTATACCCTTACATCTGGTTATCCCCTCTGGGGGCAGTTATGTCATTACACATGGCCTATTCTGGGCCTTATAATCTCCTACCAAGCCTGCTGGGTTTAGGTGGGGGCCACCCCTACGACAGGAGCCTCTCATGGTAAAGGGCTTCACGGGGCCGAAGCCATGTTGCCGAGTCCTTTGGCCCCCTCCGTCCCCGCGGCCTGTGAACTTTTCCAAACTTGACCCGGGGCTGCGCTGCAGCCGAAGCAGACGCGCGCCGGGGGCGTTGCACTGGCACAGGTCAGCGTAGCGGGCCCCTGAGCCGCCGCATGAGCCTTAAGTGATAAGGGACGTGCTGCGACGCTCGGTCTTCCGGCCGTCCACGTGGTGAAGCGTGCTTTGCGCGGTGCGGGCGTTTGAGGCGCCGTGACCATTAATATGACGGCGGACTCCCGACAGTTGGACTTCTGCCGATTGGCCTTCCGCCGGTTGGCTCCCCTGCTGATGGGGTATATATATGGCGCTGGTGCGGCGTTGCTCCTGCGTATATTGTGATAGAAGCTGCTCCCTTAAAATGGGCCCCTGCCGTGCATCAACATTCCTGAGTGACGCTGAACGGCTTGGGGAATGTTGATGCACAGAAGGAGGTCCATTTTTCTTGGGAGCTTGGACAGCGCCGGTTATCGACAGCCAGCCGCGCTTCCTGCCCCCGCACCGCGCTTCCGCAGGCGACAGCAAGGTCTGCCCTGTTTTTCTTAACAGGCCTACCTACAGTCGGCGTTCCTGATGGAGCCCGCCGGCATTACCTTTTATGTTGATGCACTGTAGGTGGCCTGTTAAGGAAAACGAGGCAGACTTTGTGGGACAAGCCGAAGTAGGCGCGCGCGCTCTGTCCCCCATCCTTCGGACGGGTGCCGGCGGAGCTGGCGCCCAGCCGAAGTAGACGCGCGCGCTCCGTGCCCGCCCTTCGAACGGGTGGCAGCGGAGCTGGCGCCCAGCTGAAGTAGACGCGCGCGCTCCGTCCCCTACCCTTCGAACGGGTGGCAGCGGAGCTGGCGCCCAGCCGAAGTAGACGCGCGCGCTCCGTCCCCTACCATTCGAACGGGTGGCAGCGGAGCTGGCGACCTTGCGTCGCGAACATCGCCACACGTGCGGTGACTTGAGATCTCGCGATGCGGTCTTGCGCTGTAAAGGTGCCTATACCGTGCGACCCGCCTCGGCGCGCACGGGGCACGTGGTGGCTTATGACTGGTGCGCGGCGGGATGTGGACGGTTGCGTGCTCGCGGCCGCTCGCCTCTTCCCTAGGCAAGGGGGGACACAGGGCGGGCGACGAATGGCGCAGCGCCGATGCTGTTGTGATCCCCTGGCCCATTAGTCCGCCTTTAATAGCGGCTAGGAAGCGTCGTGCTGTGACGACCCTTGGCGCTCGTGGTCGTGGCATTTCAGCTTTGGGTATGGGGAACAGCGCTGGACAGGCGTTTGTACGACTGCGGTCGTGTCCCGCACGCGGGTCGTCGCGACGCTTCGGTACTGGGGCGAGGTGGCTTAAAGTAGCCCCCGCGATCGCCCCCCCCCCCCCGCAGTTGTACGCCCCCTTCTTGCTTGCGCCGCCTTCCATACTCACGTAGTATTTTTGGCCGCTGGCCTCCTTCCCGGAGAAGCAATGGCGTCTGATGGCAAGCGTGGTCAGGCGGGTGGTGTCTGCGGCATTCGCCGGCGGTCTTCGCTGCTGGAGGTGGAGTACACGCTCCAAGAGCGCGACCCGGCGGCGGCGGACAAGGAGTGGTTGGTGGGGGAGGAGGAAGGCACGTTCTCCAGTGAGCTAGGCCCCTCGCTCGTGACCGAAAAGACGATCCAAGGGCTTCCGCGCGCGGGGAAGTTATCCGAGCGCCAGGAGGTGCGATTGCCCGCCGCCGATGAGACGGAACCGCATCCCGAGAGGTCAGAGGCGGTCGTGTTCGTTGCCTTTTTCGACGCGGGGCTCCGCATCCCCGCGGCGGCTATCGTGGGCGACGTGCTGCGGACCTTCGGGCTGGAGCTGGCGCAACTGACTCCGAACGCCGTGGCCCGACTTGCGGTGTACAGCTGGGCCTTGCGCTCGGGGGCGTGTTGGCCCAGCGCCTCGCTGTTCGCCTATCTTCACGAGGCACGGTGCCAGCCCAAGGACCGGAAGGACGGGACGCTGTCGAGCTTCGGTAGCGTCACCTTTATTCTTCGTCCGTCGTGCAAGAAGCTCTTCCCTGCGAACTCAACTCGCGGGAAGTGGGAGTCTTACTGGATGAAGCGGTGGTTCTACCACCGTGTGGAGAGCGGGAGCGGCCTTGAGTGCACAGGCCGACCGATCGCGTTCAGGCCCTCGCCCGGTCGGACGCTCGGTGACGAGGATAGGCGGAGGGCTCAGCGGCTCGTAGGCGTGGCCGCCCGCCTCAACATGCGCGACCTCGCCGAAGAGTACGTGATGTACGGCGTGGCCCCGCTTGCCCGCGACTGGCGTCTTGCCGCCGAGAGGCGTCGAGACGACAATGTTTCGCCATCGATCTGCTTGCTGCCGGCACCCTCCAGTCTTCGTAAGCCTCGATCGCGTCTCTCCTTTGTTCACGCGAAATGTGCTATATGCTGATGCTATCTCCGTTGCTTCAGGGATTTTCTTGGAGGAGGCGGAGCAAGCCGCGCGCGTATTCCTAGGGCCGTACACCGGCAGGGAGCACGAGCAGCGCGCGTCTGCTATCGCCGAGGCGGGGCTGGGGCGAATAAACCGCGTGTGCGAGGCCCTGGGCCTTGCCGTGCCGGACCGTGTCGCTCCAGACGACGGTGCGGCGAAGAAGAAGAAGGCGCCGTCTCGGAAGAGGGGCCGCAGCGGGGCGCGGCAGCTGCTACTGCTGCTGCTAGTGCTCCCGAGGGCGCGGCGGACGCGGAGTCGGACTCGGCGAGGTATGCCGATTCAGCCTTGGGTGGCGCGGACGCCGAAGGCGAGGTATCTTCGGTGAGCGCCCCGGACGGCAGGTTTGCTGCGAGCAGCCGGAGGGGGGAAGTCTTGCCGCCCACCGAAGTCGCCGAGGCGGAACCCGTGCGGTCCGGCGATGCTGAGGTGGAGCCTCCGGCCATGGCCGCTGTGGTGCCGGAGGCGCCCTCCACGGGGGCGCACAGAGCCATGCTGCCTTTACCGACAGCGGCAGAAACCGAGGTGCCCCCTGCGACGATTGCCACCGCGGAACCTTCGCCCCCGGGCGCTGCAACCGCGGGGGCTTCCCCAGCCGCGACTGCGGGGGCAGTATCGCTGCTGGCTGCCCCGGCTAAACGGCCGTGTGTGCGGCCGGAGCTCCACCGGACACCGCGGGGATTCGTCGTGGCCACGGGCGTCAGAAGCTTGTGGGACTCCAGTGCAAATGCCGGAGACCCTGCGGCGTATGCGCCTTCCGCCCCTCTGGCCACGCCGCCCGTCGCGCAGGGACAGCTGTCACCTGCCCGGAATGCGGAGGCTTCTGCCCGCGGCGGGACCATTCCTTCTGCGGGGGCTTACGCCACCGCGGCCCCGCCCGGGGATGAGGGGGCGAGTCCCCGAGACCCTCCTTCTGCTACCGAAGGTAGGGTGGCTTAGCTTACTCGGGTGTATTCTTTCATGCCTTGCGGTGCTCACCTGCAGCCTTGTTTGCAGCGCTGCTCATTCCGGAGGGGGAGCACTTGGCGGACCACGGGACCTCCGCGCGCGTAAGCCCCGCGGACTTCGTGCCGCCCCCGGAGACGCTGAGGGCGTGGCGCGGGATTGTGAATGACCCACAAGTGCTGCAGGCCTGTGGGGCAGGGCACCTCGAAGACGCCTTCGAGGTGTCTGGGGTGAGGGTAAGTACTCATGCGACAACGCCTGTGCTGGCTGATCTTGCTAAGTCTTTCCCTTCTGCAGACACTTGTGCTAGGGCAGGCCTTACAAACGGCCTATGCTCGTGGCCGAAAGGCGCTCGAGGATAGGCTGCGGGCCGCCGAGGAGGAGCTACGCGAAGATCCTGGAGCCTACTCTGCCCAGGACGCCCACATCCGCCAGCTGAAAACGGAATGCGCCGAAGCGAGGGCACACGCCAGGGACTTGTTGCGTCGGTGTGGGAGTCGGCCGCGGAAGCTGCGCAACAAAAGTTTGCGGCGGAGCGCGACGGGCTCCTGGAACAGGTTGCCTCGCTAGAGAAGGAAAAAGGCGAGCTTGCCTTGACTCTAGCGGAGCGTAACCAGACGCTTGGCGACGCCTTGGTGGTTGCGTAGGACGCCCTGCAAATGCTAGAAGTCCACCTCCAAAGGCTTGTGGCTGGAAAGCCGGACCACGCCTTCGGCCCGGAGGAGTTGCTGCGGGCCCTTCGCTGGATTCATGACGCCGCCGACGTTGCGCGCGAGGCTGCGACGACCTTTGGCGACCACTGTGCCTATGTGGCGTCGTGCCTGGTGTGCGCCCTCCTTCGGCACCGTGGTTGCACGCACATCGCCGAGCTGGAGAACCCTCAGCTGGAGATGCCCGGCGGGGCCGGAGTGATGTCCGGTGAAGTCCGTGCCGTTCGCGGCCGCGTCAAATTCTTCTACGAGCGCATCTGGGACTACACCGGGATAGCCGCCACGGAGGTCGAACTTCGGAAGTCCCTTCGTGGTGGGGGGAGCCTCGGCCAATTTCTGGATGAAGTCCCGCGGCGCGACGAGGGCGGCGCTGAGGTCCCGCGGCGCGACGAGGGTGTCGCGGAGGCCTCCGAAGATGCCGAAGGCTCACAGGTGCGGCGCCAACGTGGCTAGGTGTGGGCGTGCGTTGTAGCGTCTGCCCCTTAATTGAATGAATAAAGTGCGTGTTTGCTTCACGAACTGATTACTTACCTTCATCCCGGGCAGCTTCCTTGCTGGGGGTGATTGCTCGCGTCTGGCCTTGCGACCCGGCGGCGCCTTCGATGCTGGCAAAGAGCCGAGGAGTCGTTGAACTTTTGGGCAAGCCGGCCTTCTTCGAGCGAGGTCCCAGTTTTAGCGCGCGTTAAGGGCGAGCCCGCGGGATAGCGGCTTAGAACGGCAAGGATGCTGCCGGACCTTTGTACTTGTGTGATTTTTCCGATATGCAAATTTGTTATCATCTTAAGATATGCGCTGCGTGTTGATGCCGCTTCGAGTTCACCGGTGCGCTACATGCTGCGCGGGGACGGGCTCTCCACGCTCGACGCGCGCTGTTGGCGAAGTAGTCGCGCACAGGTTCCTTAGAACGGCGCTTGCGGGGGCAGTCCTTGGCGCCTCACCTTTTTACCGTCCAGAGACGGGCGGGTGCGGAGGCGGACCTCGACGCTTCGCCTTTTTATAGTCCGTAGACTGGCGCGGGCGAGGGTGGAAGTGCGCGCACGTTCCGTTCCTCTTGCTCCTCATGGCGGGGGTAGCCTCTGGCGCGCTGTGTCTTCGTCAACGCGCGCTACGATCACCTCCCGCAGTACGCGAGGGTGAGCCTCGCTCCGCTGTGATTAATACTCGTGTCCTCCGCCCGCGTTGCGAAACGCGTGGGGGGCCTAGGCGGCCTTATTTCTGCTCCGCAGAGTATGCACAGGGACGAGGTTCCCGGCATGCGCGGAATCCGCGTCTTGTTTAGACTCCGTAGAGTGCGCAGGGAGAACATCCACGTCTTATTTAGAGTCCGTGGACTAGCGCGTGCGGAGGCGGACCTCGACGCTACGACTTCCTTTATAGTCCGGAGACTCGCGCGTGCGGAGGCAGATTTCGACGCTACGTCTTATTTAGAGTCCGTGGACTAGCGCGTGCGGAGGCGGACCTCGACGCTACGACTTCCTTTATAGTCCGGAGACTCGCGCGTGCGGAGGCAGACCTCGACGCTACGTCTTATTTAGAGTCCGTGGACTGGTGCGTGCGGAGGCGGACCTCGACGCTACGACTTCCTTTATAGTCCGGAGACTCGCGCGTGCGGAGGCAGACCTCGACGCTACGTCTTATTTAGAGTCCGTGGACTGGTGCGTGCGGAGGCGGACCTCGACGCTACGACTTCCTTTATAGTCCGGAGACTCGCGCGTGCGGAGGCAGACCTCGACGCTACGTCTTATTTAGAGTCCGTGGATTGGTGCGTGCGGAGGCGGACCTCGACGCTACGACTTCCTTTATAGTCCGGAGACTCGCGCGTGCGGAGGCAGACCTCGACGCTACGTCTTATTTAGAGTCCGTGGACTGGTGCGCGCGAGGGCGTCCCCCCGTTGTGTCTTTTGTTTATACTCAGGCCCGTCACCCTTGGCTACGGCGAGTGCACACGCGGACGTGCGACTTCGATTTATACTCAGTCCCGTACCCCTGGCTACGGCGAGTGCACACGCGAACGTGTGTCTTTGTTTATACTCAGGCCTGTCACCTTTGGCTACGGCGAGTGCACACGCGAACGTGCGACTTCGATTTATACTCAGTCTCGTACCCCTGGCTACGGCGAGTGCACACGCGAACGTGCGTCTTTGTTTATACTCAGGCCCGTCACCTTTGGCTACGGCGAGTGCACACGCGAACGTGCGACTTCGATTTATACTCAGTCCCGTACCCCTGGCTACGGCGAGTGCACACGCGAACGTGCGTCTTTGTTTATACTCAGGCCCGTCACCTTTGGCTACGGCGAGTGCACACGTGAACGTGCGACTTCGATTTATACTCAGTCCCGTACCCCTGGCTACGGCGAGTGCACACGCGAACGTGCGTCTTTGTTTATACTGCGGGAACGCGCGCGTTGGCCAAGCCTGCGCGCGCCTCCGCCGCGTACTTGCGCGTGATGAAGAAAGATTGTTGGCAAACGGCGATCTTCATTACATCCCCGTTTGCGCGGGTAAGCAATTACAGGGGGTGGATATACTAACCGTTTGCCCTTGGTGCGGCCGAAGCCTCTAGTCGCTAGACATCTGCAGGGCCCGCCAAGGCGCCTCTGAATGGCCCCGCGGACCCCCGCACTGTGACGCCAGCTCTAAGAGCGCCGCTGGGCTTCGCGACGCGGGTACCTGGTACCTGGCTCGATGCGCCGGGCCATATCCTGGTCGCCTCGGACGATGATGATAGTCCGGGGACCCGGGATCTTCATGCATATATAGCCGTGATGTGGTACCGCGCCGAAGGAGTTGAGGATTGGGCGCCCTAATATGGCATTGTAGGGGTACGGAAGGTCGACCACGTCGAAGGTGGCATCTTCGGCCCGCACATTGTTATCTTGGCCGAAGGAGACTTGAAGACCTATTTGGCTCAGTGCCCGCAGGGGCTGTCCCCCGAAGCCCTGCAGTGGGATTCCTGAGGGCCCTAGGCGGCTTCGAGGGATCCCCATCTGGTCGAAGGCCGCCGCAAACAATATGTTCGCAGAGCTACCGCCGTCCACCAAGGCACGCCCCACATCGCATCCCACGATAGTGACCCGGATGACCAGGGGGTCCTGATGAGGGAAGTCCACGCGTTGGGCGTCGTCGGGCGTGAATGTGACTTCGTGCTGTGCCCAGTCCGGCGGTGCTTGCGCTGGGTATGCCGCCACGTGATGTAGTCTTCGCGCATAGGCCTTCTGCTGCCGTGCTGAGGCGAATTCCAGCGCAGAGCCTCCGGATATGACGTTAATGACCCTGCGGTGGGTTGCCTCCGGGGCCTGCAGCGACAGGAGGCCCTCCCGAGTCTGCTGTACGTGAGCTTGAATCCGTAAGGGGCCTTCCTGGAGTTGCATCCCTTGCGCCTGTACCTGCATGGGGGCCTCGTACGGGAATTGGACGTGGGCCACCGCAGGCGGACGTGTCTCCGGGTTCCTGTCCCTAGCGACGCTATCGCGGAGCGCCGCGATGGAGGTGCAGGTGCGGGTATCGTGGTTGCCGCGGCCGTGGACTACGCACCAGAGTCCCTGGTGCTTGTCATCGTAATCTCCACGACTTTTATCGTCGCGCCCCCGGCCACGGCGCCCCCTACAGCCTCGGCCCGCGGGAGCGCCTTCGTCGGAACCGCCTTCAATGTCGAGGACGTACCGGTTTCGCCTCGACCTCTGTTGGCCGCGCTTGGGCCGATCGGACGACTCCTTGTGCGAGGCGTCCCTGCGGTCGGGCGTATCCCTGGACGACTCCTTCTTACGTTTTCCCTTCGAAGAACCGTCCTTCGGCGGATCTTCGGCTTTTGCCGAGGCTCCGTCTGGTTGGTGTCGGAGTCGTCACCTTGCCTTCGCCGCGCGTCCTCTTCCGCCCTGGCGTACTCCTCCATTTTGTCGAAGAGCTTCGCCACCGTCTTGATTGGCTTTCGCACATTGTACTCGGCCATCGGGCCCGGATGAAGGCCCTGTATGGCTGCATTAACGATGGTGGTTTCATTAACGTCCTTCACTTGGCATCGAATCTTGGCGAAGCGTTTGAAGTAGTCCCGGAGCTTCTCCGAGGGTTTTTGCTTCACAGCGAAGAGTTGGTCCGCGTCGACTCGCTCGACATAGTTTCCTTGGAAGTTGTTGTGAAGGCGGTCGCGAAGCTGCTCCCACGCGTAGATGGAGCCTGGCTCTATGGTAAAGAACCAAGAGAGCGCCACTCCTTGCAGCGCGAGAGGGAGTCCCTTCGCCTTCGTGGTGTCGTCTCCGCCCGCGGCTTCGATCGCGGTTTCGTACACGCGCACGAACTCGCGGGGGTCCGTGTCGCCTTTGTACGGGTCGATGGCGCTAGGAAACTTGAAGTCTTCCGGCCATGCCGCCTGCTGCAGCCCTGCCGAAAGCGGGGACTCCGGATCTACGCGCCGCAGCGGCGCACGGCTAGACGTGGGGGCTTCGCGACTGTCCGCCCTCTCCGGCGTGGGCTCAGGCGCGATTACTGGCGCGACCTGCTGGCTCCGAGCCTCTTGCATATCGCGGACGGCTCCGCGAAGGTCCCCTAGCTCCCGCTGGAACGCGTTGAGGGCTGCTAGTATGGCGCTTTCCACCGCAGGCGCTGTCGGGGCCGCCGGAACACCCAGCGGACGGGTCGGTGCAGGGACCATCGCTTCACGATCTCCAGATTCGCCGGATGCTTCATTGCGGCTACCCCCGGCCGCCTGATCCGCGCTGCCGGCGAGGGTGGCGGGGGCTGTCGTTGCAGTGCCAGCGACGGGGTTGGGTGTCGTTGTAGCGGCGCTGGCGGGGTCGGTCGCTATGGTGCGAGCGTCGACGTCCGCGACCACTGCGCCTGCGCCGCCGCCAGCTCCTTCGACGGCCGTCGTTGCAGTGCCAGTGACGGGGTTGGGTGTCGTTGTAGCGGCGCTGGCAGGGTCGGTCGCTGTGGTGCGAGCGTCGACGTCCGCGGCCACTGCGCCTGCGCCGCCGCCAACTCCTTCGGCGGCCGATGCCGAAGCCCTGGTATTCACGCGCCGCTTCGACCCAGCCGTCTTCTTTCCCTTCGTCGCCGCTGATGAAGCTTTTTTCGGTGCCATCCTTCTTCTTCGGTCTTCGGGCTTGTCCTTGTCCTCCCCACGGACGGCGCCAACTGTTGTGGCTACAGGCCGAACAGAGAGAGAGATGGTAGTGGAGAGTGATGGAGATGAGTATAATGGCTTACCTCCTCCCCATGGCCTGTATTCATATATATATATACACATGAGGAGTGCTTTTACAGTTATATCCTTACATCTGGTTATCCCCTCTGGGGGCAGTTATGTCATTACACATGGCCTATTCTGGGCCTTATAATCTCCTACCAGGCCTGCTGGGTTTAGGTGGGGGCCACCCCTACGACAATGCCAATTTGAGTGAACATAAAAAATATTACAATATGAAACATACGAGCCTCATAGCCAAAATTTAAAATAAGATTCACAATCAAGTTAATCCTTTTAGATAAACATCACAAAGTGTTATCTATAATCTTTCTAGTCAAAGTATTGTGTCATGTCATATTTTAGTTCAAGTATAGCAAAATAATTTTAACCAGTTATGATCAAAACTACACAATATATGAGTAAATATGATAAAAATAGCTCTACTACTTATTTGATTTCAATAACTTGGACTTGATGTATTATTTGACAAGTATAATAATAAAAGTTTCTGAAACTTTTAACAATAAGCTCCCCCTCAGAATAATTTCTTAGGATGCAGCACACTCAAAACACTTCACAAAAGTGCCAAATGAGAAGAATCAAACAAATTTGAGAGAATACGACCAATCTAAAACACTAACTCAACCAGGTATAGGACAACATCATCGTTTCCTCATGGTCTTCTTAGTATGTGAAATGTCTTGGAAGCTATCAAAGAAACTGAAGAACCATCAAGTATTTCAGTCAAGCAATGATGTAAAAGATTAAAACCCAATCAAGTGCATGTTCTCCATCCCGCGTTAGTTGTTCTTGCACATAGAAAATATCGGTCTCACAATACTGGGGTTAGTGAAATAAGATTTAGGAATCCAGTATTGTGACACACGATGAACAGGAGCAATAGCAAGAAATGATAAAGATTTAAGTAAAGAATTAGCCACTGTCTCATTCCGGTCAGACCATCGTTGAAAAGTCGATCTGATCGCAAAGCAGTCTGACTGCCTTGGCAGAGCCGGTTTGACCACCCATGATCGGTATGATCGAGTAGAAGATGTTGGTCGATACGCTGGTTTGACCATGGGACAATCTGACTGACGACACAAGGCCGGTCTGACTACCGATCGTAGAAAACGCTGATCCAACCATGGGGCGGTCTGGCTGCCTCAGCAAGGCTGATCTGACCGTCAACTAGTTTAATCGCATGAAAAATGTTGGTCTAACCGATCTTGTTGCAAAGCTCCTGAACCTGTAGAAGATTTATTAGAGGAAGTAAAGTGACAACCTGCAGATGATTCGTTATTAATAATAGAAGATCTAATTCTATTAATATCAAAATTCAAGCTTTCAACAACAAAATTATTCTCTTTTAATTTCTTTTTGGTCTTTTTTAATTCAATAGCAAGTGTAAGATATGTGCGTCCGCATCATCCTTCTCTTCTTAAAAAAAAGTCATCCTCGGCTTGTGATAGCTTTTATTGTCCTCCTCAGATGATGTAGGTGTTATAGGTATTATATTTGCATGATGTATCCACGGGGCAACAAGTACTTCATCCTCACCCGTGGTTATCTCCTCATCTTTTGCCTCCAATGATGCTAGTTGTTGAACGTTCAACTCTTTGTCTTCAATTTCAACCTGCATAATATGTGAAACAGTACTAGAAGTAGACATTAATGTGTTAGTTTTAAAATCAACCTCACATTGTCTATCATCTGCTTCTCTATTTTCTTTTGGTGTATCTCTCATACTCTTAATTTGGATGCTCTCAACCTCATATATGGTGGAATCACACAACTCACTCTTTTTAACACTCTCACTCAATTTGACTATGTGGCTCTCATTCTCACATAGATTTTGATGTATCTCAAGTGTTGTATGTAGCTTCGGGATAGCACTACATGTTTTCTTAATCGAAGGAAAAGTCTCATGCTCGGTCATCTTCTCATGTGTCACAATAGTATAGGCATAAGAACTGAAGTATGTACATAGAGAGAACCGTGATGTACATCTCTCCATAAGTCTCTTCTCTTCATCAATAGCATAATTCACAACATCAGGCACACTACTAAAATATTTATGTTGAAGTGCAGCGGCGATATTAGAATTCAAGCCTCATTTGAAGTATATCTTCTCTTTTAATGCACTAGTGACACTAGCGCGACGCAATGCATCTTGCAACTCAAAATAATAATCTTGAACATTATTATTCCATTGTGTGATACTCTTCAGATGGTGAAGCAATTCCTATGCATAATAGGCTGGTACAAACTTGCTTCTCATGAATATCGTCAAATCTGACCAAGATTTAATGAATTGTTTTTCAAATAGTTGTTGCCACCTATCATAAACATAGCCTTCAAACTCCCTCATGGCACGCATCACTTCTTAGGCTTTGGAAAGCTTTTAAAATCTAAACACTTTCTTCATTCGTCATTCCCACTCAAGATACTCCTCTGGATCATCACTGCCATAGAAAGGAACAAAACTATCTTTTTCTTATTGTGGATGAAGTGCTTGCACAATATCATTCATGGTGTTTTTATGTAACACTTTCATTTGTTGATTGAGCTCAATGCGGAGATCTTACATATCCGCCTTGAGTTGCCCCCCCATTGCAGTTTCTTGTTTCAATATGCTTTTCAATGCATGATATTGGAAGCAAGTCACCAGGGCATTAAAATCAACATCATGCTCCTCACCATAGTTATCTTCTCTACTTTACATGGTTAGATTGTGCCAGAGAAAACACAAGGCAATAACAAGATATATGGATGATTAGTATAAATCACTCAATCTCACTATTTTCTCTCACAAGTAAAGTTCTCACCTTTTCGAAGTGAATTAAGGTCAATAAAAACTTACACTTGGAGTTTTCACCTTTCTGAAGTGAATTAAGACCAATAAAAACTTACACTTGATAGAAGCTACAATAGTAAATGATGATCAAGCGAATTCAAATGAGTTCACAATTGCACAACAATAGATATTTAATGGGGCTTGGTATGGAAGTGTACATCCTAGCAATATGAAATTCTTGATGTTGTAAAGCTAAGTAATAATCTAAGTTAGAATACTTTGCCTAAATGCTGATCCGATAGGTTCAAGTGAAGTGTATGAACGTACACATAAAGATCAATGTGACTCAATGCAAACAAAAGAATAAGCTCAATAGAGGTGATCTGAAAATGAGAATTAAATAGCTTATTTTGCACCAAATGCTAAGAGAGACGTTAGCCAATTGTAAGAATATAAATATAAGGGCACAAGATTGCTCAAAAAAAAATTAAATACACAATCTGAATTATGGACTAAGGTTAACTCACCCAAATTCGGCTAATACTTTCTTTTCTTTCTTGTTTTTCACTTGCTCAAGCCATGTTTTTTCCTTTTTAATTCGGCTACCTCTTTTTTTCTCCTTTTTTACTCAAAGCCGAACTAAGGTTTTGTTGTCTCTTAGTTTTGCACAAGTTATAAATATTCAGTAAGGTGTAGAATAATTTATTGAATAGCTCTAAGTGTAATATCCAAAAGCTAGTCTTGAGATGAAGAAAATAGATATAAGTGAAGCATAACTTGTATCGAGTTCAGGATAACAAGCCAACCACAATTTCCTACTTGGTTTTCCATAGGTGCAGGTGTGCTGATATTCCAACTAGAGACCGAAGGCCACATTTTGAACTGCTGTTCGGATGGAACAAAGGAACTTGTAGCCTGCCAACCAGCAGCTAGATCATTCGGCCAGGCTAGATTTTGTGGCACAAGCAACCCAGCTAACAATCAGCTCAATTCGGCTAAGTCGGATTGGTCCAACACACATGCATACAGAAAAGAGTCAGTCAAGATAACCGAACACTAATCTGAAGAAATAGTTGCAAGCACTCGGATGATACTTCTTCCCAATAGAAGTTCACCAGCAGAGAATCATGGCACTGTAGCACCTCATGGTTATTTTAGCGGCCCGTAATTACTGCAGCAGCACGGGTTTTTTTTTTATGGTGATCGAGGGATTCAACTAGCAAAAATTTTGTAGGGTTTATATATGGACACAACGATTAAGTTATGCAAAAGTACACGATGATCAACACTTGAATAAAAATTCTAGTTAATCAAAACCTAATAAAACTCACAAAATTAATAGATGTAAAAACTAGGATTTGAATTTTTTTTGTGTTTTCAGTTTATGGACTATAGAAAATTAAATAAAAACAGCAAGGAAATTAATCTAAAAGTAGGATAAATAATTCTATCAAGAAAATCGCACTCTGATACCAAGATGATACAGGATCACCCGATCTTCTCGATGTAGGATCAAAATACTCATGTGTAGCCTCTCGAATCGTAGCGATCCTCCGTTGCCAATATAAGAACGAACACTCTTTAATTCGCAATAACACACACACCGAACTTCACAATCACCAAGCAAGCCCTGTCGTACTCCCAATTTTCAGCGAATAGGTTAAACAATCTTGATTAGCAAGAACTCTCTATTTTCCCTGTTGACGACATCAATCATTAAGAAGAACAAAGTAATCTCAATTTAATCTATTATTTTTACATAAAAGGTGATCTCATATCTAATCTCGTCGTTACATGGGGATGCAATGGTATTTATGGCAACCACCCCAACTCACACATGTCTGCTCAGATTGATTCGGCCAAGGGGAGCCATGATTATCTCCAACTCCAACTAATGAATCGGAATCACCAAATCCTAAACCAGTTCGACCATATTAGCTAAACATATTACAAGGCCAAACCATGACTAGCTTCGGCCAAATCAAACTAAGGCGGTTTTATTGATCATATACCCTTCTTTTAGATGGAAATTTAAGATTTATCCTCCTGATCCACGCGTCAGTGACTTATGATGACCCCACATGTCATTAAGGTAGGGTAATTCTTAAATTTCCCAACTAAGAGGAGGGTATATAATCCAATATCCAATCCCCAACTAAGGCACGTAGACCACGGCTGGTCTCGGTCATGTGGATGACTTCTCATGCTGGTCTCGGTCACGTGGATGACTTCGCGCAAAGCTTTGATGGCTCATGGTAGAGCGGCCCTTGGATCAGATTTGGACTTCACCAGATGCATGCGGATGGACAGGGCATGACTTGGCTTGGCTTGGTCTCGATTTCTCCATGCATGCACCAAAATATCTCCATAGCATGCATAGCGTATAGACTTGGTACATGCATACATAGCGTATATACACATCGTATGCATGTACCAACTTGTACATGGGATATGACCATATAGATCCTGCCGCATGAAATCGAAATGGCAACAATAGTTTGTCTTCCTTCGGACTCAATCACAGTACTCGACGAGATCAAAATTCTTGGCAGCTGCGCATGATTTCGCGTCCCCATCCTTCCGCACCTCCGGCCAGCTTCGTACTCATAGACAAAAAAAAAATCTTCTCGGATTCCAAAATCTTCTCATGCACACAAATCTGAGAATAATTAAAATACTAGTATTAGATAGTAACCAGTTCTTATATAAACTAAGTCCACATTTAACTAGAAGCGATTTCACCTGTTGATTAATTTTTTTTAATACGGCTCAATAATTCTTTTGTCAAATAATATGCTTAATTAAAAAGCGTAAGACGTGTGTATCTCATCACACTGGGCTCGGATGGACATGCTGCTCAAAGAGCAACATGCAACACCGTCCATGAAACTGATCGATCCATGATAGTTTGATGAAAGGTAGCAAACCAAGGAAGCAAAGGGAACTCCAGTTATCTTTTGTTGAGCACTCAAGATCATTCGTGTTGCTTCTTTTACTTTTCAGATGATAACCATTTTCATTTCCATGACAGTTTGATGCATTAATTTCTGCCCTGTATGAAGGATGTTGGGTTTATGGAATCAATGTCCTTTGTTCTTCGTTTTGTATTACGCTGTAGCATAGCTGCATCAGTAGTATGCTTGTGTGGATTCGTGTTCCTTTTCTTTTAAGGTATTATTCTTCAGAGGCCCGTCCAACCAGGAAAATTGCTCTGCTGTGTGTTGCTTTGTCATATTTCTGTATCTGGCCATGTTCAGAAGACAACAGTTTTGTGCTGTCTGCAGCATAAGATTAGCCCTTGCTCAAGATTTTCATAAGCTATAGCACATGAGCACGCTTAGGCAGATGAAATATGCTGGGCGAAATTCTGCAGCTTTCCTTTTCTTTTTTGTTGCATATGTTCTTCTCTGTTCAATAATTACATACAACATACAGGCTTTGCTTTTATCCTCTTCCTTTTGCATTTGGTAAGATTTTCAATTTTGCTAGTATTTTGCCAACGTTCCTCAACAATACCACAAAGAACTGGCTACAGGTTTCCAGAATAATTTTTTTTTTGAGTTAGGAACGCCGTGTAACTTAAGCGGTCAGTGGACACCGGGAAGATGATACAAAAGGACAGTTAAGTGTTCTCATCTATGTCAGCGGGTCACACACACATGGTACATCCCTGGTATGACTAGATGGTCCTCTAAAAATCTTGGGCCAACTCACAGTAAGAGTATTGGCATGCAAAAGTCGAGTATATCAAATTACATCGGATTTACAGAAGCCCTTGATGCTGTTTGTATCCGTAGAAAAAAAAATTAACTGCCGTTATCTCAAAAGATCAAACAATTCTTCAATGAAGCCTAACATTGCCTTGCCCAATTTGTCGATACTGTTTGTCATGTCCTTTTATTATTGACATAAGGGTACTCAGCAGGTGAACTCCATAGACCAAACAAGATAGAGATGTGCAAGAATAGCAAAAGCAGTGATGAATAGGCGGTAGAAGGATAAATGTTCCAGCAAAGCTCCACACCAACAAATAAAATGATCCTGACAGAATAAAGCCGGTAATGTGAGAGAAGAAACCCAAGAGGATGACCATGGGCGGTTTGCCCAAACAGTTCCAAGCATGACTATTATAAATTGAGGTGGAAAATGGTTGTACATCAGGTGTGGTGCCTTACCTCAGAGGTGTTGGAAAATGTGTTTTCCAGAGAAGGAAAGGCAGCGAATAGAAGTACCTGCAAACATTAACAGAAAGAACTGGATGTCTAGCATTCACGAGCAAATGGCTGAATTTATTGAGAACTGTTCTTTAACACTTGCAGTGAAGGGGGGAAAACGTGAACTTACCAGGAATAGAATTGGTAATGTAACGATCGGGCACACACAATGCCAATGAAATTCCCAACAAATATGACAGTTACAATATCTGAATGCAAGTTGTAATTATCCAATTAGTTCAGGAAAAACAAACAGTTCCAAATGATATGAAAACTTAGAAATTTACAGTCTAACTTACGTTCTTTACTGAGAGTTGACAGTCTCGGCTTGCAGAAAATAAATTGTTGAATTGATGTAGCATCTTTGAATCTGGAGTGCAAGAAATGGAATAAGCCGCCTTCATGCCTGTCAACATAAATTCAAGAATATTAAGAATTTGCTAAATCATATGGTTATAAACTTATAGAAAACCATAATAAAAGAAGATAGCATTTGTCCAAATGACAAACTGCAAATTTTCTTAAGACAGAATATAGTGAGAGAAAGCACAGTGAAGTGAATTGGCATGTTCAGATTGAACTGTTGAAAACAACATGTAAATGAGGAGCATTGATAAACAGATCCATAAAGCTAGTAGTATGCAGCACACAAACTTTTACAAGGGTACATATATCTTTGCTATAAGCATACAACATACAACTGATTACATCCAACCTGAGTACTCACTTAAGCCACTTGTAGTGTGCAAACACCATAAGAGTAGTGAGGTGAAGAACCAATAATGCAACAGCAAGCTCTTTTGATACAAAATACTTCTCAGGGACAAATTTAAAATTGACAGACCTGAAAATCATACAACTGATTAATATTGTACTGCAGATGCATCTATGTGGAAAATAGTAAGAATATGGGCATAATGCTACTTCCAAAATGGTTCAAAGCACAAAATTAAAGAAATATTGCACAAGCACCAGAAATGGATGAAGACACGCCCAAGATTGAATGCTCCTGAGATGTACTCAACTGGATGTGACAACAAGAATGGCATACCCAACAAAACCTGTAGATGGGAAATGCAAGGCATTAGCATTAATAGTGAGTTCATACTGCATATCCATCTAATCGCTTTCCTAGCAAATTATTGCACAACAAACTTGTTCATGTTTTCCTCGGGCCACAGTTTTATATCAACAACTGCCATTTTTTCATGCAAAATGTCAATAATATCATGTACGGCCATCTGATGTACTACTAGAAATGCTCCATAATCAATTTGCATCTATCAGAAAGCTTACCATAATAAAAAAGGTTCGAAGTTCTCAAATTGCAACTTTACCCCTAATGAGAGTGAATTTAAGCCCTTGTGATGCAGCACTGGAAGCCATCACTTAATCCGTAGTTTTTTTTTAAAAAAAAAAGACATCACGTAAAACATAGCTGCATTTAGTTTGACCTAGTGTTGTGGATGCCTTTTTGGGATCATCAATAAAGAAATATCAATCCAGCTAACCGGCTGGTTTCTAGTCAGAGCTTCTTGCAAGGGCGACTTGTACCATCCTGGAGCATTATCCCTACCATAACATCTAATCTATTTATCAAGCAAGAAAAATTCTTACAATGAGATTAATACATGGTGCTAAGAAAACCATACAACAAAACTGCCACAATTAAACAAGATGAGATAAGTAAAGAACAATGCACCTGTACTACTGCAGCCCCTAACAATGCAAAAAAGACTCCTTTGATACTCATGGCCTGTACCAAGAACTTAGTAAGGGCAACAGTTTGCAGCATAAGATGTAAAGAATGAAAGATGGTGGGATAGTACCTTCAACATCAGTACAAACAAAGATGGGGCAAAAAGGAGCACATTCATCTTAACTGAGACAGCTCCACTGCAGGAAGAGTGATTGTAACTACATGTAAGCAACTAGCATGCACTAATGGTATATGTTATCTCAGCACATTGAAACAAACAAGTAGCGAATGGACCAATGCCATACAGTTGGTAATCACCTGAAAATTATTAGACCGAGGTACCACTTGTGATAAGCAATCAAAACCATGGCAGCATGAAGCAGTGTCATAGCAACGCAATCGTTGAAAAGACGGAGCACAAAGATGGAGTGAACTCGCTTTGATAAGCAAAGCAAAGCTAAAGCCCACCAAGGAAGCTGTCATCGTCGTCAAGAAACAGGGAGGGATCAGAGACAACATTTAGGTAAACAGCTCTACAAAAATGTCTGGTCATACAGATTTCTACAAGCTTTACTACTGGTAAAGAACACCAAAAACAGCTTTGTAGTCCCTTGTAACAGCCTATAACGTTACCCTCATTGAACTAAACAAATGATTGTTCTAGATTTGGACTGCTGAAAGTAGTGCAGCAAAATTAGGGGGGGAAGACGCGTCATATATGTTGCATTCATACCACTTCAGTCTTGATGTAAAGCAGTAGAACAAGGCTCAGGTTGACAATGTACAGGACGCCGAAGAGAATCTGAATACACAAAGGCGCGTTGTTAGAATAGCTACGACCGCATGACTGATGCGGCAGCAGAGCAAACAAGACGGCGATGGTGACAAAGAAATTTAGCAGTTAGGAGGTGACCTGAGCAGGGAAGACTTGGCCGTCGGTGAGGAACTTGATGGCGGAGTAGACGTAGAGGAAGCCGGCCGGGTAGACCAACGGCCCCGTGTCGCCCTCGATCTTGGTGTAGTCCCTCTCCCCCTCCAGAAAAGCATCCACCTTTCACACCAAACGAACAACAGAACCGGTCAAGATCACACCTTTAGCCCAAAATTTTCACCACCCAAAAGGGAAAAAACAAAGGAATTGCTAATAATCGAATAATCGATGCTGGTAGGCACCTGAGACATGTAGGCGTCCCAGTCGATCTTGGTATCTGCAGATCGAAGCAACGACTGAGAGGTGAATTGTGGATAAGATGCAGGTAATTGGGGTTTTGGTCTGAGGTTACAGACACGGGACGAAGGCGATGATGAGGGCGACGAGAGCGGCGTCGGCGAGCAGCAGGAAGGCGGCGAAGTAGAGCGCCTTCCATCTGGCCGGCCTCGCCGCGGTTGCCGCTCGCTTCTCCACCCGCGCCATGCTTGCCGCCGGTCAGTTAGCACTGAGCAGATCCATCCAGGCGGAGGTGGGCAGGGTTCGGCGGCCGCCGGTGGGTCGACGAGCTGAGCCTGAGAGAGAACCCACCGGCTCGTTTGGGCGGAAGATTCTGTTGAGGCGTGCGTATCTAGGTGGGCCTCCACGATGGAGGAAGCTGGGCTTTTCGTCAGCCGAGGCGGCTTCTAGGCCCACGGTACGAGAAGAAGTGGGCTGGGCCTTTTACGGATTAGACGGGGCTGGGCCGGTGAAGCATATGCATTTTCACTCGAGTTTTTGGTGTGTTGATGAGTCCGTGTCGTGTGGCCCAAAAAATGAAATTCACAAGCTACCCCGCAGCGCGGCGGCCGCCGGCGAAGGAGGTGCGACGCCGCCGCGTCTCCGCGCTGCCTCCAGCCCGAATATGGGACACAATGCCCGTGCCACCCCGCCGTCCCGTTCCTGTAGGCCGGAATGCTTCCCCGCATCTACGGTTGCGCGCTGTTGGAGCCTCGCAGGTACAGGACGCGCGCATGAGGCAGTGCCGCTCTCGAAACTTTTTTTTTTATTGAACTTGATCGGCTCTCGAACTTGGGATCGATCGTAAACATGCCCATGAGAAGACCAATCAAACGGGTCCGTAACTCCGTATATAATGTTCGCAATGAACTTCTCAAGTTTTTTTTAGAAATAAATTCTGAACTTTTTGCTCGATCGTCTTCTAATTGTGTTGATCAAGCCATAAGGACCCGCAACTCTTTCTTTAACTTGCACAATGATAGCTGGAATATAATCGGAATTACTTCACTCTCTAAACTGCCGCAACAATTTGGAGCTTCCAATTAATCCATGTGATATTGAGCCCTGAAGAACTCATACCGTAAAGACTAAGGCCAGATCTAATCTAGGATAAAGGTGAGTTTTGGGCCGGGAAGAAAACCTGAGATCGATTTTACTTGTTACTTCCAAGTTCCAACGAAGGTAGTGGGTGGGCCCATCCCATGCCCACCTCAGTACGACGACGCACGGGGAGGTGGCCGTGCGCGGATCCGGTGGCGGTGGAGGAAACCGGAGGAGGTAGTGGCGGGGGGAGCGACGCGTAAAATTTTTGCTTTTTAGTCTAAAATTTGAAAGTTTTTTACGTATAGATCTTTGGAGAAAAGATTTGTAAAAATGGACCCTTAGCACGGCGCCATCACAGTTAGCGCCTAGGGTACATATCACGGCGCCATATGCTTTGGCGCCGTGCATTGACACGTCGAAGCCAGGGTGGCACAGAACGGCGACATGAACTGTGGCGCCGTGATATGTACCCTAGGCGCTAACTGTGATGGCGCCGTGCTTCGGGACTTAGCCTCCACGGCTCCAAACATCACATCTCGGCGCCAAAAATCCTGGCGCCGTATATACACATCTCGGCGCCAAAAACCCTGGCGCCGTATATACACATCCCAGCGCCAAAAACCCTGGCGCTGTGCTAGCTACACCTCACAAAAAAAACAGCAAAACAGCAAACTGTAAAACATATGCACATACATACATACACATACATTCACACATGAAACATCTGAAAACCTAAATAACGACATCGTATAACTATCAATAAGTCTCAAAATACCACATAACTATACAAAAGTCTCAAAATATTACATAAGTCTGAAAATATCACATATGTCTATAAAAAAGTCTCAAAACATCACTGCCTCTTAGCTCTCCCCTTGTCCTTGGCTAGAGCATCACTCCCTGGAGTATACGTGCTCGGGGGACGAGCCGAACGACGAGGCCGCTGCAAAGCCTGAGTAGACGGTGCGTCAGGCATCTGCGACATCCCAATCTCGTCGTGGGTAGATGCCTCCTCGTCCTCGTGCTCCTCCTCGACGTCGTCACCCTGCTCCGCCTCGTCGTCGTCGTCATCGCCCTGACTAAAAGTCAGAGTGCGTGACGAGCTCCTCGTGGACTGGCGCCTGCCGACGTGTAATGACGACGCTGCAGTGGCTGAGGCACCCGAGCGCTGGGAGGCCAGCGGTACGATCACGTCTGAGCGTGTGCGGCAACCACACCGACCTGCCGCCCGACTGAAGCAACGTCGAAGTCTCTGCAAGTAATGATATGTCACAATTGTATACATGCTGAATGGATCTAACTTAACAAACAATCTTCGTACTTGCAGGAGGTCCCTCAAGCGGCTCTCGCTGTCCAGGTCACCAACTGGGTGGCTGAGAGCCTCGTCGATGTCCCGCACCGAGGTTTGGAGAGAAGTCCCCTAAAGAAATAAGGAAACATAAGTAAGTGCAAGATAAACGTATTGAACCAAAGAAGTGTAAATGTCATGCATTCCGTACCACTCGATCGAGAATCGGAGCGGCCTCGACCATTGTGCCCTCCCTCGCACGCCTGTCGTACGCGGTGTCCTCGTCCTCGGACGAAGCAAGGTCCACGTAGTCGACATCGGTCCACTGCTGCCTCAGCCTGTAGCGGGTGGCAGTGTGGTACCAGGACAAGTAATCCCGGAAGCTGGCGTTGCTGTGGGGGGTACTGTCTGGCTCACAGTTATCCTCCATCCTCCTCCACAACTGGACGTAGTCTCGGTGATAATGAGCGAAGTCTGTCACCTTTCGTTGGCGGACCCTGTCGAACCTGTACATATAGCAGATGTCAACAATAATTGTTAGTACGAACCAAAAGAATTTTAAATGAAACAAAAATTGTTACTTACTTGTGCAAGTCAACAGAAGTCGACATCCCCTCTTGGGGGAAGAACTGCACGAGGCCGAACTGACGCACAACTCTGTGGGGGAGGTGAATCTCCACGGCGTAGAAGCAGATCAACGGACACTTCATCCTCCAAATATGGGAGTCCCTACGGCACATGGTGCTGAGCGGTAGCGCTAGAACCTGTGGCTCGGAGTAAGGCTCCCAAGACACCTAGTAAGCGAACACACGATTAGCCATGTACAAAAACTAAGAACTGTAGGAAAAATAAATGCAGTACCAATTTCTTACCATCGTGGGAGACAAGGTGTCAAACTCGTTGCTGAAATCCACGTACGCCCGTTGAGTAGTCGCGAATGGGACTGACACTGTATCCCACAGGTACGCAACAGTGGGGCCGAGGTCATCCACACCCTGTGGATGCCAAGGCTGCGCCTGGAACACTCGAGGGCGCCCCACTGGAATGCGTGTCCACATCCATACCTAGCAAGCGAACATACGGGCAAACACACGATTAGCCATGTACGAAAACAAAGAACTGTAGGAAAAATAAATGTATTACCACACCTGCAGGAGGAAGACGCGGCCACCGAGCGTCGACGTGGGCGCCTTGCGTCTGCAGGCCTCACAAAGCTGGCGGTAGAGGAACGCGAGGACCGCCGAGCCCCAGCTGAACTGTCCAGCGTCTCCCCAGTCCTGGAGGCAGTGGATGTACATCCACGAAGCGGCATCCCCCGTGGTGTCCGGGAACAGCACTGCCCCGAACATGTGCAGGACCCAGGCGCGGCAGCGGAAGGTCACCGTGGCGTCGTCCGCGGCATCAGGGCATACACCAAAGGTAGCCCGCAACCATGTAAGGTGGACCCCCGAGACGCGGCCTCGCCTGACATTATCTGGAACAGGAGGCAATGGCGTGCCTAGGAAGGCCTCCGCACGTGCCCTCCAGCCCTCAGACACCGCCGGGCCGACCACCGGCTGTCCCCTGATGGGAAGTCCAAGTATCATCGCCACGTCCTGCAGTGTGACGGTCATCTCCCCGCAGGGAAGGTGGAACGTGTGTGTCTCTGGCCTCCACCTGTTAATAGTACAAGGAGAAAAGAATTAGTTACGTACGTAAGAATATAGAAGCGAAAACAAATAGACCCGATAGAGGAAATGCACCTGTCGACAAGTGCGGTCAAAGCTGCGGGGTTGAAAACCGGCATGCCCCGCCGTAATAGGTTAGCGACCGTGCGAAGCCCAGCACGGCGCAGCAGTGGGGTATAGCGGTTGTCGTAGCTCATCAACTGGAACCCATCATGGGTTCGAGGACGAAGTATGGGTATGTCCAAAAATTGCTATAAAAGTTAGCTGCGTGACCATCAAGTTGAACACATGTACATTTCGACCACACACATACCTGGGCGTCCTCCGTGAGCCTGCCACGGTGCTCCCTCTCGTAGAACTCGTCTAGCAGCCGGTATCTCGCCATCTTGTGATAAATTTTAGCATTCAATGTTTAAGAAATATTCAAATAAGAAATTTATAAAACATATTTATAAATAAAAATAAGAATCAAATTGAATTATGAAATTGGAATCAAAATGAAAGTATTAGAGATTTACCCTTGGTTAAATACATGTCAGCTTGTATATGATTAGGAAATTTCCCAAAAATAATTATTTAATCGATCCTAGTAAATCATTTAATCGATCATCCGACTAATGTGTCTTGAACTCGTAGAGGCATCAATCTCACTCAAATCAAACCACCGCGTAGACATCAATCTTACTCAAATTTCTAAATATTCATCAATCTCACTCAAATCAAACCCTAAAAACGATTCTATACACAATACTACTCTTACATTACACATTTGTATTGCAAATCTAACCTAAAACCGATCCAAATTGAACTAATTTCATCTAGGGTTTCAAATATTCCCCCACGAAATGTATCTCAAATAATCCATATCTATTGCAAAAAATCAAGGGAGGGGAGAGAGTTCACCTTACTTGTTCGATTTGGAAGCAAAACCGTGAGAAAAATCGATGGATTTGAGAGGATTTGGAGGGGGAATAGAGGGGAGGTTGCGGTGGTTTACTGTTTGAACATAGCAGAGTGAGGGGGAGCTGGGGGGCCGGGGGCCACGCTCGGGCTTAAGTCCCGAAGCACGGCGCCATCACAGTTAGCGCCTAGGGTACATATCACAGCGCCACAGTACATGGCGCCGTTCCGTGCCACCCTGGCTCCGACGTGTCAATGCACAGCGCCAAAGCATATGGCACCGTGATATGTACCCTAGGCGCTAACTGTGATGGCGCCGTGCTAAGGGTCCATTTTTGCAAATCTTTTCTCCAGAGGTCAATATGTAAAAAACTTTCAAATTTTGGACTAAAAAGCAAAAATTTTACGAGCGACGCCGTGTCATCGTGGATTTTGGGCCCGGCCGCTGCTGCCTGAGATGAGATGGTTTGGTCCCCCCCCCCCGGGCGGCAATGGTGGGGAGCTGGGTGTGTTTCGCCAAGGCGAGCTTCTCAGCCCATGGAACGAGTACAAGTGGGCTGCTTACGGATCTGCACCCAGTTCCTCGCACTGATGGGCTTTGTAGTTTTTGGGCCTGAGGCTGTCAGCCCGTCTGCTGTGATGGGCCTTCGGGTGCCGGTCGTACACCCATTGACACTCCGCCAGCCGTTCGTCCCTTTGGGCGGGCAGTCGCTGTCCAGCATGCATGCCCCTATTGGACTATGGGCTGATGGCCTTCTTAGGCTTTTGCGGTGTCTTTTTTTTTGGTTTTTTCAAAAGTCTATGTTTTTTAATATGGTAATAGACAGTAAAAATGTTAACGTGGACGGTGCACGTGTTTGACAGACTCGATAAGCTATTTGAAAAAGTGGCTTAAAGAAGTCTCTTAGTTTGTGCCAAAAGCTAAAGTCAAAAGATAAAAAGAAACGGAGGGGCGATATCTTTCTCCACAATCATTTTGCTTGTAGAATTGTGGTGGGTTGATTGATTTTGGCTGGCAACTAATCAGCCATTAGGGTTATTTTTTTGCTATAGTTTACGGTTAAAATTTCTAAATTCAGTCTATTTGTGAGAAAAAGTATAGAGAGGGACACTCATGTGTGATTTTGGTTAATATAGCTAAAGTTAATATAGTATCTACCACAATCAACTTGTAGATCCTATTTTAAAAAATGATTTGTTTAAAATCTAATTACTATAGATAAGCCATAAACAAAAAAACCCACCCCAGTTGATTCCCACAAATTCATCTGCGTCTGCATTTGCTCTGGTAGCCACCATCTTATTCTCATCTCATGGCTGGTCATGGGTTTCTCTTCATTGTCTTGCACAATCCTTCTTCCTCCCTCGCATGCCCACGCACAAAGCCACCGTCGCCGTCCGTTGATGAAGACTCACGGGACCACGACGACCACATCAAGCGATCGCTAACACGCCTGAATTCTTCGCACTTACACCGTTCGTGGTTTGAGGCTTCCTGACGAGTGACTGCTGGCTAGCAACGCTGAGGTGGGAATCTTCGCAGGGGAAGCACGTCCGCAGAAGCTGCCGCGCAGCAGCGTAACCATGTTCGGACGTCACTTGCGACGCCGATTCTTGGATAACAGCTTGGTTGACGTCAATGGCTTCCTTGCAATTTGCTGTGCTTCTCAGGAGACGAATGCTGGGATGGATGAATCGGTACGGGATCCCGGCAAGATTCAGCCACCTTCTCCTTTTCTGTAACGTCCTTGTAGTGGTAGTATTATAAGGGAAGGGTACCGAAGAACGAATCACGATTCACGAGAACCCGGCAAGATGCAGGGCGCCGCGGCGGCGGCTACGGCCTCCTTCTCCTCCCACTCCGCAGCCTGGGCGACAGCACGCTGCCGCGCGGCCTCCACCGCGCGCCATGCCGGCGTCGGCGTCGACTCCTGCTCCGCCGGCCGCCGCGACGCCATCGCTGCTCCGCTGCTTCTCCAAATTCGCGGCAGCCGCCAGCAGCCCCCGTCTCTGTCGCTGCTCTCGGGTAACAGCATGGACAGGGTAGTTACGACGAGAACGGCGGCGGCTGCGGCGGCGGCGGAGGCGGAGGCGGAGTTTCCGGCGGACGATGCGGCTGCAGGGAAGAGGGACGGTGCCGGCGGCGGCATTGCCGAGACGGTGCAGCTCGGCGCCATGATCGTCGCCTGGTACCTCCTCAACATCTACTTCAACATCTACAACAAGCTGGTCCGCCATTTCTCGATTCCAAGATCCATTCCTCTTCTCTCTGCCCCTCCTCCATCTCCATGTCTCCCTCCCCTGTTTCTCACCGTTCGTGCCTGATCAATCAATTCGCTTTGCAATAATCGCAGGTTCTCAAGGCATTGCCGTTCCCCTACACCATGACCGCCTTCCAGCTCGCCTTCGGCTCCCTCCTCATCTTCCTCATGTGGGCGACCAGACTCCACCCCGTGCCCAAACTCTCCCCTGCACAGGTGAGGCGATTCTTGCGACTGAAAAAAATGCAATCTTTTCGTTGTAACTTATGCTCTCGTTTCGTCGCCGCAGTTGGCCAAGATCGCGCCGCTGGCCGCCGGGCACATGCTGGGCACGGTGTTCACCAACATGAGCCTGGGCAAGGTCGCCGTCTCCTTCACGCACACCGTCAAGGCCTCCGAGCCATTCTTCACCGTGCTGCTCTCCGCCTTCTTCCTCGGGGAGGTAACTACCTTCACACCTGCATGATGATTAATTCATTTCTTGCCGATTCATTCGATCTCAGCTGCGAAATGAAATGAAGAAGAAATGGTTGCAAATTTTGCTCAGTTCGTTCGCTGTTTGGCCTGCAGACGCCTTCCCTGCTGGTGCTGAGCTCCCTCGTGCCGATCGTTGGGGGAGTCGCCTTGGCATCTTTGACTGAAGTTTCTTTCAACTGGTTAGTCCTGTCTGCTATTGGAGAATCTTTGACCATAGCAGAATGATTGTTTGCCCTTTTGCCGTTCAAACTAAAAAAATTGAAGGAATCTTGTCTGTTTTTCACGCTAATTTTCTGGAGACAGGATTGGATTTTGGAGTGCCATGGCATCGAATCTGACCAACCAATCAAGAAATGTCCTCAGCAAAAAACTTCTTGGTGGTGAAGAGGTGATTTTTCTTTTTTCTTCACCATGATTAGTAATTTAGTATCTTTTGCCTCTTTACAATCGGTGATACATAACAGTGAAATCTCTTGTGACGCAGGAAGCTATGGATGACATAAACCTCTTCTCAGTAATCACCATACTGTCCTTTATGCTATCTTGCCCTCTAATGCTACTCGCAGAAGGGGTCAAGTTCACCCCAGGATACCTCCAGAGCACTGTGAGTGTCTACAAAATTCTGACAATTAGATACTTGGATTGTTGTGTCATACTGTCATCACATCCTAGATTATGAACTCATCAAATGGTATACAATCTTTTCGGTATGTAGGGCCTTAACATCCAAGAACTCTGTGTGAGAGCAGCACTTGCCGGTTTTTGCTTCCATGGGTACCAGAAGGTGAGCTCTGTTTTTCCTTGGCTCCAGAAAGATTGTGTTTGATGTTGCATGACCTGTAACGCAGGCCCATTCTGTTTGTTGTTTACCATTCCAGATCTCGTACATGATCTTGGCCAGAGTGTCACCCGTGACCCATTCTGTCGCCAATTGTGTGAAGCGTGTGGCTGTCATCGTGTCGTCTGTTCTATTCTTCAGAACCCCAATTTCACCTGTCAATGCACTAGGTAACTTTGATCAAGCTGATTTTCTACTTAGCTGCTGCTGCAAACTCTGATTGTTTTTCTGTCCAACTTATTCATGTTAGGATTATTCTCCTTTTTTTTTCTACTGGCAGGTACTGGTGCAGCGCTAGGGGGAGTTTTCCTGTACTCTAGGTTGAAGAGAACGAAACCAAAGGATGCATGAGGACTCTACCTTACTACAGTACTTACAAATTTTTATACATGTTTTGAGGTTAGAAAGATTAGGTCGATGAGGAAATGCATTAATCTCGGCTTCCACCCCAGTTGTACTATAAGCTACAGCAGCTTCTTTGCCTAATTGCAAGATCCTCCTTTTGGTCTAAAAATCGCAAGACCCTTATAAAGAACTGCAAGATGCCTGTAGCTTAGGCGTAAAATCCATGAAACTACTACCCTACTGCAAGACTCAGGAAATGCGGTGGTTCATCACGTCCATTAGTAAAAGACATTGAATCTTATGCAGAAGCGTTAATGTGCAAGCACGACTTGTACTGATTCCGACCAAGATGTGTGAGGTTGCAAATGATGCATGCAGACAGTCATCGGCCAAGTAGCAGGAAAAAGGCCGTTGTTACAGGCACTATCAGTCACCAAACGGCAAGCACATTCTGTCGAGAAAACTTGCCGGGGCAGAAACAAGGCACGCATGGGCAGGATTATTCAGCAGTTCAGCACATGTAAACCCTAGGGCATTCAGTTCAATATAAATAGAAAACATGCCGAGAGCATTTACAAAAGTCAACGTAACTTGTACATAGTTTCGTCCAAAATTCATGCCTCAAGCGGTTTGTTTCCGCAGGATTATAACGCTAGCAGGTATAAATAGCAAAGAAGTCTGACCTTCCAAGCTCTACAAACTACTAATACCGAAGTACATTATCAAGCGCCTCCCAGCCCAGGAACCACTTCGGCATAGCAAAGACCAACACTCTACCCTATGTTAGTGAAGTTTGAGGGCATTCCTTGCTGTAGGCGAGCATACAAGATACTATAATTTGGTTAGACAAACAATTTTGTCTACTTTGTTTCGTCACCATCATGATGCAGAGTTGCATCTTGCAGATAACATTTACCAGCTTGTGACTCCTAGAGCCTTTGACTTGGACTCAGGCTCTTCATGGCTGCGATTGGTTGGAGGACTCCTGCTCCTACCACGGAATCTGTCATTGCTTGTTCTGCTCTGATCACCACCTCGGGAAGAGCTGTAGAACCTGCCAATCGCATGAAGACGATGATCGATAAGGTACAGAGGATAAAATCACATCCTAAACAAAAATAAACTACCTGAAAAAATAATTAACAAGCTAAAAAATGGCGTTCGCTCCATGCTTCAAGCATACAATATAGGTTAATTCAGTTACATAAAATAATGCACCCAAGCAATCAACCATACAATATAGGTTAATTCAGCTAAACAAAATAATTCACCCAAGCAACACAGGTTCTTAGAGCAAGATGACTTGTTAACAACATGGGATGCATGTGCCTCTGTCAAGTAAGATTCAAGCATAAGGTAAAAGCATATTCTATTAGAGATTGAAACAGAACCTGTCATGAAAGCTGAGACCATCACCAGATTGATTGTTGCTGCTGCTGCTATGCAAGATGACAATTGACTAATTATTAGGGACTGGATGCAAGCTACAAATAAGTATCCAGATGGAGAAAGTTATACAAACCTGTCATGAAAGCTCGAATTGTCACCGGTCTGATTGTTGCTGTTGCTGTTATGAAAGCTGTAAAGGGATGGTTAATTAGGTACTGATGGGCCTGAAAAAGCAACGTAGAATAGAGATTGGTGCCATACCTGGTATGGAAGCTTGGAGTATCACCAATCTGATTGCCACTGTTGCTGTTATGGAAGCTGTGTATTGATGATTCATCAGGCTCGTGATAAGCGAAAAGGAAGGACTCAAATAGAAGCTGATACACACACCTCAAGTGAAAGCTTGAACCACCCCCAGACTGATTGCCAAAATTGCTGCTATGGAAGTTGTCGGTCGATCTTTTAGCATAGCCGGAATCATATCCCTGACTACCATACGAGACATCAGAAGATGTCCATCGCCGTGATCTGCCACCATACCCTCCACGGCCAACCATATCTCTTAATTGCTGCGAAACAGATTGGTTTGCACCCTCCAAAATCTTGACAAGATCTGAAGCATACTTCGAATCCTGTTCACAGAAGAATGTATAGGCAACTCCAGTTGCACCAGCCCTGCCTGTTCTCCCAATTCTGTGGACATAGTCCTCAACACCCGTTGGGAAATCATAGTTAACAACAACTCTGTGACAAAAGATTTGGGAAGGATTTTCAGTGAAAAACATTTGAAAATTTATAGATTAGTAAAACGTGTGTTCAGTCATCACTATTATGAACTATATAATGACACCCTTTTTTTGCAAAAGAGTCCAGCTCTCAAAATTTTATCAGGGGCAAAGATAAAGCTCCAACCTGATATCCTTTATGTCTAAGCCTCGAGCAGCCACATCCGTGGCTACAAGAATTGGGCACCTGCCACTTCGGAATTCGCTCAACACAGAATCCCTCTCAGCCTGTGATTTATCACCATGAATAGCAGAAGCACCATACTGCCGTGACAGGTTTCGAGCCAGCTGATCACACATCCTCTTTGTGGAGCAAAATATTATGACTTTGGATCCAGTCTCTTGTGACCGCAAGATTTGATCAAGTCTTCTTGATTTCTCCATAGGTTTGATAACTTCCACATACTGCAATGCACATGCAACATACCACTTCAAAATACTGAAATAAAGAATATCTCGGTCAACAAAAAGAAAACATTTTCATTACCTGAGTGATTGACTTGTTTGCAACCAGCTGATCAGTGTTCCCAATGTTAACCTGAACAGGGTTAGCCAGCAAATCTGAGGCTATTTTCCTCACCTCTTTTGGCCAAGTGGCAGTGAACATCAGAGTTTGCCGTCTAGGTGGTACTTGGTTCACAATTTTTCTTATTTGTGGCTCAAATCCCATATCAAGCATACGGTCAGCTTCATCAAGAACAAGATATGATACTTGATGCAGGCTCACTCTTCGCATTTCTAAAATGTCATTCAATCTTCCAGGAGTTGCAACAACAACGTCAGCCCCACGGTCTAAATCTTTTAGCTGAGGGCCTTTTGGAGCACCTCCGTATAAACACTTCAAAAGAACATCACAATTAGATTAATACCCTACATTAACAGTTATATCAAGTATACATAAAATGAGAATGTAGCAATGTGGGTGCTATATAAGTCATCTAAGAGTTAAGACACAGATTATAGATCCAGACTGAAACTAGCATACTGTATATAACAGATATGAGTAAACGATAGAAGCAACATACAGCAGATGATATTCTTGATGATCTGCCAAACTTGATTGCTTCATCTTGAATCTGTGTTGCCAATTCCCTGGTTGGAGACAGAACTAGAACTGTTGGACCTCCCCTGGAATTATGTTGTAGGCGCTTAAGAAGAATAAACCCTGGAATTAGATAACCCAGTGTTTTTCCAGAACCAGTCTTCGCCACAGCTACAATATCGCGGCCCTTCAAAGCAATTGGCCATGATTGAGCTTGGATAGGAGTTGGTGCAGAGAATCCTGCTTGCTGAACCTGTAAAACCATGTACATACTGCAGCTTTATAAACACATAAGCCTAAATCTACTACATGACAAAAGACAAAAGCTTCCACGACATAATTTTTTGGCTACATCAAAACCAAATCTAATATCCTGCAACTACAGGTGAAAAAACAAAAACGACTTGTTTCAAACCACAGGAGGCTGGACAAGACAACAAACAGGTTAAACCCCGACTTGGATTGTTGGCTTGAAGAGCCAGCGGCACAGAAAATCCTGCTTAATTATGGCATGAGCAGCACGAATGCACAATGACCTCCTAGTTTCTTTGGAGAAGGATACAAGGCAACACAGTAATATTGGTGTGCATTGTGTGCACCAACCTCCCTTAGAATCTCTGAAGGGAAGCCCGTGGACTGAAACGTCATGAATGGCGCTGGAGCCTCATTTCCCTGTAAACAAAACAAATGGAATAACTAAGCAACACAGCACATAACAACCAGGAATGATTGAGGGGTATAAAAGTAGCTGAACACATACAACGATAGTAATCTCATGCTTAGCACGATATGCTTCTGGTGAGATGCGGTTTCCATTGGCAGCCTGTGAAACTGGATTAGTGGATGGCACATTCTGTGCAGGGTTTACTCCAGCTGCAGAACACATCTGGAAAACAGGATAGCATGTTATGTAATGCCATTGGGGAGCGGAACAAGAAATGTACATTAATTATGATCATGCTCTATGTGTTGACAGTACCTTTGGCTCTTTGCTATGTCATTACTGCTATGCTATTGTCGTAATCTTACTGTATTTATGGTGGAGCAATGCAGTGTAATATACATAACATGTAGCATGTGTTCGACAGACAAGTACCTCCAAAGGATCGCTCCTGGCCTTGTGGTCAGCAAAGGGCACATTCTGCACGTGGCTTCCTGCAGCTTCAGTGCGCCGCTGAAAAACAGGATGGCATCTCATGACATTTCGTGGTTAATGAAGTAACGGTCGTTAATATGACCTTTGCGTAATTATTTCCTTCTCCCTTTTTAGGAATGAAGGCGGTTAGGCAGGCCAAAAACCTAACTTTCTGCTTCATTGCTACAGGTAATCTTGTTGTAAACATGCTGGTGTGCATGATGAGGCAAATGCAGTGCGGATTACATAATGTATGTAGGAAACATTAACATGTGAATGATAGGAAAACAGAGAGATGCTAGTGCACCTCGAAATGATCAGGGGGAGGCGCATTCTGCGAGCGGCTCCCTCCAGCTTGAGCTTGTGACTGAGAAACAAACAAATCGATAAGGAAATCTCGCACACCTCCAGACCAACATTTATACGCAGGCTACAAAGAGATAATTGGTTTTTTAGGACTCTAAACGTTGGGCTTCGCATATTTAGGACTTCAAACGTTGGCTTCGCAAAATTAGTACTTATATCATTGACACTTTGATTTCTATGGTATTATACCTTATTTATTATTTCTTATCCCTTTTCTTAATGCTTGGCACCTAATATGACTCTTATGCCCCTCTTCCCTTAATAATCTTGTTGACACCTATTCACTCTCTATAATTATCTTCTTCGGTCCTGCAAAATAACTTCAAAAAAATTTTGTAGGAGGGTGTACGTACGTGTTGATCGTTTCTAACTTTTCATACCGTTCCCGTGCACCATCTTTTTTGGTGTCTGAAACATGTTTTTTTGTTAGACATCAAATGCACGCACGTACTCCAAATTAATCACAAGGGAAGAGGGGCATAAGGGTCATATTAGGTGCCAAGCATTAAGAAAAAAGATTAAGAAATAATAAATAAGGTATAATACCGTAGAAATCAAAGTGTCAATGATATAAGTACTAATTTTGCGAAGCCAACGTTTGGAGTCCTAAATATGCGAAGCCCAACGTTTAGAATCCTAAAAAACCAATTATCTCGGCTACAAAAGCAACGGAAGAGAAACAAAACAAAACAAAAAGGAAGAACATTGATGTGCTACCTCGAAAGGATCGCCGTTCCTGGGCCTCTCCTCAGGGATGGGAGGCTGCGCGGAGGCGGAAGCGGAGGAGGAAGGGGGCGCGGTGGGGCGGTCGTACTGGACAGCCTTGGTCTCCGGGTTCCAGAAGTAGAGGTAGCCTGTGTTGCCGTCGATGAGCGCCCTCCACGGCTTGGGCAGCGTCGGATCTGGCGGCGCGTAGCGCGGGCCCCTCGACGACGCCCCCGCCGCCGCAGACGCCATCCCCTACCGCTCACAACCCTACCACACCAGGAAAAAAATAACCCACAACGAGTCAGATCAAAACAGCAATGCGAAGCGCAGGAGGAGATCGGAGCAAGGGCGTGGCGGAGGAGATGTCAAACAAACAAACCCTAGCGATCGGCGCGGGCGAATGCAGATTGCGGCGGCGGCCGGAGAAGGAAGAGGAGGAGGCGGTTTGGGGGGGGGGGGGGGGGGGGTTGGTAATCTCGGGTCAGTTCTTCTTCCCCTCCTTCCGCTTTTGTACCAAGCCCTTCCTCTCCTTCCGCTTCACCTCCGCTCGCGTGGCTTTTGGCTCCTTTCTTCTTCTTTTTTCAATGCATTGTACGTAGAGACATAATAGTTTTTTTATTTTTTTCTATTATGTTCATTTTTTAATTGAAAATCTTAGCTAAAAACTGACATATACTACTGTATCATTTCAATCAAAAACTAACAATAACTGTAAAAATCATCAGTAAAAGTTATTTTAAACGAGATCTTAGTAGGCGTCCAATTAAAAAGAGGTAAGCGGAGGCCTCCATGAGGTGGGTACGAAGTACGAGCGAAGCCTTTTGCTAGTTTGGTCCAGCACACCTTTCACAATTGCAATTGCCATTTTTTTAAGCATGGTGGTGCTGGGCCTGTTTATATAGCTTTTGGACTTTGTCTTCCGTCTTTAATTTATAAATAGTAATAGTTTATAGAGAATCTTATAAAGAGATATTTATATATGATTTTGGTTAATATAAATGAAGTCGCTATAGTGTGTATTGTAATCAACTAGTAGACCTCGTCTTAAAAAGATACTCCGTTTGAAAGTTAGGTACTGTAGAAAAGTCATTTACTATAGAAAAACAGTTTTTAGAAGTCAAGATGAATAAGGCCTCACCACTGCTTTCACTTTCACTGATTCCTTTTCCATCTTGGCATGTCAGGGAGAAAATTCCCTTATTGTCGTATTTTGTGAATTGTGATGGTTACCTCATCAGCTTTTGATATCGCACGGTGCTATATTTATCTTCATCTACGGGGCTTGGCACCTGCTTAGGGCTTTGTTTAGGAAGCCCAAAATCCTGGCTCATCCATGTGGGTGGGCTGGGACTTTAGTCTTCCCAAATAAGCCCTGGTGTTCGAAGAAAACCCCGGGATTAATGGGGTATCTAATCTAAGCAACGGGGATGTGTGTGGTAATTTGTAATACTAGAGTAACTCCGAACCTAGGGTCCCATTCATTTCGGCTTAAGCTTCAGGCTTATTTTTCACTATTTCTAACTTTCGTCTTTTCCTAACTTTTTGGCTCTTTTTTGAGCTTTTTTGCTGATTTTTCCCCGTATTCATTTGCATTGTCTGTAATAGGCTAACATTTTCCATTTTAAATTTTTTTAAATTTAGTTACGCCAAATAAGTCACTATCAGTTACAGTGTAATTTCAATCAGCTACAATACAATTTTAGTTATAAATCAATTTATTTCGGTCCAATTTAGCAGCATCCTAATCTGGTTGTTAGACGATCTGAAGAATGGGATGAAGCGCCTGGCATGTTTTTGCCCGTATCCTGGCGTCACACCTACCCCGAATGAATGAATGATAACAGGATGTGGATCCCTCCAATCCCGAATTGCACGGGTATGTTCCGATGCCTCTCTTCCAGATATACTGTCCTCTTCATGAGCTGGAGCTTGTTCAGATCATAATACTCAGCCGTTTTGCTGACCGGCAATAGAGCTCATCCATTACTGAAACAAAGCCGAAAATTTCAAAAGAAATTTGAATTTTCATATGATTTTGATTTATTGTGAACCTTGATTCAATCTAGCTCAAATCCCAGCCCTCCATGCCCAAAATCCTTAGCGACATCTTGCCTTCCAATCCAATCCAATTCGCGCGCGCACTGTTCATCGTTCGCAAAATCTCGTCGCCGCTTGGTTTTGCCACCGCCCGCTCTCTCTCGCTCGCTCTCACGCCTTTCTGCATCTTCTCGTCGCTACCACTCCTCTGCAACCTGTCAGAGACCGTACCCTCATCTTAATTGCCCTGACCACGCGTTAGAGCCATCGGCCGTGCCTGCCACCGCATTGCCAAACTCCCTGCTTTCTCTACTCTCTCTCTCTCTCTTGTGATCGACCTGACATCCTCTGTCACCTTTTGACCGTCACATTGCTACACCTGAGGCCACCAGTGCACCCCCTACCAGCCGTGCCTCCCCGACCTTTCCCGACCAAGCCACGCGCCGCCACCGCCATGGCTCCCCACTGTGCCGAACCGCCTTTGTCACCCTATTTAAGCCCCTGAGCACCTCCTGAGTAATGCATTGGTGCTCAAGGTACACCACTCACACACCTGATCGAACCCTCAACCAAGGCATTACCGACAATCGCCGAAATTCGCCAAGGCAAACCCGAATCCAATTCTACTCGTTCAGTTAATTACTTTCCAATTGCTTTCGTCTATAGCCTCCTCATGCCCTCAGGAATACCCCTAAGCCATTACCTTAGCTTCTTGAGCCTCCCTTTTCTCTGCCACCAAGGTCCGTCGCACGACCATGGCACCCCGACCACCCCTACCCAAACCACCACTTCATCAAGCTCCCTCTAACCCCCAGGATGTTCAAATACTAGCGCTACTGCCCTAGAGACCCCAGTACTCCCTGTGCCATTCGAACATCCCATAGAAGGAAAGCCTTGCCGCAGGTGAATACCGCCCTCTCTGTCCTTGCTGAACCCCAAAATGAAAGCCCTTAGACACCAGGAACCTACTCATGGTGGTCGATTGATGTTTCGACCATGAATTTCCCGATCACCCCATCGCCTAAAATTTCCAGCCGCTCCCCTGCTTCAACTCCGTTGCTTAAAACCTTCGACCGCGCTATTTTAAGTCCTAAGCAACACCACTCGGACGTCGTCTGATGCTTCTAAGCCATTCGTACACTGTTCGATGCCCTTAAGCCACCTAGACCCCATCCAAACACCGCAACTGCTCGGACATCGTCCGATCTTAGTAGCAACTCGTGCACCATCCAATCTCCATCGACTTCGCACTCAGCACTCGGTAGTCGTTACGACCACGTTGTGGTTTATGACCACGTTGTGGCTTTCGACCACGCTATGGTTTACGACCACGATACAGTTTACGACTGCGTTGTGGTTTACGACCACACTGAGTGCTCGGTTTCCATAGCTGTAACCCAGTCATGACCACGTCTTTCAGCCTCACCGATATCACCGACCACTTAAGTACTCGTAGAATTCTCCGAGTACGAACAGTAAGACCCATAATGAATAGTGCCCAGATCCGTTACTGTTCACTAAAACCAAAAATACATATACACACCCATTTCGATCGTTTCGAACTCCTCTATCTATCCCTCAGCTCTGTTTCCCCCTATTAGACACCTATAAACCCAAAACCTATTTTATTTATTTTTTCTTGGATTTTATTTCTTTACTTGATTTCTTTGTTCCTAGCTCAACTCTTTTAGCATGGAATTGAATTATTTTCTTTTGCTTTGTGTTAGCGCACCACATTGAAGGTCAGCCAGTCTAAGAAGAAGAAGCTCAAGATAAAAAAAACAAGAATCAGAAAAATACAAAATTGTAGAATACGTTGATCTGCAAGGCAAATCACATGTCTTTGATCATGTTGAAGTGTTGAACCTACATTCCTTTAATTATTTATTTATCAGTATTTTTATTATATTATTTACGCACTGTTATTTCTTGTATAATAAATGTTTAGAATAACATGATATTAGTTATGTCCTACCACATGAAAAAATCCTGTTTTATTTGATAGCCATATTCACCTTGACAAGTCTTAGTAATAATAAATTACTATAAAATATACCATAGTAGTTTAGAAAATTTATTTGTGAATGGTTACCTGGTTAATGAAAAGTAAGGACTAGAATCTTATACTAAGTAAAGAACATAGTAGCTGCTTAACCATAAGCATTGACTTTTTAAACCTGTTTTAGTAGTTGCTCAAATTGATTATCTACTATATGGATATAATATACTATTCCAGAAAAGGGAACAGCTGACGAAGAATGTGGTATAGAAACGGTAAAATCATACTTTCACAACGGTAGGCTCCGCCTGTCAGGCCATCATATTTCGTGACAGGGGGTACCTAGTCTATCGGGTAGAAACTATATAAAGAGATAACCAGTGAAACAATCTTATTTTCTTAACTCAAACGTGGGAGTTAAGAAATTTTGTGGGTAAAGTTGGGCAACTCTCTAGAGTCATAATATGTGGTATTCGAATACACCGTGCTTCCGGTAAATGAAACTGTGTTTAATGGGTGATTTCAATAGCGAAGCATAAGTAGACTTAGAAACAATTTGGAAATGTGGAAGTTTTGTAATCGAGATGTTGAAACCCCAATTTCTTAAGAAGTTATTATTTTTTGTGTTTAAAAACGTTTGCAAATATAATTACATCCATAAATACTTTAACAAAATCACTATATTCCCATCTCTTAAAAAACCTGACAAGTAACTATATAGTGATTCCCATATGACATGTTGAGTACGATTGTTGTACTCATGTTTGCTAAACTATTAACAAAAAATGCTTGTGGAGTTATTTTGTATTGTATTATAATTTTAGGCCACACGTCCCGTTGTGTAAAAATTGGCTGCCAAGTCTTAATTTTGTAATAAAATTTGGTTCTGCCAAGTCTTAATTTTGTAATAAAGTTTGATTTTTATGTTTAAGCTTATGTTAAAAATGATGTACACTCATATATGATACTTGTAGCTAAATAAATCTAGACAGTTGAGAGAAAATCCTACCGATCTCAAAAATAGGGGCGTTACAATTATGACCATGTAAACCTTGTGGAAGCGACCGAAATTTAACATTTCAACTAGTTAGAACTTGGCCACTCATTGGAGATCGATACGACTCTCTACTCCTTCGAATGGTTCAACCCGTCAAGAATCAACATCTAGCACTTTAAATGCTATCTTCTTCTCAAATCAATACAAATCACATTGACGTTCACAGGTCAGTGTTGCATATCTTTCTAGATCTCTTGCTTTCTTTCTTTGACAAATTCGATGGAGTGACTAAATCTGGACCTTTCTAACATTACAACCACCACAGCCATTTGTATTCAGGCCTCCATGCACAAAAAACAAGTATGACAGGCCAAACCCTCATTACCTCATCAAGCCTACAGCATTTGCGCTAATCATACAGCCCCTCTTGCTCCCAGATGTCCACAAGGAAATCAACCATCTCCTGCAAATCCATGATATATGTTTAACCACAATACCACAAGCCTTAAATGGAGTGGTAGATTGAACTGCCTTAGATCTTACATGTAGAGGGATAGGTTGATGAAATGGCTTATTGGATCCAAGCAAACTCTCGTATGCTGCATTCCAACTGCATAAATAAATGGTTTGGGTGAGCATGAAGCTTCAGGGTATAACACTCCATTATTCATTTTAAGATTCATAACATAGCATGCAATAAATACTGCATTGAAAACAAAAAAAGATAAAGTGATTTCAGAATGTTCATGGGATAAGTCAGACCTAGTATTTATTTGCACAAAAAGAATTGTGCAAGAACAAGAGCAGGTATCCAATTTTCAGTTTCAAAGTTACATTTAGATGGTTTGCCGTTTGCAACATCCTTTCTGAAAGATGAGCAGTTGGCATTGAGTTTGATGATAGATAGTTTGTTTGTTGTTTGTAAAAGGCTCCAGAATTACAATTTGACTCTTGACAGAGAAACTAATTTTCTCTTTCCTTATTAAGGATTTAACAAATGGTACTATACATACAAAAAATCACACATCAAGGAGAAAATGCAGCAATAATGTGCTTTAGAACTTCAGGCACATAATTATGATACAAAGGAATAGATTGAAAATGGCAGGGTCCCAGTACCAAAAATGTCTAGAATGGGACAGGAAGAAAAGTGATAAACTATTGTAATAGATCACCATTGGAAGAGCCAGGAGAAATGGAAACCAATAAGGGCAGTATTATTGGAATCACCTTGATCAAAACAGGCACCCAGATTGATCTAAAACTTTGGTAGAACACAAAAGTGGGAATAAGCATCAACTAATCGCAACAATATGAAATTAGATTTGTCTTTTAAATGATACCAACAAACTGTTCAAAGTTCAAAAGAAGTACTGCATGGAATATACGTCTGATAGAAAAGGTTGTACAGGTTAAATTTCTAGTTATATTCCATATAACTCTTTTGTGCCCACATATGGATAGGACATCCCATTTTCGTACCTTAATATTGGTTCGTGGATCTGCTTCACCTTGGATTGTTGCCTTCTATTATCAGTCCACTCCTGCCTATTCTGTTTCCAAAGAAAAAAACCTGCAGTAATATGTCAAACTGGTCAGGTTACAATGCCAACTAATAGTCTAATATTCTTTGCAAGCAAACATATGACGATTATCTAAATCCTTTTATCACATGTATAGGCAATCGGAGGACTTCTGTTTCCCCTTGTTATTAAACAAGAAAATCAGAATATAATTAGGTGGCAGTGTGCCTACTCAAATTCCTTACAGTCCAAATCTAGTAGCAAAATATACCGGATGTTGCACAAGATAACAGTATTAATTCAAAGTTCCCAAATAAATTATATCAGCCGAAAGCACACAAAGTATGGATAATGAGAGGCAAACTGACCAAAGCGCAGGTCCTTTTCCCCAGCCCACATCTAAACTAATAAGTGTGAAGTCAAAAGTTCCCAAATAAATTTCCTGCTTAGAATCACACAAACAATTAAGACATGGTAAACCAAATGCATTGATCTTGATAAATGCCAATAGGTACCCCAATAAGATTAAGAGAGGCTAACACTGAGCTGTGTGATTATATCAAGCCTTGGAACTTTTAACACACTATCAAGCTAAGACCATTATATTTTTCTCAGCTCAAAGCACAAAGTATAGATAATAAGAGGCATACTAACCAAACAATATGCAGGTTTTTGCCACATCTAAAATGACTGCAGATGCCCATAGCCACGAGATAGACATATAGTCAAAATCAATGTTAATGTTAATAAAGGTGTCTGGAGGATGTGTACATGCAGCGAGAATACTCCTGTTGAGGGCTGAGCATATATGACAACATGATCCAAGAAAAGGAATTACCACGATTAACAAATTCAGGAGGGCTGTGACTACTTCCCACTCCATGCTGATCAAGGGCCCGAGTGGATGTGTTGATTGAAGAAACTCCTCTTAGATCTGCCGGTTCAATCTCGATTGTGCTTGTACTCCAAAATTCTTCTCCTATCGTGGGATTTTGGTCCTGGGTAAGTAAGTTCTTTGAAAGCTCACCTACTTGGCTTACAGTCTTATCACAGCATCCAAAACAGCCTCTGCTCTGTTTGCAAGGAGTTTGAACATGTACACAATTAGCACAAAACACTCACTGAAAGACGTGGAAACCTGGAAAGATGAGAGTTGCAAATTGCCAAAAAAAGAAACAATCCAGGCAGACAAAGTCACCTTCCATTTTCACAAGTAGGCCAAAAGCTAGGTCACTGACGATATTACATACATGAGAAAACTACGAGGAGAAATACGAAACAAGTAATAATCACTAATCAGGAATTTGTCTTGCAGGGAGACAGTGATGGAGCAAACAAGCATCACGTTGCCCTTTTCTTTCTCCCCTTACTTAATCCCTATGAAGGCAAGAAGATGAAATCGCGAACATCACGCAGATGCGGACTGGAACACACTGTCATCTCACAACAGAACAGTTCTAGAAGAGCACATCCCAATCAAGGCAAGGCGACTTGTGCATGACGCGCTACCAACTACGGCTAGGGCTATCCATCTATCTGGCCGTCCGTAGTTGCGCACCCGCAACCAACCTAGCTGATTCACTCGCAACAGGGCAATTCTTCTGCCTAGGAGGAGGATCCCAATCGAATTGCCGCGGCATAGATCGCACTCGGACGAGAGAGGAAGGAGATGGGAGGCGGACCCACCCGGAGCAGAGGAAGAGGCAGGCGGAGGAGAGGAGCTGCGGGATGATGCGCCAGTCCCATCCCGAGCCCAGGTCGACGCCCCAGTCGCCGACCCTCGACGCCGATCCGCCGCCGCGGGCCGCCATGGCGCGCACCGCACCCAACCACTCCCCTCGCTTCGGTGGCTCGATTCGATTCGGCTCGGCCCTACGTACGGGGCGCTCGCGACGGAATCGAATCCCAATCGGAGTGAACTGAGGTAACCGACCGGGCGGATTTATGAGGGATGAGGCCGAGTGGATCGGGTGCGAGCGCGAGTCGTGTCAGAGCAAGTATAATAAGAGGCTGTTCGAGCAAGTTTAATAGTATAGATAGCTACTACCTTCAATACATTTCTATGTCATCAAAAGATAATGATGCAGCTAACTCATACAATAAGCTGGCTATAAGTTGTCTCCACAAGAGCTCTCAATCATTTAATACATACATGGGTATTGATAATTTAATACATGCATGGGTATATCAGTTAGTCCTATTGGTACATGCATGGATAACGCCTCTTTTCCACTCTTGCATGGGAGCCGGCTTGGCTCTCTCTCTCCTTTTCTCTCCCCTCCACATAGGACTATGCTGACACGGATTCCCTTGTAGCTAGCACAGTCAGCCTTATTAAACTTGCTCTTAGTAGGCTGTATACTGAGATGGAGGAGAGAGAAGAGAGGTGGGTTGTAAGTTTACAGCCAGCTAAAGCACAAGAACCAAGAAACTTTGTGAGAGAAAGGGGTGGGTCATACAGCCTTCAGCTGGCTGTAAACTACTATATGAATGGGCTGATAAGTGGGCTGTAAGTGTCCATACAGCCAGCTGAAGGCTGTATTATTAGCCTTGCTCTCACGCGCGATTGGGATAAGAGGCTAAGAGCAGAGGGGTGGTGGGGTCGACGAAGATGGCACGGATGATAACTCACGTCTCATTCACACGCGCGCGTGTGCGTTTCGTGATATATTGGGAAATTATGCGAAGTCACTAAAATCTTACAAAATATAGATATATTATATATATATATATATATATATATATATATATTTTCTAATTATTCGAGTGAGACATATAAGTGTGATCTCAGAGAATCTCTAGATCTAATTCGAACGGTCTGGAATGATGTGATTTGTTTGACAGTGTGGTGTTTTTTCTTCTTTTTTTCTCTTGCTTTCCGCCATCCACGACGAGTAACTGACCGAGTTCTCACAATCTAATCATATTCATGGATCGTCTCTTCACACAACTGGATTGCTTGTACTTGCACATAAGAAAACTTCTAAGGCCCTGTTTGGAATGCGGGAATTTTTCCCGATTCCTGCGGGAATTGAACTGTTTCCTGTAAAATTCCTGTGAAATTCCTGTGAAATTCCTCTGTTCCAAACAGGCCCTAACTTGCTTATGGTTTGCGCCTTGTCCTTGCTGAGCCTAACTATATTTTTGCCGTAGTCATAAGTTGGCCAAGACCAAACTTTGGCAAAAAGAATATTGTTTAAACTGTGGGTAAGTCAAATTTTGGCGAAGGATTGCACACGTGATGATGATTTTGTTGAAGTTACCAAATTTTGGTGAACGCTACCAAAATATCGGTAGCAAATCAAATAACAGTCAATTTTCCTTGGTAGTACCAATATTTGGTTTGGTTTGCAAGGATACCAAGACAAAACATGCCACCCATTTGTCACATTTCCATTAGTTAACGAAATTCTTGCGACCATTGTTGTGGCCTATCCTGAAAAGTGATGGTTATGCTTGGATACTACCATGCCACACATTAAGAATTGAGTAAATTGCACCATAAGTGCATAAACTTACGGGTTAGGTACATATAGGCCACTAAACTATGAAATGGTTAAACTATGAAAAAGAGGTCCAAAAGAGGTTTTATAAGGCTGACAAAACATTCATGTAGTGTTAATATTAATGTGATGTTTATGTGGCAGCTCTTCTCCTTTCTCTCTTCTCACCCACTTTTTCTCTATCTTTCATATACTCTATTCTCACTCTCTCCATCAAAACCTAGTTGACGTAGACGAGGGTTCTTGACTTGGCCAATATATTTGATCAACAAGAGTCAAAATAAAACTCTTTGTCTAGACTCACATAATTAGAGTCCACTAAGTATGTTGCTAGCCTGCGAGCATATAAAAGAGGAACTTCCCCCTTTAATAAATATAACTATTAACTAGTCGAATACTGGTTACACCAAAACGATGACTTGTTGTGGTCAATTATGACAAGTAATCGTTCATTTTCTCAAGCAGAGTATTAACTGGTCAGGATTGATATGGGTTTTCACGTGGGTGCTTAATTCGACACGTGAGAGTAGTTAATGGCATTTTCTGACAAGTTGTAATGTTTGAGAAAGAACACAACGTTTCAAGACACAGAAAGACTCGGGCATGAAGACAAGAGCCACACATTCAAACATTAACTGCCACCCTTTAGATTTGTATAAATAGGGAGGTCTACGTGCCTGCAACAATACAAAGAAATTATTCATATTCATTGTCACACTCTTGTAAATATTCTTTGGCCACATTAATAAAGTCTATTGGTGATTAGTGTTTCTCTTTGTTATTCTCATAAGTTCGATAGTAGCCAACCTTGTCATGTGCATTGATAGCCGTTTCAAGTCTCGAGTCGTGCCCCTCTTGTCGAGAAGTGGGGACAGCATGATCTACGGGGAGGCATAGCGGCGGAAGGAGATAACATTAATGAAGAAGGGAGGCCACATGATGACTCAACATGTTCCTCGAACAGGGACTATGGGAAGTAGTATGCCGCGGGCGACACTATCTGAAACACGTGGACAGGCCCGTTGCATTCTTCTTCATTGCCTTTTTTCTCTCCATCTACATCTACTAACAGCTGCATCAGCTCCATACGCATCTCATGCGACCATAAAGCTATAAGAATCCACCTTGCAATTAATCTCATCACTGCAACAAGCTCGCAGTTTCCTTCTCAATCAAAACCAAATTACTTTTCAACGTTTTCGGATGACGTTGATAGACATGCACATGGGCATAGCCGGCGGGGTGGAGAAATAGGCCTTTACCTTTCCATGTCAGCATCCACATCAACGCTATATAAGCATTTGTGGCATGTGAATGTCTTGTCATTCCTGGAAACCTCTTTTGAACCTTCTTTACATGATTTAACAAATACATTAATCCAATTACACGGTTTCATTTCTTAGTGACCTATATGCACTCATTTCACGAGATCGTGTACATGTGCGTCATGGTCAGAAAATACTATACGCGCCGCAACCAGCAGTCCACGCCCGGCGCATAAGGAGTCCAAGCATCAGACGCAGGTGCGGCGTTGGTGCCGATGGACTACAGTCCGGTTTGGCTAGACTTTGAATTACCGATTGATTAGAGTTTCATTTTAAATGTGTTGCTTTCCTAGTAATAGATTGATATTAGAGATAAGTGTCCAATTCGAATTAGACTTATCTTGTTAGGGGCTAACCCATATAAGGGATTGCCGCATCTTTTGGAAGAAATCAAGAAAGAAATTGTTACCTTTCTTCCCTCCCGTCTGCGCGTTCCTGCGCGCTTCCGGCTGCTCGGTTTAATCTCAGCCGGCTGGCGCCTTCTCGCCGCCGGACGTTCCGAGTCCGGCCGCTCGTCTGCCATTCATACAGCCCCCGTTCATCCACACCGGTCCACAACAATGTGATGCAATTTACTCTTAAGAATTCAACATTGCTGCAGATGAACATGATTAACCAGCAGGCAGTAGCATCAACAAAATATTAAACATGTAGTACGAAGTACAAACAAACAATCATGTCAAGTAGTACTGGAGTCTCATCTTACAAATGGAATTGCAGATTGCACGCATCGTCCCATCCCCCCAGCAACTAAAACGACAGCCACGACACAGTCTACATGCGGTAGCAACAGCAATCTTCCTCCTATCTTGTTCTTCTCCACCATGCACAACACTGCACTTATTACTTCTTCACAACTATAACAACTGCTATTCTGAAGAAATTCTGAACAACCAAACTGAAGCCAGACATGAGAAGCCAGAGAGTGTCTGCTGCCTCTATGTGGTGAGGATGGGGGGCAGGTAATCCGACTTGCCGCCAAGGACACGGGCGCGGGTGTCGGGGAAGAACTCCATCCCCGGCAGCTCCGTCACCACGCCGTCGCCGGAGACGCCGATGGGGTAGCTGAGCAGGTGGCCGGGGAGGTCCTGCTCCAGGTCGTCGCTGGAGTACATGTCCCAGTACTTCTCCGCGACCTTGTTCACCTTCTGCACGCACTCCAGGCTCTCCGGCCGATGGAAAGCGTCGTCCAGCATGCCCAGGTGCTCGTACCACAGCGCCATCCGGAAGCCGTGGATCTGGCCTCTGGCCGGCTGCCTGGTCGCCAGGTGGTATGGCTGGTACGCACCCATGGCGATCTCGGAGTCCCTAGCACCGTCCATTGACCTCTGGTTGATGTTGGCAGACCCAATGATAATGTACTCATCATCGACTGAAAAAGGAAGAAGTGAAGTTACTTGCTTGATCAATAAATGGATCTCTTTTTTGGTTTTTTAAAAATAACTGGATCTTTCTGAAACCACACAAGAGAACAATATATTCAGCTGGTCAATGCTTTGCAAGCTGCAACCAGCAGTAAACAACAACAGTAGGACATCAATTTTATTACGATTCATTTAAAAGAAATGACTCAAGATATGAAATCTTCAATGAAAATGTAATCGTAAGAGCATAGGGATTCCTTTTTTTTAAAAAAAAATTGCTTCTTTATGGTTTTAAACAATCGATTCCCCTTTTCTTTAATGGAAGAAAACTGACTTCAAGTTGCCAACAGTTTACATGAAACTATATACTAATAAACCAATGCAATGCTCTCCAATATATGTTTGGCAGAAAAGAATGCTCCGTAACTAGCTTTAAGTAAACAAAAATTGTGTAGGGCAATGATAAATTTCTGTAACTAGCTTTAAGTAAACAAAAATCGCGTAGGGCAATGATAAATTTAATGCAAATATGAAACCCAATGGTAAGTAAAACTGACTCGGTACCTATCATCATTTTGGTATGAACATAGATCATGAACCTCCTAGCCTCTTGAGCCCGGATGTAATCAGTGTCAGGTTCTGGGTGTTCCTCGGGTTCATATTCCCCACTCTGCTTCACCTCGCGGTTACCTAAGCAGAAGAAAGTGAGGTAGTCCTTGGGGTTTGCTTCAATCCCCTTGGCTTGGAGAGCTTGTATGATGTCAGTGTACATCATCTCCATCGTTCTCCTTTGCCAGTCCAGAATTGCTTGTACAGATGCACTCTCTGGAACACCCTCCGGCCACATTGGCACCACAACATAAACAGTAAACCGTTCCCCAGCTTCAATCTTACTGACAACCTTCAATGCAAGCTCCTTAGGAATCAGATGCAGAGCACCGATTTCTTCAGGCTTAATGCCTTCAGGTTTCCAGCAATAGGAACTTCCAAGGAAGTACTGGTTCTCAATATAGATAAAGTTCTTCGCCCTCCGGATGGCGTGTATGTATGCATCCTGGATGCTCCTGTCAATGATTTGATCCTTTCCACTGACAAGCCCAGCTCTTGCAGCCTCCTCGGGAGTATCAGGGAAGCCAAAAGCAGCACCACCATCAATGGATCTGAAGAGCTGAACATTCCATGTATCTCTGTCCTCTGGGAACATGACGGGAGATGGGGGGATAATAATTTCAGAAAGATCCCTGAGCTGAACAAGGAGATCCTTACCACCCTGCTTTCTCCATCTCTGCTCGAAATTGTAAAGAACATCCCAAGCGATTGGCCCTTCCAGCCGTGAATGAATATCATGCCATGGCTCTCTTGGACCACCCTTCTTGATCGATGCAGTCGCAAAGTTTGGCTGGTGGAAGTCATCATGATGGACAGTGTCAAGTGTCCTAAACAAGGAATGGTGCTGAGTATCGTATCTTCCATCACAAAGGTCAATGCCACCAACGAAGCTGACTATCCTCCTTTGCTGGGAGCCCTTGTTTGGCATCTCATGGTCAACAACTACTATCTTCTGATGGTGTGTGAACATAGTTGATATCTGCAGATCCTGAACAATGCTGCCTGAATCATCAGGGTTGCGAGGGCACAGGACGCAGTGCACGTCCGTGCCATGGAAGTAATTTGCAGTCTCCTCATCATGTGTGGCCATCAGGCCATCTCTCTTCAGCAAGCCAACTGACGTCCTGTCATCCCACACCAGCATGAGAACCCGGACACCTTCACTAGCCTTCCTCTTGAGCAACTCCCCAAGAGTAACATCTCCTCCAGGTTTCAGACGATTGGTGTCCCTAACCAATTTGATTTCAGTGTACACAGACCAGCCAGTGATGTAAATCAAATGCTGAGCATTGCTTATGGCATCAAAGATATCCTCCCAGCATCTGTGGGGCTCATAGTTCTTGGCATCAGCAAGCGGAATCTTGGGAATGAAGTTGTCTGGAACATGAGCATCTTGATAAAAAGTAACCTTACATCCTTGCCTCTGTGAGAAAAAGGTGTACGGAACACCAGGATACTTGGCGCTCCGGACACCTCTCGCCCAATTGCGGTCCGTGGAAATGTCAAAGTACTGAAGCTTCACATGGATCTTGCTCTCACCAACAGGCTCACGCTCGTCGTTACAGACCTCAAGCCACCTATCAATCTCCTGGCCATCCAGAAGCTCTTGGACAGGCAGGTACGCCCTCCCAATGAGCGAGGCCCCGATCGGGTTATCAATCTTGACGGTGAAGATCACATCGGCGGCCAGGTGCGCGCAGTAGATGTGGAACGACTCGTACCAGCGAGGATTGACAGGCTCGTTGGATATCATCCTGGTGCGCCCGACGCGAGCTTTCTCCAGATCAATGGTGGCGTACACCTTGGTGGTGCCTTTGCCGACACCCACGGTGTCCTCAATCCCCTCCACAAGCTGTTGAGATGAGGTCGGCGTGTTAGAACAAGAAACGACATAGTAGGTGCCATGATCACAGGCACACATTACATACAGCAAACTCTAGATTCGGACTAGTAATTCAGGAAATCAAGAAGTGACCAACAACAGTACAGGGCAATCTTGGTATACATGTATCTTCGATTCTTGCCTAGGAACATCCGTTTCTTCCCAAGCCACATCTATCATTTCATCGTGTGTAACTGTAGACTAGCATAGCGGCGGCATGTCGAGCTCTGTTGGGCACGGTAAAGATGGGTCGATTCGGCTCCGGCATCTATCCACGCTACGCTGGTAGCGGAAAAGAAGAAGGAGAGGAGGGAGAGGAGTACCTTGCGGATGAATTTGGGGGCGGCGCCGCTGGCGCGGTGCGGGTTGGAGAGCGAGGCGGCTTCGAAGATGCTGGCGTGGAGCGTGCCATGGAGCAAGATCTGAGCCATGAGGAAGGATCCCTCCTCTCCTCCTCCTCCGCGCTCTTACCAGTAGTCCCTGCAAGACGCATAAACACACACGCACACGCGCGCGCGCATACATGAAGGAAACGGAACGGAACGGAACGACGAACGAGTGACAAGAACTGGCAGATCTGACAGCGAGAATTAGTGATGAGCAGCAGCACTACTACTGCCTTAGCTGCTTCGTGTGCTTGTGCGAGAGGCTTACCAGGTGAGGGGGCGTCTTTGCAGGGAGGACAGGACGGTGATGGCGAGAGGGGAGAAGCAGCAGAAGAAAAGGAAGCAGCAGCAGCAGATCCGATCGAGCCAGACTATAAGGCCCCGTTTGGCACGGCTCCACTTCACAAGTGGAGCTGTTTTTTTTGCTTCAGCTCCACGAACAGCTCCACCGGTGGAGCTGGAGCTGTTTTGGTAGACTGTTTGGCAAAACAGCTTCACCTATTTTATCATGCATGGTTGAGAGATGTCAATTGTCCAATATACCCCTGTCTATTTGCATAGGAATGACCCGTTAAAACCGGTGGCAGATCGCGTAAATTCACGAAAGTACAAGGGCAGTGGCATGCGAACCTGAGGATGGAGCCGGGTGGAGCTACTTTTTTCAGCTCCACCTCGTACATATCTTTTGTCTCAGCACGTTTTAAAGGACTCTTTGGGTGGAGTTATTTTGTTTTACCCCGTTTGGCATAAAACGGCTCTAAACAGCTCTAGGAGCCGGTGGTGGAGCTGTGCCAAACGGGGCCTAAAACTGTAGAGAGAAAGACTGTCCCAATCTATCAGGGCGATGCGGCGATTTTTCTTCTTTCCCGTACTTGCTTAGAGGCAGACCGTGTACACGTCACCGGGGATTGGGATTTGGGAATCAACCAAACTCGCTCCCTACGCGTCGTCTCCACGGATCCATCCCGTCGCTACCACCCAGTTAATCCATGGCACGACGTCACGATCTGATTAGTTATGGTACTACTCATTTCTGGGGATTAATATAATTGAGCTTGTTAAACCCTCGCTTTTCTAGGCTACGCAACCCGAGCACCAGTATAATTTCGTTCCGATGACCTGTAACTGTAATCGATAATTCAGATAAGAGAGTGTTTAGATATCACCTAGATATTTTTTTCTTAATTATTATCTAAATTTGTGACTTTTAGATTAGAGATCAAGAGCCCCTTGTTTTTGAAGTGGATAGATTTTTTTTCAAGAGTGAGGGGATAGAATTCAAGAAAGAGGAGGAATAATTTATGGTCATTGGATCTCTAATATAGTAGTTTTAAATTTAAATAATAATTAGAACAAAAACATCTAGATAATATTTAATAAAACCTCCCAGATAAATAGTATCGATTTATAGAAACAAAAGCTAAAAAAACAGCTGAAAAAGATAAGCTTACCGCTACTCGTCCTGCCCCGCATCTACGTACGGACCTCGGAAGTCGCAGCTTGACTTTGCCTGCTTCGAGAAGACGAACGTGGTGGGCGGTGGAGGAGCCCCGGTTTCTCGTCGTGTGCCGACGTCGCGCCCGCCCGCGGATCGGAGGAGCGCGCGTTCGTCTCGGCGTCGCCGGGTTTGAAGACGGCTGCTACGTGCCTAGCCCTCAAGGTGTTCGACCGAACGCCCCACACGACTGAGCCCACGCGTACAGCATACCCCATGCCATGCCAGTCACCCAGGTCAGTCGTTCCCGGCTGTCCAGGCCACCTCACCTGCAGTCGTTTTCAGTTCTTCGTACGTGCGGTGCAGCTACATTTGGCTGGCTCGTAGTGTCTGCGTCTCCTCCCCCTGTTGATGGATCACGGTGTGCCACCTAGCAGCTAGGTCGTGGAGAAGCCACTTACAGTTCAAGAACCAACTGTACTAGTTTACTCGTGTGCAAAAATGTGAAATCCCAGTAACTAGATGAATTGTTTTTCACTTCAGAGTTGAAGGACTAATTTGGCACTTATGAAAAAAGAGCAAGCTGTGTCAACTTGGGTCTTATTTTCGTTCAAGATCAAATTTGGCTGATTTAGATTAGAATTCTGTCCTCCTATTTCTAGTTCAACATGACACAAAAAAAAGTGAAGAACAAGCTCAAGGCTTAAATTGGAAGTCTAGGTATTAGGTGGTAGTAATGTGTCCACATGCTTAGTTCCTGTTCAAT